>SJYO01043764.1:1372823-1778982 GCA_006410555.1 Capra ibex | reverse complement strand
TTTATTTTATTTTATTTATATGTTTTTAAGTTAGTCAGAAAAATAAATGGTTACTATTGATCACTCTTTTGATGGTGTAAATGTTATTGTTGTTTCTTTTACTTTATCTTTTGATTTTTCTTTATACGTCATTATGTTTAATATTTCGAGATGGTTATGTGTTTTTAATTGAGTTTTACATAATTTCTGAACTTGTATTCTGGAGTTTGACATTTTAAAGATCTTATTTTGGTTCCGTCTTCCGAGGAGCTTCATGTATCCAGAACCATTACTAAAAAGTCAGACTATGATTTTTATTCTTATTGTTTTTGTTTTCATTTGTTGACCCTGATGTAGTTTAATGTTTCGAAGACGTATTGTTTCGGTAAATAATTGTTTTATTTTTCCGTTGGACTCGTATCCTTTTTTATAAACGTTTAGTATATAGACCATTCCTAAATTATAGGTTTTATATATTTCTTGAGTGTGTTGAGTTATTGTTTTTTGGTTTGTTAGGTTAAAATTTACGTGTCTCCTATACTTATCTGTAAAAACGTTTGTTCCACAAGCGTACCAGTTGTCCATGTATTTTCTACGAGTGATAGCGATTAGTAGTCCCTTTACGATTAGTTTTAGTGTTTCTCTATGGTGAGTATGGACAATCGTACAGACAATAGGTTTTCTGTTTCAAACTTCCACACCTCTTTTTCTTTGAAACACATAATAACCACCTTACATTTAACCATGTCGGTGATTCCTTTTATCATACTTCCAATGTATACTATACATGATGGTATACCAGGTCGTTAAGGTGAAGACCCACAAATAGATTTCTGTTTTTGTGATCGAGTTTTTCTATATACGAGGGATACAAGTAACGTCGTAATAAAAGTTAACGGTTCTATGTCTTCGTTGTATTCACAGGTAGTTATTTTCTTACATAATTTTATACACCATATACATTATATATACGTATGTTACAATTATAAGATCCGTAATTTTTCCTTTCGACCGGTAAACACTGTTGTATCTATCGTAAGTTCCCGTAATACGAATCACTTCATTCAGTCTGTCCCTTTGTGTTTATAGTATACTAGAGTGAATGTACTCTTTAGATTTTTTTTTTTCGTTTTGTTTTTTCAGACAGAGTATCTATATCTCTTGTCAAGCTACCAACAATCTCCACTCCCCACCCATACCCACTTACCCATTTCCCCTAACTTTCCATGTTTAAAGGTCAATTTTTTATTCAGTACCCTACATTACATGTTGTACCACTGATAAATTATTATGACATAACGTGTAGACTTTCGACGATTCTCTTATCTAGAATTTTCAAGAGTAGTGTTGTTTTCTTTGAAAGAATGATACGTTCCACTGTTTACAGTAATGACACCACTAGTAAAGTGTTACATATGTTTATAACTTAATAAGACAACATGTGAACTTTGATTATGTTTTAAAAGAGTTAATATGACGTCATTTTTATTTAAATTTTTGTATGGAACAAAGACCTACCTTTCTGAACCACAACATTTCTACAGTTAAGAGAAATTTTATCTGATGGTTTACATACTTTAAGGTTAGTTTTAGGTTGTCCTAATAAAATGTTGTATTACTTTTAATGAAAGTTCAAGTAGACGTTTCTGGTATTGTTTTTACTCTTTCCTTACCTTCCTTCTCCTGTGTACGAGAGGGATAATCCATCATTGTCGAACATAAATCGTTATCACCATTGTTGTTGTTGTCGTCGTTACATCCTTTTTTGTCTGACGGTTCCGCGTCCCGTCTTTTAAGGTCTTCGTCTGAACTCATAGTACTCTCATAACAACCAAACGTTTGAACCCTTGAAGGACCCACGTTTCACTTTAACGGGTGGCGGTGGGGGGCACATTTCCGTTCGGTGAGGAATAACCACCCACCGTTCAAATTATTCCTTCCCTGGAGTGTTACGAATAACACCCACCGACGGTTTACTCCCCGAAAGACGTGGACGGGGGGTCTTAGAATTTGCAAGTATATCTCCAGACTTGACTTAAGTCAGTACATGTGTGAGGTCTACCAGAGTCGTGTATTGAGAGAGTTTCGACACAGGAAACTCCCGAAGGTCCACCCCTCCCGTCCACTATGTACGTAAGACTCCTATCTCCTCCTCCACCTCTCGGAGACTAACAGGCCTAAGTCGAACGTCCAGTTGACAGTGTAAGAGAGACATTGGAGGAGGTTTTTTACATACTATTTACACCGTAAAGTTTAGTGTCCCCTTTGTGAACGATAAGTGTGTATTAAACCCCTGTTCACCTTGGAATTCCCTTTTTAATTTACAGTATTTAAGTTAAGGTCAATATAATTTTTAAAATTATTTACAGTTTACACTTTGTTTTCAGATTCATTTGTTAAAATTTTTGTTATCTCATCTTGTTCGTAAAGGATTGAACTGTGGTTTCGGTCTTTGGTATCCTCTTTTACTTAAATGTATCTTTAATTTATGAAGGACCGTCGTTTTTGTTTTTGTTTTATTGTGTTAATGTCTCCACACTTTCTGACTCCTTTTTGATAAATCATTGTGTGTCCTACCTGGAAAATCGGGAATGTTTAGTTGATATTTTCTACCAGTTTCCGATACTTATTATTTAAGTGTTTTCCTCTTTAATTTTACCTGTTTTTCATCTTTTTCTACAAGTCACAGTAATAAAAGGTTTTGTGTTTGTTCTTGTTGTTTTTTCTTTAGAAAAATTTGGTGTCCTGATCCTAGTCTACTTACTGTTTACAACCATACCTCCTCCGTCTAAAAGTGGGGGTGGGAGAATCCTAAAAAGTCGTACCGGACTCTTAATTTGACTGTATTCTGTCTAATTCCCTCTTTTCATATGTGTGAGTATAATTATACATGTACTGTACCCTCGGAAGTGTCCCTTACGTCTCATTTTCTTTATCGTCTTGGATGCACGAAAATACCTCTTCCTTTACCGTGGGGTGAGGTCACGAGAACGGACCTTGTAGGGTCCCTGTCTCTTCGGACCACCCGACGTTAGGTACCCCAGCGATTCTTAGTCTGTACTGTCTCGCTGAAGTGAAAAAGTGAAAGTACGTAACCTCTTCCTTTACCGTTGGGTGAGGTCACAAGAACGGACCTCTTAGGGTCCCTGCCCCCTCGGACCGCCCGACGGCAGATACCCAAGTGTGTATCAGCCTGTGCTGACTTCACTGAATCGTCATCGTGTACGAAAATGTAATCGGACTTTTTTTTCCTTCGTTAACACTTTTCACCAAGTCACCGGGTCAACACAGACTGAGAAACGGTGGGGTACCTGACATCAGGGGGTCCGAGGAGACAGTTGCCCTAAGAGGTCCGTTCTTATGACCTCACCCACTGGTAAAGGAAGAGGTACACTTTTCATTGATTTGTTATATCTCTCCGATTTCCTTCTATTCTTAATAAACTTGTTCCAGACACACATGTCTAAAGAAAGACGGAGTCAAGACACAGAAACCACTATTCTTGTAGAAGGAAAGAGGACCATGTCTTTCCAGTGGAAAGTGTTCCCTCAAAATAGAGGACGAAAGTCCTTATTTTTCTTCCCAGACTTACGGGTAGAACGTAGACGGTAAAGAGTTCACTGAAATTACGTTTTATTAGTTATTTAGTACATAATACCTCACTGTGTGAGACTTGAGGAAGTAGCCGTTTCCTCTTTCTTTTGACTGTAAAAGGTTTTGAAAACTATATTCATTCTTACCTATGTCGGAAAGATCTTCCGTGAAAGTAGTTAGGTATGGTTTAATATTACCGTGTAGACTAAGTCAGGTTTCTACAGTATACATCTTTAAGAGGTGTTTTTCTGTCACTGTTTTACCACCCCCCGCCCCTCCGTAGTTGTACGGGCAACAAAATTATTACTATTTTGTTGTGACTTTACTCTGTTTTGTCTTACAGGTAGTAACCCACTGACCATTTCATTTACTCTCTGAGACGATAGTAATTCTATTTTCTTACCATACAGAACGAGACCTTGAATATTCTTTCGACACCATGTATATGTGTTACCTCATAATGAGTCGGCAATTTTTCTTATGTAAACTTAGTCAAGACTACTATACCTACTTTGACCTCGGCTAATATGTCTCACTTCATTCGGTCTTTCTTTTTGTATTTATGTCATATGATTACGTATATATACCTTAAATCTTTCTACCGTTACTGCTGGGACATACGTTCTGTCGTTTTCTCTGTGTCTACACATATCGTCTGAAAACCTGAGTCCCCCTCTCCCTCTCCCACCCTACTAAACCCTCTTACCGTAACATTGTACATATAATAGTACATTCTTAGCTTAGTGGTCAGATACAGGCTACGTCCTATGTCGTACGAACCCCGACCACGTGCCCCTACTGGGTCTCCCTACAACACTCCTCCCTCCACCCTCCCCCCAAGTACAAACCCTAGCGTACATATGGGCACCACCTAAGTACAGTTACATACCGTTTTGGTTATGTCATAATATTTCATTTTATTTGATTTTTATTTTTCAATTTTTTTCCATTTTTTTTTTTTTTATTTTTATAAGTGATTTTTTTATTTTATTTTATTATTTTCTTACGTCAAAATGTAGAAACTCCATCTTTGTACTTCAATCGTGTAAAAACTGACCACCTTATTATCCGACGTCATTTCCTACTTAAGTTAATATTTCGTATACAGGTGTGTAGATATGTACGTAGGTACATGGAAATCTTTAGACTTACAAATAGAGACCTACCGATGTAAACCATTAAAGTACTAGATTTATCCAAAAAGAGGAAACTATAAATGAATAACTCATTTACTCATACATAGTAGAATTGATAATTTATAATTCGAAAAAGTTTTAGTGAAATGGTTGGTCAAGGGTTGGGATGAATCAAAACAGGGAGGGAGCTGTGGTTATGATGGTGTAAAACAGTTATGATTTGAAGTAAAAGAAAGAGTGATCCTTCGTAGAATTTTGCATACCGTGAAGTGTTTACAAAAACCGGTCCTCTGACCGGTTCTACTGTATCAATAGTGACGGACACGTTTGAACGAATATCAATAAGAATAACAGTAGTGAAGTCAATTAATGTCTGTAGTGACCGTGATATAGACAACTCATATTGACCGTAAGTTTTAACGAAACCAATGAGAACAACGTATCGATTAGGGGAGTTTTGAGCTACCGAATTTTGTTGTCGTTAGTAGAATAGTAGAGTGTCAAAGACACCCGGTCCTTAAGTCCTTCAGAACTGACCTACGAAGACCAATTTTATAGAGAGTACTCTGACTTCAGGGTCTAACCGACCTTGGTCTTGTTCACCCCGCCTCCCTCGTCCTCGTCGACCTTTGACCGGTTCGTAGCTAGAGAGAAGTGACCAGGGTTCTGAAGAGGTACCTTAGGAGGACTCACCATGATCAAACCCAAGGAGGCTTGTGCCGCCGGTCCCTGGTCGGTCTGACAATTGTTCCTTCGAGACCCGAGGTCTCGTTGATAAGTTCGTTTGTTCCACCTTAAATGTAAGAGCAAAATTCTCGACCGAAGTCTTCAGTACTCCGTGGTGGAGTCTACCACAGATAGTCAATGTTCGTTCAGTGTTTTCTCGGATCTAAGTTCGCTCCTCTTTGATCTGAAGGGGAGAATCACACCGTCAGCACTCCACGACCTTCGTGTACGACCCGTTCTCGACAAGAGCACTAGTGGAAACCCATTTTTTATAAACGGTGTTTTACAAAAGGTTTTTTATTATGAAAACAAATCATAACTTTACACTTCAATAGAAAATCTAGGTCTTTTCATGATGTACTATTTTTTGTTTAAGGAAAATATACAGATTGTCTCGAGAAAGTCATCCATATTATGTTTTTAAAGTTCACGGCTCCCTTGTCACAGAGTATCAAATTAACCGTCTTAAATAAGAAGGAACCCCAGACAACGTCTCCACAGAAAGTAAGTAGACGAAAGGTGTGAAGAGGAGTACTCCGCCTACACACGGGAGACACCTACACGAGGACACGGGTGACCGAAGTCCAACCCGACCTAGTGACCTCGTCGGACCGTCCTCTGGTCCCCTGTCTTCCCTCCTTCCCTCCCCTCCTCCCCTTCTCGTCTCGAACGTGAGTGTATCAAGAGACGGGTACTCGAGTGGACTCAGACCGCCAGTGGGATGTTAGAGAGGGGAAGGTCATTATAGGGGGCGGGGAGTAAGAAAAGATACTTCCACCACTGGCAAGGAGTCTACAGTCGGGATCCAAAGATGTGAAAAGTACCACCAAGAAGATGTGGAGCCATTGATCACGGAAACATTTATTTAAGAACTGACCAGTTCTCCACATATTTTATTACGACGTAGAATGTCGATTACCGTAGAATCTTATTTATGTTGAGGTCCTGACGGAAGTGAAGTGAAATGTACAATTGCCTTACTTGTCTCTGACCGGACCTGTTTCGGAAAGATGACTCCTGTCCATCCGACCACTTCGACCCTCGATTCCCCCCTCTGTGACCCGGTTAAGGGAGAACGTTTGTCCGTACCGGTGACCCGAAATTCCTGTACTGGGTGACATTATAAAAGATACAACATTAAGAGAACATGATGTTTGTGGGACAGTCAATACAAACGAACTACAATGTCGGACTGGAATAGATACTGTATTCGTTCCGGTTTTGGAGGGGAACCACACATCTCCTTTATCTTTTAGTCACCCTTCCTCTCTGAACAACGGGTTCGTTCTTTACTGGATTCTTCCTACTTCTTACGAGTATATGTTTGTCTACTGACTCCCCTACCCATTCTTAGTCTTACTTCCTCCTGTACCTACTAAAGGGACACCCTAGGGTCTATGGACCCCTTCGAGACGACGACATACATTGAGTCCCAGAGTTTTCTCTCCTTCGAGGGTTTTCGACCTCTACGGACCAAAAGTTTGTCAAAACTTAGATTGACCCTTTCAACGAGTCAGTACAGGTTGAGAAACGTTGGGGTTCCTGATTATCAGGTACCTTAAGAAGTCCGGTTTTATGACCTCACCCATCGGAAAGGGAAGAGGTCCCCTAGAAGGGTTGTGTCCCTAACTTGGGTCCAGAGGGCGTAACGTCCGTCTAAGAAATGGTCGACTCGGTGTTCCCTTCGGGTTCTTATTACCTCACCCATCGGATAGGGAAGAGATCTAGAAGGGCTGGGTCCTTAACTTGGCCCCAGAGAACGTAACGTCCACCTAAGAAATGGTTGACTCGATAGTCTCTTCGGGAATTTGGGTAAATCCACTCGGATAAAGAACTTGTAAAAACCTGTACTCGGGTGAGCATCAGTATAGAGACGTACCCTTCGTTCGGTCTTGAAGGTTTAGTAGAACTTTAGACAAATTGTTAAAATCGGTAAAGTTAAGACGGTCTATGTGGTCACTATGTGACGTGACTTTTGTTCCGTGTAAGGAAGGTTCATTTTATACTCATTTCCCAGTACGAGAATGAAAGTAAAATACATAATGATTAAGAAGACTTTGAATGGTTTTCTCTCGTACGTCTGAGATTAACCAACACCCTTGGACGAAATATTTTTAAGTCGATTGTGAAAACTGATTTTGTAATAAAGTTTCCACTGACAGTTCAATAAAGTTGTTTTTACGTGTGAGAGAAAAGTTATTAAGATTAATGACATTAGGCAGTTTTTTACATAATATAATGGTTTTTCTCTAATTCTTCCTAGTAATCCTCTCGGTCTCGAAACCGTGACAAATGTGACCTTCTCGAGAAAGTTGAGGGAGGGAGAGATGATTGAACAGAGAAAGGGTTTAATATTCTTAGGAGATATACGTTTCTAGAGACGAAGGTGTTCACGTCGTCAACAATGAATTGAAAAAGGGGGAGACCCATAAATATCATACAGGATTTCAGATCGACACTACAAGGTAAAACGGTTTCCATGGGTGGAAGGAACTCTACTTGAAGAGGTCCGACTATTAAGCAATTACAAAGTCTTAGAATTTTTTAGATAACCTTTACTCTTAATAGACTTTTTATTAGGGTAAGACTCCCAACAGATGAAAGTAAACACTTACCTAATTATTGGTATCAATACTTTCAATTTTTATATATAAATAGAAAATTAATAAGTCCAGATCTTTTAGGGTGGGTAGATAATGCCAACAAGAAATCAGTGATTTAGTACAGGTGGAGAAAACGTTGGGGTACCTGGTTGGGACGGTCCGACGAGACAGGTACACTAAAGGGTCCGTTCTTATGACCTCACCTCCGTTCTTATGACCTCACCCAACGGTAAAGGAGGAGGTCCCCTAGAAGGGTTGGGTCCCTGACTTGGGTTCAGCGTAGTGTTCACCCAAGAAATGACGACTCGGTGGACCCTTCGGGTGCACGTTGTTATTGAGACCCATTTATCAGAGTCCTTAAGATTAATAGTTGTATACGTTACAAACTACGTATGTAAAACAGTATTCAGTATCCATGGTTTTATTTTTTACGTTATGTTACACCAACCACTCTGTTTTTACAAGTCAAAGTGTTTAGACTTGAAACTCTGGGATCTTTATCTGACTCTTTCCAAAATGTTACAAGAAAGTCATCTCCAAGAGATACTCCATCCTAAGAGGATCAACAAGTACAGTCTTTGGGTTAAGTTTGATTGTAGGAAGTCTTCTAGTAAGATTTTGAGGTCAATACTAAAGAAAAGTTCTTTTATACAGAAAAAGGGTCGACAGGAGTGGTTACCATCTATTTAATCAATTCAACCACGGGAAAAGATTATAAACGACGCCACTCTGCCTTTACTTTAGTAAAGTGGAGTCGGATACAATCACAACGATATTTTGACGTAGGGGGTGGCGTGACGTTAAGTACAATATTGTAACGTCTCTACCAAATGTAGGGTTTGAGACACGACACGTACTAGGTTTAGCTACTAACCCTTAATCCGGTTTAAGAGGGAATTAACTAAATTAAATGATTTAGAAAATAAAAACGTCTATTCAATTTTCGGTTATAATTTTTCGCACGATACTAATTTAACGATTCTCGGTTCGTTTGTTCGTATTTCTGATCTTAAACTTTACGTGGGCCTTTATCAAAGTCCACAATTAAAGTAGAGGTGTAGATTTTATATAAGATTATAACACCTGTCTCGGTGGCTACTCCTTCAACTACCTCATTGCCCCTACTGTCCGTTGCGAGGAGTGTCCTTAACGACAGAACTCGGTCTTTTCGTCACTTTCGACAGAGTGTCCTCGTCTAGAAGGTTTCTGGTCCCAGGTCCCGTTGACCGGTTTAGAAGGACTGTTTGGAGTCGACAATGGATTACTGGGAGTAAGTAGAAACGAAATTTTTCGATCCCTTAGGGGAGTCAAGAGTCGACGTCACCTCGTCCTCTCTCTGGACCACACTACCCAAACCAATTGTCGCACGAAAATCTACGGCTCCTGGGACCCCCAGACGTTCATTGACCTGGTCCGAACCAAACTCGACGACAGTGGTTGTGGTTGAACAGTGTACCAGACTTTAAAGATAGTTATGAGAGAGTCCAAGTCTGTGACTAGTTTCCTTAACAGACGGAGTTACATTGATGCATGGAACATTTTTTCCCAGTAACGGAGACTTTTTACCCACTTCCATAAACTAATCCCATAAACTTGACCGACTGTCAGCTCTCTCTCTCTCTGCTCTCCTACTCTGTGTCCTGTCCGAAATTACTTCTCTGATATCTTTCCGTGTGTGACCCTAAGGGACCGTAACGTTCCCCCGTCCGAGGTAGGGAGTCGTCCCTTGATCCTAGGGAGTCCGGATTACCATTTAGGGAGTCTGGTACCGATTTATTTATTCATTCGTTTGGAAAGTCTTTTTTGTACATAACCATATATGCCGTGACTTTTACTTATTTGACACTGATGGGTCTTGTACCGACTTGACTGTTTTACTTTTACAATTTTTATCTTTCTTTCCGTGTGTACTCTCCGTTCTAGCCAATCCCGTTCTAGTCGTCCCAGAAGTCTCTTTGTCTTGGTCATAATAAAATATATGTACTATGTATCCAATAATTATGTGTATGTAGTACTTTCACTTTCACCATCAGTGAGTCAGTACAGACTGAGAAACATTGGGGGGCCTGATGTCCGGTGATCCGAGGAGACAGGTGCCTTAAAAGGTCCGTTCTTATGACCTCACCCTTTGGTAAAAGATGAAGTTCCCTAGAAGGGGTGAGTCCCTACCTTGGACCCAGAGGACATAACGTCGGTCTAAGAAATGGTAGTCTCGGTGATCTCTTGGGACATGGATGTAGTATATATATCTCTCTATATAGAAATGTGTGTGTAGTTGGTCATAAGATGAGTCTATATACACACACATATGTATTTATAGATACAGATGTACATGTGTATATATCTCTGTGTCTCAACATATATGAATGTATATATATGTTGAGACACAGGTTCTCCCGAAGGGACCACGTCATTTCTTAGACGGACGTCAGGTCCTCTATGTCCTCTGTGCCTAAGTTGGGGACTCAGTCCTTCTAAGGGACTTCCTCCCGTACCGTTGGGTGAGGTCATAAGAACGGTCCTTTGAAGGTATCTGTCTCCTCGGACCACCCGATACCAGGTATCCCAGTGTTTTTCAGTCTGTGTTGACTTCAATGATTCGTGTTTGTGTACGTATATTTTTAATAATATTCCTTAACGAGTGTACTAATACCGCCAACTCTTCGGGGTACTAGACGGTGGACGTTCGACTTCTGGGTCTTCTCGACCACTACGTCAAGTCAAACTCACGTTCCTGGACTTTGGTTTCCCGACTGCCTACCAAGGTCAGGTTCGTGCCCTCTTCTGACTACAGAGTCGAGTTTCTCAACCCACCTCTCACTTAAGAGGGTGGACGGTAGAAAATCAAGGTACGTTCCGGGAGCTATCTAACCTACTTTGGGTGGATGTAATCCCTCCCGTTAGACGAAATGAGTCAGATATCGAAGTCTAGGGTAAGTCTTTGTAGACATATCTGTGTTGGTCTTTTTTACAAATCGGTTTTATATACCTGTGGGACACTAGATGAGTTTAACTATGTATTTTAATTGGTAGTATCCGTCCGACGTTATCTTTCCCTATTGGTCCTTTTTCGTTGACTCTATGACCCATGGACATTTACGTCCTTAGGTTCTTTTTCTAATCCTTCGTTCTTAGTGTAGGAAACAAGGGAAGTGTCACTAGACCCTAAATTGGAACTCGTTGACGAAACCCCATGAGTCACATTCTCCTCCATTCTATATTCTCACTCGGGGGAGACTCATGTCTACAGATAAAAGTTCGGGTGTTTTTGTCAGTCATTGGTCACTCTACGTAAGACACTGTCCCTCTTACAGTCCCTTTCATGTGTAGTCGACCTCTCGACTGTAACAAATGAATGTTCAATTACAGGACCTCCCGGAAGGGTCCACCGCGATCACCATTTCTTAGGTAGACGGTTACGTTGTCGACGTCCTCTGTGTCCAAGGTAGAGACCCATTCCTTCTAGGGGACCTCATCCTTACCGTTGGCGAGGTCTTAAGAACGGACCTTTTAGGGTACCTGTCTGATCGGACCGTCCGATGTCAGGTCCCCCGACGTTTGTCAACCGGTACTGACTCGCTGTATGTTACAGGACCTCGAGGCGTTTGGAGTCAGGTAAAAGGGGGGTTTTTACCTAAATTGTCTGAAAATCTAAACAAAACTCCTAATCGTCTTACTGATCAGTCTCTTCCGTTACCGTAGGATGAGGTCATGAGAACGGACCTTTTAGGGTCCCTACCTTCTCGGACCATCCGACGTCAGGTACCCCAGCGACTTCCAGTCTGTGTTGACTCGCTGAAGTGAAAGTACGTAACCTCTTCCTTTACCGTTGGGTGAGGTCGCAAGAACGGACCTCTTAGGGTCCCTGCCCCCTCGGACCACCCGACGGCAGACACCCCAGCGTGTCTCAGCCTGTGCTGACGTCACTGAATCGTCATCGTCGTCGTCGTCTTACTGATCACTTATTATTTATTAGTTGATTACACTCGACATATTTATCGACGATATTAGTGTGTGTGTGTGTGTGTGTGTGTGTGTGTCCGTTTTCACACCTGGAACCGGTTCCAGTCGTAGAGTGAGAGTTCCTCACTCTATTGTATAAGCTGTTTCTAGTTGAGAAACAAAACAACTGTTTGTAAGACCAGTCGATGAACCGGTACCCCTGTCTTTAGACTACGTGACTAAGAATCGGTTGAAACACGCTTCACGGTTATAATCAATTCGGTCATCAATGAGTTATTACATCCTTAATCGGGCCAGACGTGAATTTTGAGTATACAGATTTATATTGACTTTTGACAGATGCCCCTGGATACCCAATAAAGGAAGGTGTTCGAACGACCTAAAAACCATGGTTATCATCGTACCTCAGGATGTCCCGTGAATTCTCTCCCAAACACTCGTAGAACACGTAAGGAGACTGTTCTAAGATATTGGCATATGTTTACTAAATCTATAATAAAGTGTAATTAGTACGAAAGGTATGATTGAAGTGTGTCTAAGTCAGTCTACTGAACCAAAAGGGCGTAGAAACCCTTCTCGTTAAGAGTTGTAGACCTTGGCCCTAGTCAGTCATATTAGACCTCGGGTTAGAATGGACCATCCGTAGGAGGTCCCGTAGGGTCCTGTGTTACTTAGTCTCAAAGACATTTACCTCGGGTTCTTAGAAATACAAATTGTTTGAGAGATCTATGGAGAACAAGTCTCACTTTAAATCTTTTTGTGACCCATATTCTATATTCCACCGTGCCGATTACAATCTTAATTGTAAGAGTATAGTGTTGAAAAGTGGAAGTTTGAGACACCGACTGTACGATAGTTTTAGGTCAGGGAGAGAAACGGAATGTATTCTTTTTAAATCAATTATCTTAGTAAGTTTTGTAATTTGAGAAAAGACACCGAAGTCCAGTCGTAAGACCTAAGTTAAATTGACATCTATTAACTTCTCGTCTTTGTGTCTCCCCCCTACAAGTCAACGCATTTCCGAGCCTAAACACTGGTGTCCATTGAAGAGACGTACAAAGACGATGGGGTCCCCATCAAGAGTCTGTACTCGACGAGGAGTGGAAGGGGTGTCATATGGGAGGGTTACATTCCTGGTAGTGTGCACGAGACAGTGTGCAGAACGTACGAACCACAGGACGTGAACAGTGAAGAGTCAACCCCTTCACGACGACGACGACGACGATTCAGCGAAGTCAGCACAGGCTGAGACACGCTGAGGTATCTGCCGTCGGGTGGTACGAGGAGACAGGGACCCTAAGAGGTCCGTTCTTGTGCTCTCACCCAACGGTAAAGGAAGAGGTTACGTACTCTCACTTTTCACTTTTACTTCAGTGAGTCAGCACAGGCTGAGAAACGCTAGGGTACCTGACGTCGGATGGTCCGAGGAGACAGGTACCCTAAAAGGTCCGTTCTCATGACCTCACCCCACGGTAACGGAAGAGACACCCCTTCACGATCCTAAAGGAATTAACTCATTGACGTGTAAAAGTCAGCTGTTGTCAGTTAAAAACACTAAGAAAAAGAGACACTACAAACGATACTGGTATAAATGTCTTTACGTCAAAATGGAAATAACTTGAATTTCATTTTTTACCTTGAATTGTAAAACATAAAAAAAGTGAAGTGAAAAGAATATTATTAGTAAAAATAATGAAAAAGTTTATCTATCGACACAGTGCTTAAATTTTTTGTGAGGAAGTGGATTCTGTCAAACGTTCTGCCAAACGTTCTGCGAGGGGACATAGTGTAGAACAGTTGTTGAAGTCTGTTTTGTGTCAAGATTAAATGGTACAAGAGTGAACGACTGACCCTCCCCAAACATAGAGACACCCCAGAAGGACTGAGAAAACGAAAGTAGACTCCCGAAGGGACTACCGAGTCGCCCATTTCTTAAGCGGACATTACGTGCTCTGGGTTCAAGCTAGGGACGGAGTTCTTCTAGGGGACCTCTCCTCGGATCCGATGTTAAGTTTCCCAGGGTTTCTTGACCTGTGTTGACTCGCTGATTAGTGTCTGTCGGTACTCTAAGAGATCCAGATATTAAGAGACACTTATGTCATTGTAAAGTAAAAGGATATCCATCTAATAAATAAAACAGTTAATAGGTACTGTTTGAAAATGTAGATTGACTGAAAAACGAAGGAGAGGAGTATCGAGAAGGGGTAGAGAGGGTGACACTCTGACACACCCAGCTCTGTTATTTCTTGTGAAATTATTATCGGGTTAGTTTTACATTAATTCTTTATATTAACCGTGGTTTTTATAGTGTATGATGTATAGTTTCTATTTAAGATCTATTAAGAACGACAGAGGCTAAGACTTAATGAGAAGAGAGGGGGTGACTTCAAATTTATAAATATAGTTATATGACTTCATACGTAAAGAAAGACTTGAAAGGACGTACACGAAATAATATTATCTGTAGTGTAAAATAATAATATTAGTAAACACATGGTAAGTCGAAGGAACGATTTGTAAATGGAAGTGTTTCTTGCCCTAAGTAAAGACAGAATGGGGACCCAAGATCACAAATCTATCTGAAACCTGTATAATTATTTATAGATAAACTACTCACCTACTTACTTACTTAAAGAATCTTCTTATTTGTGCCTAATTAGAAAGTAAAAAAATTTCAGAAGACTCATAAAGAACAGGTAATGGAAGGAAAACTAGGTATTAGAGACTCGTGTTTAATATATCAAACTTATCTTAGATTCTATAGTATGCAGACAACTCCTTTGGTATTAATGTTCTACAGAGTCAAGAAAGAGTCGAAAAGCATTTCACGGTTTACGGGTTGTATTGACAGTAGACAATGTATATAAAGACCATTCAATAGTCGGAGAGAGTAAACAAAACCTAATGGGTAGTATTTAAAACGAAAGTACAAAAATAACTACTAGTATAGTGTAGAGACAACGAACGTGACGTATTCGTCCCAAACCCTAAAAAAAAAAAAATTACATAAATCGGTCGTCCTCAAATTTATCGTTTCACAAATTCTTTAATAAAAAGAAGAGGTCTCTTTCACATCTGTTTCGTTCAACTTTCTCTCTGGGTTAATTTATTTGAAGACAGAGACCTGTGTTTTAGGGTTCCAGACGCACGGAGTGTGTATTATGATTGTTCCGGACGAAAAGACCTAAATGTGAGGAATCTCATTCATTCCTTACTGTAGTGCTATGCGTAATGAGGGTCACGAAAGTTTTACGTGACTCTACGACTTTCAAAGGTTTACCGAAGAGACATGTGATAATCCCTGGTAGACCGATCGACCTCTATTTGTTCAAAGTTGTATACCCGGGATTGTGTATGTATCGTGACGAAGTGATCACGTCTTTTAATTGGTTTCCAGTGAGAGAACTATACTGTTTGAGTACGATTTCGTCGTCGTGGTACACCACCTCCAGGACGGGATTCGACGTGTGTCCTCTGGAATTAAGGTCCGGGAAAGACGGGCGAGTGACGTGCACCGTGAGCTAGTGTGGTGCAGCGGACCTCAAGGAGTGGACTTTCGATTTCTCCTGGTTCAGTTGTGACAGAAATGAGGAAGGGAAGGGAATCTAGGAAGGGAAAGAGAAAAAAATCAAGAAGGAGGGACACTTCCTTATAAATAATCGTAAAATAAATTTCAAGAGTCGTTTTTCCGTAAATTAGAGGAAGAAATCCAAAGGAAGATCCATAACAAAGACTTCAATAAAATTTGTCCTAACAAAAAAAAATTAAAGAGACTATAAAGTAACGACGACGTTGACGACGACTCAGCAAAGTCAGCATAGGTTGTGACACGCTGGGGTATCTGCCGTCGGGTGGTTTGAGGTGGCAGGGACCCTAAGAGGTCCGTTCTTGTGACCTCACCCAACGGTAAAGGAAGAGGTTACGTACTTTGACTTTTAACTTTCACTTCAGCGAGTCAATACAGACTGAGAAGCGGTGGGGTACCTGACGTCGGATAGTCCGAGGAGGTAGGGACCCTAAAAGGTCCGTTCTCATGACCTCACCCCACCGTAACGGAAGTAATAATCATATATTTTCTTGTTGTCTAAATAGATATAATAAGAAAATAGGGTGATGGAACGACTTAAGTAGATAATAAAGAGTACCAAAAACAGATCTCAGAAGTCACAAAAGACGTATCTAATAGAATAGTAGACGTGTGTTACTGTCGACATCGAGAAGGGAAGGTTAAGCCTATGGACAAGAAAGAGAACAGACTAATGACAGTGATCCTGAAGGTTATGAAGCCACTTATCTTTACCACTCTTACCCGTAGGAACAGAACAAGGTCCAAAATCGTCCTTCCGAAAGTCGAAAAGTGACAACTCATAATGTAACGAACACTCAAATAGTAATTATCGAAAACAATACAACTCTGCACAAGGGAGATATGGGTGAAACCACTCGCAAAAACAGTACTTATCTACAATTTAAAATAGTTTACCAAAAACGCATAGATACCTCTACTAGTACACGAAGACAGAACAGAAAACAATTACCCTACATAGTGTAACTAGGCAAACATCCGGCTTGGTAAGAACGTTGGGGACCTTACTTAGGTTGAACTAATACCGTATGCTAGGAAAAAGACATAACAACCTAAGTCAAACGATTTTAAGACAATTCCTAAAAGTGTAGATTTAAGTGGTTTGGATAAGATTAAAAGAAAAGACATGACAGACGTACCAAAACCTTAGTCCCACTACCACCGAAAATCTTACTGAAACCTTCACAAAGGAGGTGAAGTCAGAAAACTTTGTCAAATTCTTCCTAATTCACATTCAAGAAGGTAACTTTTCCTTTGTGACTAGTTCCGATAACTTCTACTAAGTTTCTTTACCTTCCTATAGGGTAAGAGAACCTAACCTTTTTGATTATAACAATTTTACTGGTATGATACGTTTCGTTAGACAGTGAGCTTACACTAGGGATAGTTCAGTGGGTTCTGTGAAAAGTGTTTTGATCTTGTTTATTAGGGATTTTAAATAAGTCTTGGTGTTTCTGAGTCTTAACGGTTTCGTAAGACACCCCCCTTACCTCCCTTCGATCTCCGTATTGGGAGGATCTGAAGTCTGTTAAGATGTTTCAATATTATTAGTTTTGTCACACCATAGCCCCGAAGGGACCACCGAGTCACCATTTCTTAGACGGGCGGCTACGTATTTTGTGTCCAAGTCAGAGACTAGACGCTCATAGGGTGCACGGTGTCTCGTCGATTCGGGTACACGGTGTTGATAACTCGGACGTGAGATCTTAGACGCTCGCCGTTGATGCCTCAGGTACATGGTTTTGACGACTGCGGGTGCACGGGATATCGAACACGAAGTGTTGTTTTCTTCGGTAACGTTGTTCTTCGGGTACGTGGTGTTGATCTCTCTTCGGGGGTAGGTGACTCTGATCTCTTCTCTGGTGTATCGTTGCTTCTGGGACGTGTCGGTTTTTTTTTTCACACCAGGACCGTGATTTTGGTATCTCTATCTACCTCGTCTTGTCTCTCGGGTATTTCTGTGGGTACCCGAAACGTCCACCGCGATACCATTTCTTAGTCGGACGGTTTCGTCCTTTACGTTCTGCGGCCCACCTAGGGACCCAGTCCTTCTAGGGGATCTCCTCCTTAGTGTTGGGGGTCACCTTAAAAGAACGGACCTTTCAAGGTATCTGTCTCCTCGGACCGACCGATGTCAGGTACCCTAGTGTCAGTCTGTACTGACTTACTGACTCGTATGTGAGTGTTTGTTTAGGTATATGGGTACCGGTTAATTAGAATCTCCGTTCTCATATGTTACCTCCTTTCTAACAGAAAAGTCGTTCATCAAACCCTTTCGACCTGTCGACGTACATTTAGTTACTTCAATCTTGTGTGGGAGTGTGATGTGTTTTATTATGTACTGTGGTATTTTGAGGATTTTCTCTTGTATCCCTTTTGTAAGAACATATATTTAGTTACGTTATAAAAGAATCAGAGGGTTCCGTTTTATTTATTTTTGTTTTCATTTATTTGTCCCGGATTAGTGTGAACTTTCGAAAACGTTTCGTTTCCTTTGGTAGTTGCTTTTCTTTTTTTGTTGGACGTCTCACCCTCTTCTATAAACGTTTACTACACTTGAGTGTTCCCCAATTAAAGGTTTTGTATGATTGTTGAATTTGTTAAATTTTGTTCGTTTGTTTGTTTGTTGGGTTAGTTTTTTATCCGCTGTTTGGATTTCTCTGTAAAGAGGTTGTTTCTATGCGTCTACTGGTACTGAATTTCGTGTACTTTTCTACGACACACACACATGTACAGTCAGCGAGTCAGTACAGACCGAGAAATGTTGGGGTAGTTGACATCGGGAGGTCCGCGGGGACAGGTACCTTGAAGGGTCCGTTCTTATGACCTTATCCATCGATAAGGGAAGAGGTTCCCTAGAAAGGTTGGATCCCTAACTTGGGCTCAGAGAACGTAACGTCCGTCTAAGAAATGGTGGACTCGGTGGTCCTTTTGGGTTTCTACGCTTTGTAACGATTAATAGTCTCTTTACGTTTCGTTTTGGTGTTACTTCATAGTAGAGTGTGGTCAGTCTTACCGGTAGTAGTTTTTCACATGTTTATTGTTTACGATCTCTCTCATATCTCTTTTCCCTTAAGGATGTGACAACCACCCTTACATTTAACCATGTCGGAGACACCTCTCGTCATACCTCTAAGGAGTTTCTTGAAATTTTTCGAGATAATATACTGGGTCGTTATTCCTTTGTACGTCGGTCACAAGTGACGTCACGACAAATATTATCGGTTTCGTACCTTGAACGTAGGTAGTTGTCTAATTACCTATTTCTAAACTATGTGTTTGTGTGTGTGTATGTGTGGGTGTGTAATCGAACCACGTTTTCATTGACCAACATGTAACAACTTGAAACGACAAACTATAACCTTATGTAAGAATTTATTTACAGTAATACAATATGTAATAAAAGTACTCGTAAAGAGTGAAACAAAAAAACGATTACTGATTAAGGAACGACAAGTAAAATATAAATAGAATCTGATATCTTTACTATAATTTGTTTCTCGTTTAAGCTCACTAAAAAATTAAAGTCAAGTTTTGCCCAGCATTTTGTCGTCTCTGTTGAACGTCGTAGTTGTTACGTAAACCGGGTCCTTGACGATTACTTACTGTCACGTCATCATCAAATTCTTCAAAACATTTCCTCTGTTCTCGGAACTTCTATACCTCGTATCGCCAGTCGGTAGTCTTCGACTGTTTCTGGTTGACTCTCGTTAGTAGTTTCGACTAGGAGAATGTTGATGTGTTCTTCAACGGTTTCTTGAGTTGTGACTGGTAAGATGTCAGTAAGTCGTAAACTTCGTTTAACCTTTCCATTGTTTCGAGCTAATTCGTCCACAGAGTACTCTACTGTCCTTTAAAAATTTTTAACAACAAAACTTTATGGTAGAAGAAAATAAGACACGGTGTTGTTGCTTGGTAAAGAGTTATCCTAACACTGTACGTTGTTTTTCAGTTAAAATATACTGTTGGTCGGTACTGGTCGAGTCACCATTCTGACTCTTCTTCGAGGTTTCACGAAGGGTTTCGGTTTGAACGTGGTTTTTTATCGAGTATCAGTGACAAACCAACAGACGACGGTCAGAATAGGTGATGTGGAAAGACTTAGGGTCGTTTTGGTAAAGTAGACTCTTCATACGAGTCGTTTAGTCACTCTACGTGACTTTTGACGTTTCGGACGTCGGTCGTAACCAGTTGTCTTTCCCGAGTCAAGAAGAGGTGTTGTTACGGGTTAACGTGCAGTGTGTTGGTTACGAAGTTTTCAACTTACTTGACCCGATGTTTCAAAACGGAGTAGGCGGTATGAGTGGACTGGAGAGTGGTTGGCTGATGTCGAGGAAGTTCGTAGAGTGTTGACAAACGTCCCTTTTACGCAGGTGTTGGTCGTCCTCTGTCTTTTACGAAAGGTTCTCAAGTACTTTAGTGTTTCGTACCTAAAAATGTAATGTCCTTATTTGTTTGAATAAAGAACAGTCGTTTTTATACAACTAACATTACCAAGGACAAAACTAATTATTTCTCCACTGACTCGGATCAATATTATTAAATTTTAAGTACCAGACTTTGACGTTAATGAAAACATGGTTGAATTATGTGTGTGTGATGTAATAGTGAGTCGGTATTTTTTTTAAACGTCATTGGACCCACTTGACTCTCTCATAGTATGGTTCACTTTATTTAGTTTCTTTCTGTTTAAAATATACTATGGTGAATGTACAATTAGATTCTTTATAATGTTTACTTAGGTAAATATCTAGCGTACATGTGGGTACCACCTAAGTACAGTTACATACCGTTTTGGTTATGTCATAACATTTCATTTTTTTTTCATTTTTAATTTTAATTTTTTTTTTTCTGAGTCTGTATCTTTTCTTTAAATGTCAATAGTTTTCCCTTTCCCTGTCCCCTCTACTTATTTAATCTTCTCATACTCTATTTGTCTATTTATGGTGATATATATTCTATTTATTCGTTGTTGCTAAATGACATAAAATATTCCTTATAAATTATAGAATATAGTATTCAATATTACCTTTATGTAACTTTTATATATATATTGACTTAGTGTAATAACATTTACACTTTGATTGTATTTTAGTATTTAGTTGATGTGAAGTTAAATTTTTTCTTTATAAAAAACGGAAGATATGTTCAAGGTTCATACCACGAACCACGACTCTTATAACCAATTTTTTTTTTTTTTTCCGTGTCAAGTACGGGAACTTCTTAATGATTTGTTACTCTTTTGTATGTATTTTAGTTATTAACTCTTCTCTTTCTTTTTTAAGGTCCGTCTCCTCCTTTTGTGCACACTTCTTTGAGTCTATCCCTCCTCGTATCTGGCAAAAATTTTTTTAGTTACCTAAACATTTGTAAAGATAGGTAACTTAACTCTTGAGTGTCCTGGTGCCTTTGTGACTTTCCTTTTAAGAGTAGTAGGGGTCTACGGTAAGTCTGTAATAATATAAACAACAATAACAACAAGTCAGTGATTCAGTACAGTCTGAGAAAAAAAAAAAAATTACACATTTTAGAATAAAATAAGTCGTTGGGTTGAATTTTTACCGTTACAGTCTGAGAGGACGCTGGGGTACCAGACATCGGGCGACACCAAGAGACATCAAGAGGCAGGTACTGTAAGAGGTCCGTTCTTATGGCCTCACCCAACGGTAAGGGAAAAGGTCTCCTACAAGGGTTGGTCCCTAGTTTGGACTCAGAGGGCGTCTCTAACTTGAACGCAGACAATGCAACCATCCGTCTAAGAAATGGTGACTCGGTGGTCCTTTTGGATAATAATGGTGTTATCGTATTTGATAAACTTTTTAACGGACTTGAAAGATAAACAGAACGACTCCATTACAGATATTAGCTACTTAGATTATTTTAATGTACTTTTATACTAGTTTTTATAAATGTCCGTAGAGTCCGTGTACTATGGTGCCATTTACGAAATTCTTAAATACTTTGTCAAAGGTCTTTTGGATCCAAGATACTTACGGAGGACAAATTATAAATGTTTTATTTTAATTTGTGATTCCGTTATCAGTGATTCAATCGAGAGTGTTCATGCGATGAAGAGTTCATAGTAAAGGGTTATAAGCCAGAATGGTCTTTTATTGACTATTGGATCTCAGTCTTCTATCTAATCAATATTACCAGTGACAACGACTTATCAGGTTTTTATGTATATTTTAAAAATTCACTAAAAGGGTTAAGAATCAATTTTCGACATGGAAACCATGTTTAATGTAGTATCCACTTTATCATATTTAACAAACTGTAAAAAAGAGTAGGAGAGGGTCAAAGATGAAAAAGAAAGGGAAACCGACGATCCGTACCTTTCATGTCATAGGTCACTGGTCGGTGACATTGGTCTTACTCCGTCTCTCAAGTTCCCAGTTCCCCAAGTTCAGTCCGTCCTACTTCTTGGTTGAAATTATTGATTCCAGGATTATTTTTTTTTTTGTGTATACTTTTGGACTTAGTTAGGTTAATTGGTATTCCGGGACGGAATTTGATGTCCCTTCTTTGTACAGTGAGGAATTTTTAGAGATGACACGAATGATATGACATACCACTGTCCGACTCTTTTCACAGGGAAGACTACATTTAAGGAGTTTTCACTCCTGAACGAAATGGTAGGGTCAAGGGAGTCACAGGTGTCACGACTTGCGTCGTCCTTGGATTGTTTACGATTTAGTTCCTTACTTGTCAGTGATAAAAATTTTTCAATGTTTTACCTACGTTAGTTAATGTCTTGAGAGAATCGATGGACACTCCTGACGTCGTTTATATATTTCAAACGGTAAGACAATCAGATACGTCTCACTGTAAACATTGTAGTCTGGTAGTTAATTTTCAGTAATAAACAACGAAATAATGTCGATGTTTATTTGAAATAAACTACATTACATTATTTTGTGAAAGTTTAAATTGTTGTAAATGGACTGGTCTTGCTTAGTAAATTTAATACCTATATTCATATATGTCAATGAAGTCGTTTAGGCGCCAAGTCCTTAACCATGTTCGAAATAGTCTTTCCTGTCACGGGTGGAGGCGAAAGTCTCTCCGTCTGGAAAGGAACACACACTATTCTTCGCTTCAGTCACTTTCAACCCTCTTTAGACGGTAGGCACGACCTTAAGGTGTAATAGGACACTCTTTTGTCGATGTGCATAATGTCCCTTTGTTATAAGAGAAAGGTAAGAGAGAACAGTTTACTTCCAAAGGTAAGTAAAACAGGGGAATCTCCATGAGAAGAGACTAGATAAAAGACAGAGGGATTGAGTAATAATGTATCTTGGTAATTTTTTTTTTTTTATGGTTCATGTTTCCCTTGAAAAGGTACAGGACTGGACGGGACTTATAGATGGTGAAATCCCTCCCTGTCCCCTCTTCTTGTCTTAACTGGTCCGTGTGTACACTAAAGTCTATGTCTCTTGTGTTTATGGTTGGGAGATCTTCCTTGTCTTACCGTGATGTCTCCGGAGGGTCGTGACGGGGTCCACTGGCGACCCCGTGTGTATGTTGCGACGAGTTACTCTTAATCGTGTTCCTGCGAGGTAGAGGTTTTCGTAGTGTCGGACCGCACCTTTGGGGCAACGATGGTAGGAAAGGGGGGGTTTGGAGTCTTAATCCTCGGTCGGGCGTCCGGGTGTCGTGGGTCCACATTTCCTGTCAGTGTTCAAGACACGGTTGGTAGTACAAGTACAGGTCCCGTCCTTCCGTCGGGAGCGAGAGGTAGGTCCCTTTTGAGGAGTGTCGTCCTTACGGGGAGGGGAGAGTCTTCGGGGGTCCTCTTCTCACTCGCACTAAAAATTTTTTTTTTTTTTTCGAAATAAGTCCAAAATTTCAAGAGAGGTAGGACTCGAGACAAGGACTCAATGAGGTCTTGCTCTTCGCTCAATTTTTTCTTTCCTCCGACCACCCCTGTAGTGTTCCTGGGACGTTTTTTCGGTTTGACAAACTGTCTTCGAAACTTGCCTGTGACGAGACCCTCTAGTAAACATCATCGACTACTGACCCAAGACAAAAGATTACACCTGTACGTTACATAAGTAGTGATCCGAATGGCGTCACCCGACTCCTTTTGTGGGAGACAGGGTGTCGTTTTATGTAGACAGAGTACTTACTAAGGACTTATAAGTGGTGTTCCGGATCTGAGTTTTCGTACCCTTTACACGTGCCCTTGAAGAAGTGAACGTGTCTGAACTTGTCTTCGTTTCGTGGTCTTTGACACAAGAAAGACCTTGAGTCAAGACACACACGTGAATGTCGACTCGGCTAGTCCGGTAAAAGTGCACGTATGTCATCGTGCCTAGGTGTCTTTTGTTCCTCTCCGGTGGTAGGGAGAGTGCTGTATGAGAGTTGTCACCTATATGAGACGACCAGTACAGAATCGGTAGGGTTCTTTCCTGTCTGCGGCGTAAGGTAAGGCTTCAGAGCCGTTTACTAACGTAAGACAAAGGTGGAGACAGAACGGAACAAATAAAGTAGAGGTAATAAGACGAAAACTAGTACTTAGTACTGAAAAAAAAGATGTCATCAGTCTCAAAACAGATGTCTCTCTCTCTCTCTCTCTCTTTCTCCTACGTTCTTTTACTAAATCGCCTTGACATTAACACTCAAAACACCACCCACCTAAATTAAGAATGTCGTAAACTATTAAACTTAATAAACACCAAAGATTCCCCTATACTCGTAGATTCCCCCTTCTTTTTAACGATACTGAGAACAGCATATAAAGCATTGTAGATGTTCAACGTCTCCGGAATTATATAAACGTTTAGTCGAGGTCTATTGGGTAAATCTTCAAGTGAAAATATTATATCGGGGTTTACCGAGATAAGAGTTATTAGGAAAGTTTTATGATGACGTGAACGACACGGACTTTTCTTATTGTTATAGATGTTACCCTTCACAGGAGGAGAAGTTTGAATCTTCCCACGTAATGTCATTTGGTAGACACGTCTCTGAGTCTTCGGGGAGGAAGGATCGAAGGAAGGAGGGTCTAAGTGTCTTTACCGTACTCAGTCCTCTGCAGAACCGGTTGTCGACGTCTTTTCAGGGAAAGAGGAATCACGTCTCGGTTTAGGGAGATTTGCGGAGATTGAGTCATGGAAATGTCCTGGAGAGTCGAATGGTTTGATGTAGAGACACGAACTCTCGACCCAGATTCTCCCAAACCCCGGAGACGGAGGGGTAGGGTAACTTTCATGGAGGGGTACACCGACAGTTCTGAACTCCTCAGAGGGACCACTGTCCTAGTCAAAGAGGTATTCTGTGGTTGAGAGTTAAACAAGGAGTGGGGGTGGTGCCACGGACTCCCCTTCGTGGTACGAGACCGAAACTGGGTGCCTAGGTCCGACGACCCATCGATCCTTTTCCGTGACTCTTCTCCGACACGGGGGGAGGGGGCCCCGAGATGTGAATGAGAACAGGGTCCCGGAGACGGAGAAGAGGGGTGTCTCCTCTGACGTCAAGGAGACTCCGAGTGTCGCCGAGTACTCGAAATGACTTAGGGAGTCCGAGGTCGTGGTAGAGACTTCGAGGGGAAAAGAGTGTTGCATGGACAATCAAAGGTTTACAGGTCTGTAGGACCCAGAGAAAGGATCAGACCTACGGGTGGAAGGAGCCCGTCCGGAGTAGTGAAAATGCAACCAGAGGATGGACAAAGGGAAGAGGATGACACTTGAGGATAAATAGGTCATCTAGAAAAGAGTGAGGTCGAGTTTTTGGAAGTAAAGAGAGGGGTGGGTAAAACGGGTGTACGGGAGGTTCAACTGGGGTTAGATGGGTCGAAGGTCCAGGATGACTTCTGTGTCGGTTCCCAGAATAACACAGAGACAGGTGAAGATTCAGGGAGACAGGTATGACAGGGGAGACGAACCTCATCGGGGGTTGGGTGGAGGTGGAGACGGTAGGGAATTAGGATGAGAAATAAGTTCTGGGTGGGGTTTCTAGTAGAGGAAGTACTACTATAAAGGAAGTAGTACCTATAACAGAAAGATTCTGTAGGGGGACTCCGAATAAAAAGAACATCTGTACAAATATGACGAACTAAAATAGAACACGACGCACATAGATTGACAGATGATTCTTTTGTTTGCTTTTATAATCTTTCTTCGTTCACTCCAGTTAACGGAGGGAAAGAATGGAATTTCTCCGCGATGTTTCCATTTTACATCCGTTTATGTTTCGTCCTTCACTTGTTCAATAATAATCATGATTCACTTCTAAATTATTTTTATTTCTCGACTTAAAGCCGAGGTTACTACTCCTTTTATGATGAGTCCCCTTTCTTTTAATTACTTTGGTGGTTGAAAAACAAACCGAAACAGAAATTCTGTTGTAGGATGGTGTCTGTAGGTCCCAAAGTTCTCGGCACTACATAGAAGCGTTAACAGTTGTCCCGGGTAAGGTAGAAAAATAAGCAAATTAGTGAGCATTCACCAGGGAACGGGTATTTCTGTACCGTCTAAGTGAGACTTAAGGATTCGAAGTCGTGAGTGGTCCCTCGTCGTAAGTCCTGTTCTTGAGTTCTCCGGAGGCGATGTTGACGTTACCCGTCCCTGACAGTCTCAGAGGAACGACCCTTCTTCCCTCTTCCCTTCCGTCTCGAAGAACTTTTGTTATAGTACTGTAAAAAAATGTGCCTTCATAAAATCTTTAACGACAAGTTATAACAAGTGTCATTACCACAACTTCTTGTTTTCAGTAGGTTTACACTGTGAATTTTCGGTAAATCGAAAAACCGTTAAGTTTCGTTTAGGTATTTATTTCAGTAGTTTAATTTTTTTTTTTTTTTCAGGGACGAAGATAGTGTAATAGTGTAAACCAAAATATAATAGGCATAAACTTATGAACACTTTTCCACTGTTTCTGATATTAAATCCCATCATGTAATATTAATGGTCACTTCATAAATATCGGAAAAGGGAGATAAGTGAGGGATCGGTTCCTTCTGAGGGCTCACGGACGGTCTGAGGACTCGGAGAGTAATACGTCTAGTTTTTTTTACCCCTTTATAAACCTTCGTCGTTATGTGTTCGATCATCTAACAAATATGTCCTTTCCTCCTTTTGATAATATATCCTCCTTTTTTATTTCGGTTCTTCTACCTCAACCCCGTTTTCATTTTCTCTGATCTTAGATTCGTCGGTCTCTTCCGCCCTACCTTTCTCCGGACCTCTCTAACCTTCCTCGTCGGGTCTCAGAGATCCAACCGGTTCTTTACACACACGATCTTTCTGTCCCTCCCCCTTGTTTCCGAACATTCTAAACGACACTCGATACCTGACTTACGATCTAGTAATGAGGTCTCTGAGCTCGTCTCAATCCTAACTGAACCCAATAGGTCGACCACAAATGAACTTACGTCGACACGTCTCGTACCTGGTGTCGCCCCCAAGACCAACGATCAGTAAATGGTTGGTGGGGTCGGGTGACTTAGACACTCGAAGGTCTCCGTTCCCGACGGTGAACCAACAGGAAGATAGTGACGGTACGGACCACGGTACGGAACATGTGTTGTCCGAGAGTTTATAAAGACCTCTTTTGTTCGGTTACTTCTCTACGGAATTAAGGTTGGAGATGGAAGATTAAGTAAGGTGTACTATGGTGGTTTAGTCAGAGTACCAAAACCACTGAAGCAAAAGGCATGAACGTCTCTAAACCAGTTACCGAAGGAAGACGGGTGTCCTCCTAAAAACTTGGAATCGTAATACCTGTAAAACCCGACCCATTAATAAACGACACCCCCGACGGACTCATTCTGTCCTACAAATCGTCGTAGGAGTCGGAGATGGGTGGTCTACGATCCTCCAGAAGGGGAAGGGTTAGACTCTGTTGGTCTTTGTAGAAGTCTGTAACAGTTTACAGGGACCTCACGTTTAATTGGGACCAACTCTTGGTAAACGGATGTGTTTTTTAGGGATTTTAAAGACCCTGACCTTACCTTGAATTACTAAATTAAATTAAATAAACTAGAAAGGTAATACTAGAGATTTAGAGGGGATGTCGTTACGAAGTCAGTCGGACAGGGAACGTATTTCAGAGTGTAGCTGTGGAGATATCCTTTACAGGGGAAGTACTCCTTACGTAGAGATCAGAGGGCATCAGCATTTACGAAACTGGGACTATCAGTATAAACTCGGGTAAATCCTTCATAAGGGACCAGTCTCCATTCCTATAGTGACTCGATAAAAGGAGAGGAAACTTAGAATATCGAAAAGGACAGAGGTTAAAGGAACACGAGCGTTATGTTTTTCTCATTTACTCGAACACACACACAAATGCATATCAGACACGTTATCTTTATGTAAGTGATACCGTTCTTTCTGTAGCATACAAAAGACATAGGAGGAAGTACGAACTGTGTCAATATTTGTTCTTAAATTTTTACTCAGGAGGGTGTAACCTTGACTTTTCTTTTGACGGACGGTATCTTAAAAAAGTTATCGTCGATAACGTTGATTAATCTTTAGAGGATCTCAATTACTTATGAATCTAGGTAGTAGGGTTTACTAAAATTGTAAGGTATTAAGATTTATTTTTAGTTATTAATTTGTAAATTTGTCTTTCCCTACATTACTCCTGTGTTAGTAAAAGACTCTGGTCCCTTCTCGTTTGTTACTGAACATCCGGTTTAGGTCTAACGGTGGACAAAAACGTTTATTTCAAAATAAACATATGGTGGTATAAGTAAACCAGTGAACACAGATCCTGAACAACGAGTGATGTTGCTGTCTTTATTCATAAAAGTCACCTCTGGTATACCGATCTTTTTGAATTTTATAAATGGTAGACCGGGAAGTGTCACTTTCAACCGACTAGGAACAGAATCTAATTGTCCTTTTGATTATGGATTCTGAGGTGTGATCGATTTCTACGTCTCCGTTTATAGAAAACTACAATACAATCGATTTTATGAAAATATTTTCAGTATCACCGTGCCTTCAATTTTTATGTAAACTTGTGTCCACAGGCCTCGAGTTTAAGTCGAGGGGTACATTCTGAGACTTTTTAATAAACTGGAGGGGTTGTCTTACTTCTATTTCCTTTGGTTGGAGGGTATTCCAAAATTCTTAAATTTAGCGTATTAAGTGTACCTCACGAATCTTCTTATAGACTCTCACCGAGTGGTTATTTACACCCATTGATAATAAAATTTGCCCTTTTGGATAAACATGCTACAAACTTTTTAATCGTAAAAAACTTAATACACACTTAATAATCGATTTCATTAGCTATTTTAATAGGGGCTCAAGAAACTGACACATATTCCCTTTGATTGTGTCACCACAAAAGATCAAGTCGTGGAGTCACCAAGAAAGGATCAAAGACGTGACCGACGAATTGACCTGGGGGACGGTAGTCAGAAGAATAAAATAGACGGGAATAGTGACGACGGTCTCTCTGAAAGAAGTCGTACAATGAGGACCCTTGACTTTGGTTGTACGAAAGGACGAGGACACGACTTGTTAAGACCTCGGTCCGTTTTCTTGGGTCATGAACAAAGTCCTTTATCAACGAAGATTTTCTATTCTGACGTGTGGTTGACTTGATCGAATGAGGAGTTCTGACTGTCAAACGAGTACTTTTCACCAAAGTTCCAGGAGTAAGTCGATATGGGTGGTTACGTTTCAATAGTGTAGTATTTGAGACGGGTCAGGAGTGAAAAGACGGGATCGTGATGGGTCGGGTTCGAGGGTTTGAGATAGTTGTTGTAAACAAATAAAGGAGTAGTCTCTTTACTGGTTCTGAGACAGTTCCTCCACAGGAGAGTTTGACGTCATTCAGATCATTTGAATTGAATGAGGATAATTACCCAAAAAGATTTGTAGAAGAATCACTTGATTACCAATTTTAGGGGTCGAGTTTTGTAGGTGTTCGAGTAACGATGATATCTGACTTCAGTAGACTGTCCATCACGATGTGTTGTCAATTCTCGCGTACGTGACCCGACTAAGTATGGTATAGATGGTGAGCCCTGATACATTAGAATCCGGCAATGAAATACAGGGTTCGGACAATAAGAAGACTTTTGACCCCCACGGTCTTCGTTGATCAAGTGTCCATCTTACTATTTGTGGTACTATCGTAGACCATCCATAAGTTGTTAATGATCTTTAATAATGAACCTAATAGATAATTCACAGTCCGTAACATGACCTAAGATGTTTGTCTTTAAACCGATTCTGTACCGAGAAAAGGACTTCCTTAAATCTTGGACCTGGACCACCTATTTGTGATCACCAACTAAGTCATTCTTAGAAGATTTGGACCTTTCTAGGAACCGTTATATCCAGCGAGTAACGTATATAAGACTTTGGTTCTGACATAAGAAAATATTACTTTAAAATAAATAAAAAACTACGTTGTACCCCTTAAAGGGGTTGGTCCTTAGTTTGAACACAGGGGCGGTTGCCTTCAAGTCTCAGAATTGGTGACCTGGTAGTCCCTTCAGGAACATAAGAAAGTTTTTTTTTTTTTAGATTAAAAAATAATACTTGTTCAAGAATACATGTTTTGTCCCATATCTTATCTTCATTTTTATTTATGGACACTTCGATAAAGTGTCGAGTTCTTAATCGTATAGACATCAGAATGTTGAAACTCAAGGATCCTGTCCTTTACTACTAGAGACCAAAGGGAATAGGTATAATCCCTCTACAAAGACGGAGGAAGTAGGACCACTACTCAATCTCTTGTTCGACTCAAGGAACTCCAAAAGTCTCAGCAAACCACACATAGGATCAACCCTCGAGACCTCAGATGGTATTGGGTACTCCCGTGAAACCCTGGGATAAGGGGGCTCTATCGACTCTCGTGTCTTCAGAGGAACCGGTGGAACTAATGTGTATTTTCGTCAGATCATATACCTGTCGTAGACCTCCATTCTAAGTGTACTACACCCTAGATCTGGGTCTCCATGGTGATTAGTGACGTACTATCGAGTGAGCGGTACTGGGTCAATACAGAAGACAGTTTCCTTCCCTGACCTGTGCTACTGACCCTTCCAGGAAGAGTCGATGTCACCAGGTCCCAAGAGGCCGGTTAAGGTTTCTTGTTCCAAGTCACTTCTCCCTGTGGAGAACAGAGTGTAAGTTGTGACTAGATAAGAGATTCGTCGTGGAAGATAAAGGAGTTAGATCGAATAAAGGGGAGTGAACAGTTCATACTTTTACAGAGGAGATGGAGTTTAAATTTTGTTTTAGAAGGAACCTGGACTACTGAAACGATACTACAGAGGAAGGAAGAAGTGTTATGGTTTAATTAGATGTACACACAATATAAAGGAATAGTGGTATCCGAGAAACGTCAGGAAAAGGTCTGAGGTTGCAGGATAATATTAACGAAGAACTTTTCAGTGATTAGCGAAGGATCTGTTTGAGTTGTTGAGAGAATAGTCAAGGGTTGAGGATGTCGACCCATCGTGAAAGACTTTTGAGACATGGATAGTTCCGAAACGAGGTGGGACCGTAAAGGGGTGTGATTGGCGAGGGATGACGGAGTCTGCTGAAGAAAAGGGAAATGATCTACATTCTCATTATCGTTGATTTTACCATTACAATGTTCTTAATCTCGATATTCCTGGATTCTACTTACAATAAAAGTCTCTTTCCTCTTTTGTGTAGTGGAAGGAACAGTCGGTACCGTAGTCGACGCTAAGTAGTCGTTTAGTGAGAGAAGAAGGTTAAGTTGACTTATGGATAGAAACCGAAAACCTTGAGATACCCCACCTTGTGATCTCCTGTCATAAGACCTGAGTCTAGACTATGTGAACCCTCTTTTATTCGAACGATGACCAAGACCTTCGAAAGACGGTACACGAAGTCTTTCCTCCAGGTACTTTCCCCACCCCCTTATCTTCCTTTGTCACTATTTCCTGGAATGCCGTGCTCGAGTCCGGAGAGGCCGGAGAGCCGCTCGAAGTCCCGGAGCACGTACGGACGCCGGCTCTCAAAGGCCAACTACAAGGCCATGACCGTGACCTCGTCCGACGCCATCCACCAGGAGTCCAGGGCCAACTTCTTCCGTATATATTTCCCCAACTACTCTCTCAAACGTATCGGGTCGGTGTCTGTACAGGAGAGGTGGGTGTCGCCCTACGTCGACGTCCGCTACGGCGTCTACTTCCCGGACCGCCAGCTCTCCTCCTTTTTGCCGTCGGTCGTGTGCCACTTCCGGGGCTGCTACTACGGGTCCCACCACCGACGAAAGACGAGGGAGAATTTCTACCTCTACAAAAAGGAAAGCACAAACTCCTCAGAGCTTTCCAAGCGTGTGAGGAGATGGAGGAAGACCTCGAAGTGGTACGGTAACTCCCTCTACTGCGACAGCCCGAGGAGACCGGCCCCCTTCGGTCCCTTGAACACAAACCGCCGCGAGAAGGACCGCCGAAACATTTAGACCATCATGTACTTTTCGTACTGCCTGTACCCCTATATTTTACGGTGACGCCACCTCATTTAACACATCGGTTTCAGGACCGACTAGTTCGTGTGGAACGGCAGTAACTGCAAGACTCGGGTCGGTTTCTCACCGCCATTTCACTACCTCCGCCTGTCTTCGGTCTGCCTCTCCTAGTAGAACCGGTACGTGAAGGGCAAGACGGAGTGTCCCATTCAGTCGCCGGAGCACTATGGTTCCATGGACCCTCTCTTCACCCTTCTCTTGTGTACTGACGGTACTAGTGTTGACTAGTTGACCCCTCGTAGTGATCCGATACTTGGATCATCGAGGGAAGGACTGTCTGGGAAGATCCGTCCGTAGACAGAAGGGTAAAGTGTCTTTCCATTTGATTCCGAGACTCTCCGACACGTAAAATAAGGTCCAGTGTATCGGTCGGTTTCCGTGACGGTCGTGAGTCGGACTCGGGAGACGGATATTACGACCCGGTACGAGAAAAGTATGGAACGTCGGAGAGCGTCAGACACACCAGTTCCTTGGTTTCTGAGTTGTAGACGGAAGTGGGGTACTGACGACGGGGACTTTAGTCAGTCCTTGTTTTACAGTTCGGACCACCCTACAACACTATGTGGGAGTACCCGATCGGTACCAGATGGTGTGAGTATCTCTCCTAAGTGGGTGACTAGAGGCGGCAGACTTAAGTCCGGTCAAGACTTAAGTAAAAGTGAAGGGGAAACGTGACTTTACTTTCGTTAAGAGATTCTAGTGTCTGTAGACACTCTATAAATCCTTTAGGATCCCAAAACCTTACCTTTCATCGTTCACTAGTAAAAAAAAAAAAATAGGGGTCTTTTAAGAGTGTGTTCTCATTACAGGATCTTCGTTAGTAATCTTTTATTTTTGTCGGACGGAACAGAAAGGTTAAGATTCCTCCTAGTGTTCCTTCTCGTATTAAGATTTTTTATAATCTGCTTGGGTTGTATAGGAGACACGAATCAAGATATGTCTCTTATTTATAAAGAGACACAGACAATAGTTCCTAAATATTACGTTCTCTCTGAGTCGTTTGTCACTTTCGTATCAGTCGTTCTACAAGACGGTTTACGAACCATCAAAAGTCGAAAGGTTTAGACAAAAGAAGAGATATAAATTACCAGAATCGAAGATAAACTCTTCCCTAAGTTTCTCGTGAACTCTTCGGTTCTATCCATTTTGGACCGGTAAGTCAGCCAAAAAAGTAAATATATATATATATATATATATACTGTATAAGAACTTTGTAGTTTTCCTTTCCATGTCTCTTACTGGTTGAATGGTTGTACAACAAAAGACTTTCAGACAGTGAACTGCCCAACCTCAAATTACGTATTAATAAAAACACGATCTTTATGGGAGTGTGCAATACGAACTTAATAGAGTGTTTTCAGTGAAAGTATTACTGTTAATCGTAGTTACGTTATGAATGTCATTCCGTTTTTAACTGGATATCTTTTTTTTTTTCGTCGTCGTCGGTCTAAACGAATAAGTCACTGTTCTAAGTAAGTAAGGAAATTGTTTATAGTTGTCTCAAGGAAGATATACGGTCCATGGTAAAATTTACGACCCTTGATACTTTGACTACTTTCTCTGTGTTTGGAACTTCCGTCCGTGTACCCCTTTAGGACGGCCCCACTTGTCCTGTTGACTCGAACACCAATATAATTTCACTGGGGACTGGGGAGGAGGGTTCGTACGTCCACAGTCGCCATGGAAGAAGTAGGAGTGAAGACGGAAGGAAACAGGTGTTATTTCGACCGGGTGTTCGTGTTAGAGATCCCAAAAGTCGACATTGATCCTAATATAAAACCGAGGGTCTATCTTACTTCCTACTCTTCCTTCCCCCAAAAGGACTCTTGAGTTCTCATTCTCGACTTTTCCCTCCCTTTTCTCTTTCCTCCTCCTTTCCTCCTTCTAGTTCTCTTCCAATCACACTTCATCGAAATCAGACCTCTTCCGTTACCGTGGGGTGAGGTCATGAGAACGGACCTTTTCGGGTACCTACCTCCTCGGACCACCCGACGTCAGGTACCCCAACGATGCTCAACCTGTGTTGACTCGTTGAAGTGAAAGTGAAAAATCAAAGTACGTAACCTCTTCCTTTACCGTTGGGTGAGGTCACAAGAACGGACCTCTTAGGGTCCCTGCCCCCTCGGACCACCCGACGACAGATACCCCAGTGTGTCTCAGCCTGTACTGACTTCGCTGAATCGTCGTCGTCGTCGAAACTTGAATACACCTTTACAGACTTTCATAAACTCAAAATTCGATACCCCTTTTTTAAATAATTTTTTTTTTTTTTTCTTTTTCCATGTATTCCTTTGGGGACTTCTTTCTACAATCTTAACTGGTCTTCGAATGTTAGTTCGAGTAGACACGGGATTCCGACTTACGTCTCCAAAGTGACTTTTTTTTTCTTTGTGGAGAGAGACAGAAACGAAACCAAGTCCCCGAGAGAGGTTCAAAAAGGGCGATTTTGAGAAAACGTCTGGAGAGAAAAACCTGGATCAAAAACGGGAGATAGTTGAGGACACCTACCTCGGACCCGAGAAAGGTTCGAAGGGATCCGTCGGAAACGATCCTGAACCTGAAACTAGTAGAGGGAAACTGACATCGGTGTCCGTATTTTACGAAACAGGGTTCGGACCTTGACCGAAGGTCCTAATAACATAGTTGGGTCCGACGTCCAGGTTTCTCTCTAATCAAGTATATCCAAGAATCCACCGGTGGTCTACCGTGACAGTCTGGTAGAATGACCTCCAACCCTACCACCCATGAATCTCGTCAATTCACGACCTTCCTCCTTCCTCCTAATGAGTACTGTTCTACTCTTTCATATGACATAAACACCCTAGTATATTTTTTAATCGTTCGGACCTTGAGTGTTGGACCACTTGAGATTAAGAACTCCTTCAGTCAAGTCAAAAGGGAAGGTAGGAAGTGTAAAAGTCATGAATTTTTCCTTGAATATGGAATTCCGAATTAATTTAGATCGAAGAGAGAATGCAATTCATTATAGTTTAGGTGTTTCTAATTAGGACTCTCCAATTAATTAACTCATAGTTTCCTGTAGAGTCTTATAATTTATTAGAGTATTATTGTCGTATGAATGAGTAAGTTTATATAAATCAGACTGAATATAATGTAAAGTCACTACTCCTGAGTCAGGAAGGACCTATATGTTTAATATAAGGTATTTGAACGGATAAAATCCGAGATAAGATATTAGTGGAGTTCATTACAAGATGTTATCCCCCTAATGTAAAAGAAGAAAGCAGAGGACCCATGGTAGCTTCTGAAGCCTTTCGATTTTCGTTGGTTTTCTACTAATCCTTTTTTTATACTCACGAGTAATTTCACAGACCTTTATTTATTTGTTTTCGGTTATCGAAAGATTTTTTTCCTAATTGTTAGTCTTTTAAAGTACCTTCTTTTATTAAAGTAATTGTTGTTAGTTTTTTAATTTTACAGGTCTTTTTAGAAAAATTTACTAGTCCCGGGTATATTTTCTTTTGTACTTTACGATGACTCTCTGGATTCTCTTACGGACTTAGGTACTCTTTTTTTTTTCTAAATTTTTATGCCATGATATTTTCACGGTGGCAGGGAAGTTACTTACATTTTTATCGTATGTTCAGATCAACTTTTGGGATCGTTTAGAAAGCAATCGAACTGGTTTACTAAGTTCAAGTAGTTCATTTATATGTTTTCATCTGTTTTAGGCCTTTGTTACTTTTTACTTCTCTACAAATATTTTTTATCGTATTTAGGTGTCTGTATTTTTGTTATTATTGATAAGTCTTCATTTATTTATTTATCTTGTTCTATCTCGGGGTCTTCGTATAAGTTTTCATATTCTCTTAAATTATAGTCTTTTATTCAGTAAAATTTAGTCTCATATTCTAATCTATAAGTACTTCAGACTGTTGACCGATCGTTAACTCCATTTTTTATTTAGACTTAATAGAAAGAAGAATAAGTTTTTATTTAGGGTAACCTAATTTCTAATAGTACATTTTTTTAATTTGGGATTCTGACGATACTCCTTTATGTCTATAAAGACGTTTAGGACGGTCTCCAGTAATAATTGGAAACCTATGTTTTCGAACTATAATATTTTACTATATATTCGAACTTTGATAACTATTTGAAAACTGTTTTTAAAATGTGTTTTTATGTTTATTTATTCTTTGTAAAATAAATTAAGTTTTTAGTGATACGTGTCTTAATTTTCAGTTTACTGTTTGAATGCCAGGTTTCTTGTTATATAGTTATAAGTGTCTAGAGAATGTCTAGCCATTCTTTTTATGTTGGTAGAACTATTTTTATCACTTCGTTATTTTGTTTTTTCTTATAAGATATTCGTGAACCTTTATACATACTGAAGTAATTATTAATTTCCATACGTTTAAGATTTTATTATAATCTTAAACCTTAGTATACAGTTAAAAATTCTTTCTGTTTTGGGTTATAACCCTTTTACATTTTTTGTTCACGCGATAGAAAAACGGTCACCCTCAAAGTTGACTCTATTTTCCAACCCTCCCGTCACACCATTAATTATATGTAGTCGTAAACAGAAAATCGAGTCGTTAGTTCTGAAGACCCTTAGACTGAATGTTTATATTAACATGTCTACGTTTTACTAATGACACGTTCCTATAATTGATTTGTATATTCTTTCTCCTCTTTTTTCTACGTTAGATTTATAGATAGTTATCTATAAGAACACACACATCCATGTCTGTGTGTTTTACACATACATATATATAGTACAATGGTAATTTTTAATACTCCATGTATAGATAAATAATTTATAAAATTTTGGGTTGGTCTTCACCAATCTTTTACTACTGATCGGGATTTTCTGTTTATTATCTTATAGTATACAACATAATTAGACAAATGTATTTTGATCCACAAAAGTACTCACCCACACGTACACATATATGACTCTACAGATCTTTTTATAGATGGTTCTATCATCGTTCTTAAACTTGACTCAAAACCTCCGAATTTTAAAAAAAGAGAAACAAAAGATACGGATTCAAAATTGAAATATATTAAAAAATTCAGTAAAATTAAGATTCTTGTTTTATTTTCTAAATTCTCCTAAGATACTAAGGATTCAGTGTATTCACTAAAACCGTTGTCTCTATTAGACCAAATTTTCAGACTGTTAATTGAGAATCTATCAAAACAAACTAATCGAAAAGTTTTCACAAAATAATGTAAGTATTCAAGTGTGTTTCTTGTGTCTTGAATGACCGTAAATTTTAGGATATTAATGATATATTTCATTATGACCATAAGTCCTTTCACAAACAGGTTTAATATTTAACTAGGGGTGTTAGAACATATTATGTTTAGAATGGTAACCACCCCCTCGTCGGATCTAACTAAGATTTATAAGGGAATATACGCACCGATTGTAAACAGTTTGATTGTAAAATACAAGTGACAATTAATCTTTCGTCCACGAATATTTCGGAAGTCTTAAAATAAAAATTTACGTATGTTTACACTTTCATGTCATTTAGAATTTCTGTTTCCGTCGTTTCATAATATATTAACTCTTTACATACGTTAAGTGTAATCCCCAAGGTAATTTTACCCCAAATCTCTTTTTCTCCTAATCTCTTAATAATATATGTACCTCTCCCTAATCTTACGTTTAATTGAGACGACGGACAGAAGGTAAGTTTGACATATCTTTAATATCTATTACCGAGAAATTAATTTACCGAAGAGGACTCAAAACAATTATATCTTATTAGTAAATACCCCATTCCTTTGACCCATCTTAATGAGACTTTATGTAACAAAAAAAAAAAAAAATTACAATCCGAAATTTTTCCAGGCATGTAAATCTTCTGGAGAAGACACTCTGGAGGATGGAATGGCATTCACTTTAAGTACCGTTAGAGGTCGGATGTAGTTACTAAGGGACTTAATAGTCTAATAGTCTTAGTGGTTCTTCGACAACTTTGTGTCTGAGGGTCCGGTGGTGGGTTTCTGAGGGAAAGTTCCAGACCTCTGGGACCCGTGATATAAACCCTGACTACAAAGAACAAGAAATAGGGTACATGAAAATCTCAGTAACAGGGAGTAAGTCAGTGTTTCTGAAATGTGAATACCGTACTTCCCGAAAAAACAATGAAATATAGAGTAGAATTACTAGGGGAGTCCAGATTGTTTTAGTAGTACTTAGTGTAAAGGTCATAGAGTCGGTAATCATGAAAGTCTTGACAGGATTTACTTTTATTCTATTCTTGCCAAAAATACAGAATTATTTCAACATCTAAAAAAATTACATATTATGTGTCGTCTCAAGACATTTTAGAAAGACTGTACTTAATTTTTATTTATAAAAAAATGTTATTCTTTATGTAAAAGGTGGTAGTGAGTCATGTTTATTTATATGACTCAACCGGTTTTTCAAGTAAACTTAAAAAAAGAATTGTAAATGCTTCTTTGTAATTTCTTGAAAACCCGGTTGGGTTATAAATAAATACGTTTAAATTTTGTGTGTGTGTACATACATGTAGATACTTCGATACATCTATGTCTACGTATATAAATATATATACTTTAAGTTTGTTTTCAGACTGACATGGTATGAATGGTAATGTGGAACGTTTAGTTAGAGAAGATGACATACGATAGGTTAAAGTCTATAAAATATAGGCCAGAAGTCAAGTCAAGTCAAGTCAAGTCAGCGAGTCAACACAGGCCGAGAAACGTTGGGGTACTTAGTGTCTTGCGGTCCGGAGGGACAGGTAGTGGTTGAGGGTCTCAAGTGAGTCTGAGTGCCGGTAGCTCAGTCACTACGGTAGGTCGGTAGAGTAGGAACCAACAGGGGAAGAGGAGGACGGGGGTTAGGGAGGTTCATAGTCTCAGAAAAGGTTACTCAGTTGAGAAGTGTACTCCACCGGTTTCATGACGTCAAAGTCGACGTCGTAGTAAGGAAGGTTTCTTTAGGGTCCCGACTAGAGGAAGTCTTACCTGACCAACCTAGAGGAACGTCAGGTCCCCTGGAAGTTCTCAGAAGAGGTTGTGGTGTCAAGTTTTGGTAGTTAAGAAGCCACGAGTCGAAAGAAGTGTCAGGTCGAGAGTGTAGGTATGTACTGGTGACCTTTTTGGTATCGGAACTGATCTGTCTGGAAACAACCGTTTCATTACAGAGACGAAAACTTATACGTTGGATCCAACCAGTACTGAAAGGAAGGTTCCTCATTCACAGAAAATTAAAGTACCGACGTTAGTGGTAGACGTCACTAAAACCTTGGGTTCTTTTATTTCAGACTGTGACAAAGGTGACAAAGGGGGTAGATGAAGGGTACTTCAGTACCCTGGTCTACGGTACTAGAAGCAAAAGACTTACAACTCGAAATTCGGTCGAAAAAGTGAGAGGTGAAAGTGAAAGCAGTTCTCCGAAAAATCAAGGAGAAATGAAAGACGGTATTCCCACCATAGTAGACGTATAGACTCCACTAACTATAAAGAGGGTCGTTAGAACTAAGGTCGAACACGAAGGGAGTCGGGTCGCAAAGAGTACTACATGAGACGTATATTCAATTGATTCGCCCCACTGTTATACGTATGAGGAACTGCATGAGGAAAAGGATAAACCTTGGTCAGATAACAAGGTACAGGTTAAGATTGACAACGAAGGACTGGACGTATATCCAAAGAGTTCTCCGTCCAGTCCACCAGACCATACGGGTAGAGAAAGTCTTAAAAGGTGTCAAATAACACTAGGTGTGTCAGTTTCCGAAACCGTATCAGATATTTCGTCTTCATCTACAAAAAGACCTTGAGAGAACGAAAAAGGTACTAGGTCGTCTACAACCGTTAAACTAGAGACCAAGGAGACGGAAAAGATTTTGGTCGAACTTGTAGACCTTCAAGTGTCAAGTGCATAACGACTTCGGACCGAACCTCTTAAAGCTCGTAATTAAATGATCGTACACTCTACTCACGTTAACACGTCATCAAACTCGTAAGAAACCGTAACGGAAAGAAACCCTAACCTTACTTTTGACTGGAACAGGTCAGGACACCGGTGACGACTCAAAAGGTTTAAACGACCGTATAACTTACATCGTGAAAGTGTCGTAGTAGAAAGTCCTAAACTTTATCGAGGTGACTTTAAGGTAGTGGAGGTGATCGAAACAAACATCACTATGAAAGATTCCGGGTGAACTGAAGTGTAAGGTCCTACAGACCGAGATCCACTCACTAGTGTGGTAACACTAATAGACCCAGCACTTCTAGAAAAACATATCAAGAAGACACATAAGAACGGTGAAGAAGGATTATAGAAGACGAAGACAATCCAGGTATAGTAAAGACAGGAAATAACATGGGTAGAAACGTACTTTACAAGGGAACCATAGAGATTAAAAGAACTTCTCTAGAGATCAGAAAGGNGAGATCCACTCACTAGTGTGGTAGCACTAATAGACCCAGCACTTCTAGAAAAACATATCAAGAAGACACATAAAAACGGTGAAGAAGGATTATAGAAGACGAAGACAATCCAGGTATAGTAAAGACAGGAAATAACACGGGTAGAAACGTACTTTACAAGGGAACCATAGAGATTAAAAGAACTTCTCTAGAGATCAGAAAGGGTAAGACAACAAAAGGAGATAAAGAAACGTAACTAGTGACTCCTTCCGAAAGAATAGAGAAGAACGATAAGAAACCTTGAGACGTAAGTCTACGAACATAGAAAGGAAAAGAGGAAACGAAAAACGAAGAGAAGAAAAGTGTCGATAAATTCCAGAGGAGTCTGTCGGTAAAACGAAAAACGTAAAGAAAAGGTGCCCCTACCAGAACTAGGGACAGAGGACATGTTACAGTGCTTGGAGGTAGGTATCAAGTAGTCCGTGAGAATAGATAGTCTAGATCCGGGAATTTAGATAAAGAGTGAAGGTGACATATTAGTATTCCCTCAACTAAATCCAGTATGGACTTCCCAGATCACCAAAAGGGATGAAAGAAGTTAAAGTTAGACTTAAACCGTTATTCCTCAAGTACTAGACTCGGTGTCAGTCGAGGACCAGAACAAAAATAACTGACATATCTCGAAGAGGTAGAAACCGACGTTTCTTATATTAGTTAGACTAAAGCCACAACTGGTAGACCACTACCAACAACCTTCTCCCACAAACGATACTGGTCACGTAAAAGAACCGTTTTGTGATAATCAGAAACGGGACGAAGTGAGGTATAAGGTTCCGGTTTAAACGGACAATGAGGTCCACAAAGAACTGAAGGATGTAAACGTAAGGTCAGGGGATATTACTTTTCCTATAGAAACCCCCCACAATCAAGACTTTCCAGAAGACCAAACAGTATCTTGGCAAGTGGAAGAAGTCGTAATGACCAACCCCGTATCTGAACCTAATGACACTATAACATAGACCAGAATTACATGATTTAACTAAAGTACTGGGTTATTACTTCGTACAGGGCTTCAAACTTTTAACACACAATCAACGAGTCAGCACAGACTGAGAAAACGTTGAGGTACTTGATATCGGACGACCCGAGGAGACAGGTACCTTAAGAGGTCAGTTCTTATGACCTCACCTAACGGTAAGGGAAAGCTCTTCAAACTTTTAATGACTGGAGGTTATTGGTATACCTTTCCACAATTTATAATACTCAGTACTCCCTTTACGTTTCATTTTTGTGTGACTAGATGTGGTCGTACATAGTCTTGTCAATTTTAATTTTTACTACTACTACTGTTATTCTTATTATTTAATACTACGGTTCACAAAACACTTCTATATCATGTTGAGATTAACAGTACGTAACGATCACCCTTACATTTATCTACATCAATGAAGCCCTTTGGTAAAGAATTGTAGAAGATTTCGGTTTTATTTATATATATATATATGTAAAGAAAGAGATACTGGGTCTTTAAGAGGATTCATATGTCACTTGTACGTAGTTTTATGTGTATATTCTTACAAGTTTCGTCATCATTACCATTATTTGGGTTTATTTTGGTTGGGTGAGATGTACTTATTTCATTCATGTCAAGATGTTGTCATCTTTCCCATGTATTTGACACCATGTAAATGTGTCACTTAGGATATTTTGTTGTTCTTACTTGGTTGATGACATAGTTGTACCTACTAAGAGTGTTTGTACAAACCCCCGTTGATTCGGGTACACGGTATTGATGACTCGGTCTGTCGGGATCTCGGGTACCAGGTGTTGTTCTCTTCGGTGACGTCACTCTTCGGGCACGAGGTGTCGATCTCTCATCGGGGGTGAGTGGTGTGATCTCTTTCAGGTACTTCGTTACTTCTCGTGTCCGTGACGGTTCTTTTGAGTCGTGTCGGTTTTTATCTATTTGTAAAAATTTTATATATTTACATAAATAAAATTAACCTCCAATTAATGAAATGTTATAGCATAACCAAAACGGTATGTAGTTGTACTTAGGCGGTGTCCATATGTGCACAAGGGGTAGGACTTTGAGGGAGGGAGGAGGGAGGGGCATGGTAGGGAGACCCAGTAGAGTCACGTGGTCGGGGTTCGTAGGTCATAGTACGTAGCTTGGACCTGACCGATAAGTAAAGTATATACTATAATATATACAAAGTTACGGTAAGAGGGTTTAGTAGGGTGGGAGCGGAAGAGGGTGTCTCAGGTTTTCTGACAAGACATGTAGACACAGAGAAGACAACAGAGCGTATGTCCCAATAGTAATGGTAGAAAGATTTAAGGTATATATACACAATCATATGACATAACCACCAAAAAAAAGACCGAATGAAGTGAGACATACTATCCGAGGTCAAAGTAGGTGGAGTAATCTTGACTAAGTTTACATAAGAAAAATTACCGACTCATCATGGGGTAACACATATACATGGTGTCGAAAGAATAGGTAAGTAGACGACTACCTGTAGATCCAACGAAGGTACAGGACCGATAATATTTGTCACGACGCTACTTGTAACCCCATGTACACAGAGAAAGTCAAGACCAAAGGAACCACATATACGGGTCGTCACCCTAACGACCCAGTATTCCGTCAAGATAAACGTAAAAAAATTCCTTAGAGGTGTGACAAAAGGTATCACCGACATGATCAAACATAAGGGTAGTTGTCACATTCTCCCAAGGGAAAAGAGGTGTGGGAGAGGTCGTAAATAACGAACATCTGAAAACCTAGTGTCGGTAAGCTGACCGTACTTTACCATGGAGTAACACCAAAACTAAACGTAAAGAGACTATTACTCACTACAACTCGTAGAAAAGTACACAAACAATCGGTAGACATACAGAAGAAACCTCTTTACAGATAACTTTTGATATTTTGTGACCACTTTCTTTAGTTTCTCCTGTGATTATCTACCTCTTTATATAGTACAAGTACCTAACCTTCTTAGTTATATCACTTTTACTCATATGATGGGTTTCGTTAAATATCTAAGTTACCTTAGGGATAGTTCGATGGTCACCATAAAAAGTGTCTCGATCTTGTTTATTAAAGTGTTAAACATACCTTTATGTTTTTTTGAGCTTATCGGTTTCGTTAGAACTCTTTCTTCTTACCTTGACTTCCTTAGTTGGACGGACTGAAGTCCGAGATGATGTTTCGGTGTCAGTAGTCCTGTCATACCATGACCGTGTTTCTGTCTTTATATCTAGTTACCTTGTTTTATCTGTCGGGTTTCTATTTAGGTGGGTAGATACCTGTGGAATAGAAACTGTTTCCTCCGTTCTTATATGTTACCTAATTTCTGTTAGAGAAATTGTTCACCACGACCCTTTTGACCAGTTGGTGAACATTTTCTTACTTTGATCTTGTGAAAGATTGTGGTATGTGTTTTTATTTGAGTTTTACCTAATTTCTAGATTTACATTCTGGTCTTTGATATTTTGAGGATCTCCTCTTGTATCCGTTTTGTGAGAGGCTGTATTTAGTGTCGTCCTAGGAGATACTAGGTGGAGGGTCTTAAGACCTTTATTTTCGTTTTTATTTGTTTACCCTAGATTAATTTTAATTTTNAAGTGTCTCGATCTTGTTTATTAAAGTGTTAAACATACCTTTATGTTTTTTTGAGCTTATCGGTTTCGTTAGAACTCTTTCTTCTTACCTTGACTTCCTTAGTTGGACGGACTGAAGTCCGAGATGATGTTTCGGTGTCAGTAGTCCTGTCATACCATGACCGTGTTTCTGTCTTTATATCTAGTTACCTTGTTTTATCTGTCGGGTTTCTATTTAGGTGGGTGGATACCTGTGGAATAGAAACTGTTTCCTCCGTTCTTATATGTTACCTAATTTCTGTTAGAGAAATTGTTCACCACGACCCTTTTGACCAGTTGGTGAACATTTTCTTACTTTGATCTTGTGAAAGATTGTGGTATGTGTTTTTATTTGAGTTTTACCTAATTTCTAGATTTACATTCTGGTCTTTTATATTTTGAGGATTTCCTCTTGTATCCGTTTTGTGAGAGACTGTATGTAGTGTCGTCATAGGAGATACTGGGTGGAGGATCTTATAACCTTTATTTTGATTTTTATTTGTTTACCCTGGATTAATTTGAATTTTCGAAGACGTTTTGTTTCCTTTGATATTCGTTCCACTTTTCTGTCGGAAGTCTTACCCTCTTTTATTATCGTTTACTTCGTTGACTGTTTGTTGATTAGAGTTTTTATATGTTCGTTGAGGACGTCGAGTTAAGGTCTTTTTATTTGCTGGGTTAGTTTTTTACCTGGTTCCTTGATTTATCTGTAAAGAGGTTTCATTTGTAATTTTTTTTTTTTATGATCGTTTGACCTAGGTTGTTATGTAATTTTCCTAGTATATGGTACTAGTTCACCCTATTTTGATAGAAATTTTACCCCAAGATGATATGAAAATTTGGTAAAAGTAATCACACAGGTTCGACATTAATATCAATTTTGGTCATTTGTTAGATTTAGGGATAAGACTGGAATCGTGACTTCTTTTTTACACTCACCTTTTCGTTCCTGTTTTTTCACTGTTTTAAGTTGTTATAAATCTTTGGTGTTGTTTTCGAAAAAGAAGAAACTTTTCATTTATTATTTTGTTCTATGTTCAAAGGGAAATTCCTCTCTTAGTCTGTTAATTTCGTTTAGTGAATCATCGTGAAAATTTTATAAGTATATAACAACGATGTATTAATTAATGGTGTTAAGTCATTGAATTGTGGTTAAGACGTCAAGAGTGTCAAGACATCCAGTTTTCAGACCTGTGTCCAGTTGACCCAACAGATGAGTACGAAAGTGGTCCGACTTCAGTTCTACAACCGACCCCGACTCCACAGTATACTTCGAGTCCCATGAGAAAGTTTGTGTACACCAACAACCATCTTAAGTAAAGGGTCATCGACATCTTGAGGGTCTCCAACGGTGGAAGTTCGTATGGTCCTCTCGTGACCGACGTCCAGAGTTGGACAAACTAGAAATCTGGGTGAAACTTTTCCCGAGTGGACTAATCTAGTCCGGGTGACTTTAAGTTCCCCTACCTTATATGTCCCACACGAGTGACCCTCGGTAGAATCTTGAGACGGATGTGTCTACGAACCAGTATTGTCTTCGATTTCTGTTTTGAGACGTCCTTAAGTTGTTTCTGGATAAAGGATGGATGAGTTCAACTCTGTTCGGAAGGTCACTCTGATTACAACAGACATGAGATAGTATTCCGTCACCAAAAGATGACTTAAAAAGACAGTAAGTCACGTTTTTATATTCAATAGAATAACAGTTGAGTAAATAAATCGGTGGACAATACATTTTGAGAGAGACAGAAGATAGTTTTTGATAGTTTCCTCTAAAAATTTGTTAATGTCTTTCAGTACTTTTACTTGTTATGTCCTCTAGTTATCACTAGGGATGTAATACGGATGACGATTAGTGACGTCAACATAGACTTGAAATAATATTTTAGTCAAGTCAAGTCAACGAGTCAACACAGGCTTTTAAACGTTGGGGTACTTAGCGTCGTGCGATCCGGAGGGACAGGTAGTGGTTGAGGATCTCAAATGAGTTTGAGTACAGGTAGCTCAGTCACTACGGTAGGTCGGTAGAGTAGGAGACAGTAGGGGAAGAGGAGGACGGGGGTTAGGGAGGGTCGTAGTCCCAGAAAAGGTAACTCAGTTGAGAAGCGTACTCCACCGGTTTCATAACCTCAAAGTCGAAATCGTAGTCAGGAAGGTTACTTGTGGGTCCTGACTAGAAATTTTACCTGACCAACCTAGAGGAACGTCAGGTTCCCTGAGAGTTCTCAGAAGAGGTTGTGGTGTCAAGTTTTCTTAGTTAAGAAGTCGCGAGTCGAAAGAAAGATCAGGTTGAGAGTGTANTATTTTAGTCAAGTCAAGTCAACGAGTCAACACAGGCTTTTAAACGCTGGGGTACTTAGCGTCGTGCGATCCGGAGGGACAGGTAGTGTTTGAGGATCTCAAATGAGTTTGAGTACAGGTAGCTCAGTCACTACGGTAGGTCGGTAGAGTAGGAGACAGCAGGGGAAGAGGAGGACGGGGGTTAGGGAGGGTCGTAGTCCCAGAAAAGGTAACTCAGTTGAGAAGCGTACTCCACCGGTTTCATAACCTCAAAGTCGAAATCGTAGTCAGGAAGGTTACTTGTGGGTCCTGACTAGAAATTTTACCTGACCAACCTAGAGGAACGTCAGGTTCCCTGAGAGTTCTCAGAAGAGGTTGTGGTGTCAAGTTTTCTTAGTTAAGAAGTCGCGAGTCGAAAGAAAGATCAGGTTGAGAGTGTAGGTATGTACTGGTGACCTTTTTGGTATCGGAACTGATCTACCTGGAAACAACCGTTTCATTACGGAGACGAAAACTTATACGATAGATCCAACCAGTGTTGAAAGGAAGGTTCCTCATTCGTAGAAAATTAAAGTACCGACGTTAGTGGTAGATGTCACTAAAACCTCGGGTTTTTTATTTCAGACTGTGACAAAGGTGACAAAAGGGTAGATAAACGGTACTTCACTACCCTGGCTACGGTACTAGAAGTAAAAGACTTACAACCCGAAATCCAGTTGAAAAAGTGAGAGGAGAAAGTGAAAGTAGTTCTCTGAGAAATCAAGGAGAAGTGAAAGACGGTATTCCCACCACAGTAGACGTATAGACTCCACTAACTATAAGAGGGTCGTTAGAACTAAGGTCGACACGAAGGAGGTCGGGTCGCAAAGAGTACTACATGAGACGTATCTTCAATTTATTCGTCCCACTGTTATATGTCGGAACTGCATGAGGAAAAGGATAAACCTTGGTCAGACAACAAGGTTCAGGTCAAGATTGACAACGAAGGACTGGACGTATGTCCAAAGAGTTCTCCGTCCAGTCCACCAGACCATAAGGGTAGAGAAAGTCTTAAAAGGTGTCAAATAGATAATATATAATATGTTATTTGACTTACAAGGGTGGTTTCTTAGAAGGGTGAGTCTCTTTCTCTTTACCGTTCCGTTTCTCCTTCGGGTTTAAATGATTGTTGTTATTTCCTTTCTTACCGTATTTTGGAATCGATTCTTCATACTTCTAATGTCCTTCCTTTTTTTATATATCTCTCTCTCAATACACTGACATGAGTCAAGTCAAGTCATTGAGTCAGTACAGGTTGAGAAACGCTGGGGCTCTTGACGTCGTACGGTCCGGAGGGACAGGTAGTGGTTGAGGACCTGAAATGGGTTTGAGTACGGGTAACTCAGTCACTACGGTAGGTTGGTAGAGTAGGAGACAGTAGGGGAAGAGGACGACGGGAGTTAGAAGGGGTCGTAGTCCCAGAAAAGGTTACTCAGTCGAGAAACGTAGCCCACCGGTTTCATGACCTCAAAGTCGAAGTTGTAGTCAGGAAGGTTACTTGTGGGTTCTGACTAGAGGAAATCCTACCTGACCAACCTAGAGGAACGTCAGGTTCCCTGAGAGTTCTCAGAAGAGGTTGTGGTGTCAAGTTTTCGTAGTTAAGAAGTCACGAGTCGAAAGAAAGATCAGGTTGAGAGTGTAGGTATGTATTGATGATATTTTTGGTATCGAAACTGATCTGTCTGGAAACAACTGTTTCATTACAGAGACGAAAAATTATACGACAAAATTCCGCGAAGATTAGGGTGGAGTGTGGTTCTTCGTCATGACTTCTTTCTTCCATTCACTTATTTTAAGAATTTTAAGACAGACACGTATAACGTACGATTCAACGAAGTCAACACAGGCTGAGACACACTGGGGTTCCTGACGTCTGGTGGTCTGAGGAGACTGGTGTCCTAAGGAGTCCGTTCTCATGACCTCACCTAACGGCACGGGAGGAGGTCCCCTAGAACGGCTGGGTTCCTAGTTTGGTCACAGAGAATACAGAGGGCGTAACCGTCCGTCCAAGAAACGGTGATCACGGTAGACTCTTCGGGTTTTGAGACTGACACGACATGAATCAGTACAGGTTGAGAAATGCTGGGGTACGTGGCATCGGACGGTCCGAGGAGAGAGGTACCCCTAAGAGGTTCGTTCTGACAACCACATCCAAAGGAACGGGAGGAGGTCCCCTAGAAGGGTTGGGTCCCTACCTTGGGCCCAGAGGGCATGACGTCCGTCTAAGAAATGGTAGACTCGATAGTCCCTTTGGGTTCTTATGACCTCACTCATCGGATAGGGAAGAGATCCCCTAGAAGGACTGGATCCTTAGTTTGACCTCAGAGGAACGTAACGTCCACCTAAGAAATGGTCAACTCGATGGTCCCTTCGGGTTTTAAGATTGATAATGACAGGAGAAACCTCTCTTCGTTTAACCCTACTATTCTTTGATCGTAATTTTTTTTTTTCATTACTTTTTGATAGTACATGGTTCACATGTGTTAAAGTCGTTTCTAAACTCCCCGGTGGTATTAAACGAGAGAAAATCCTGTGACCCTACTTGACCCTGTGTGGTTCCAAACCTTCCCCATTGGGAATCGATTGACCTTTCACGAGACCATGGCCTACACCTACTCTCCAGTCTTATTTCTTGTCAGGAGATCATTTCCAGTGTGAACTGACGTCACTTCAGGTGAGGGAAACGAAGGGGGTTGAGCTGTGGAAAAAAGTCCGATGTCTCTTCATCTATGTCATTTATCATCGGATTTCCTATTTTAATTGATTTAGTTTATCCTTACTAATAGTTCTTCTCAAGTTGGTGTAGCACAGTCTTCTTTGTAGTTCAAAATTCATTGAGTACTTACTCGTTCTACTCCTTTTTTTCGTTTGTGATATCATTGATATATTTGTACGTTGTTTTTATTGGGGTCACTTTCTTCGTTGACTTATACGGGTTCTGACAACTTTTTGTTTCAAGTTTTTCTTTTGTGTTGAGAGTCTATATTCGACAAAAGGATGTTTATGAAAAGCGACACTTTCTGGAATTGTTCATATACAATAGTGATTTCGTCTCCGAGTTTCACTCTAAAATTTTGTCTTGTACTGTGTTTTCCATTCCTTTATTTAACTCCAGTTTTGTCGTGGTGACATCTAGATTATGTATTTAATCTTCGTTGACCCTTATCTTATCTGTCCGAACTTTTCGATTAGTAACCGTACTTTATTTCCGAACTCCATTATTACTATTATTTTGTGTCCCCCTTTAAAAATAAGTTCATTAATTTCTCTACTATTGGTTGTATGTTTCTCTTATATTGTATTTCTAGTGAATACGAGGGTTTCTTTTCTTGTGTTGTTTACATTTGTTGGTTTACATTTGTCTCCACGTTATACATTTTTCATATGTTTCTATGTCCTATAGAAGGAATTACGTTCTCGACTTACAATACTAGATTCGCTATGTATTATTTCAACCTTCTTCACTGTTAATAATAGTTCTTCTGGATAGGTTCATTTCAGTGATTTGAAGTTTTGTACCCTTCTGCATACGTCCGTAGACTTCACTTTTTTCTTTGACTTTTTATGCGTTCCTCTTTTATTAGCTCGACTAAGAGTTGTCGTGGTAGGGTATTGTCCTGTATGAGTTTTTATAGGTCTTTCTATACTTACATGTTATTATAAGATGGACGATAATTTCCAATACTTTAGTTGTTCCTATGAAAGAGTTTGTACTTTTATTACCACCCCCCCACCCCCGCACGTCACCTTTATCAAGGGAAACCCCTCCTTTTGGTTTTAAGTAGGTTAGTTTTCTTAAATCTTGGTACTAAGATTTGGTACCAATAGTGACTCGGACAAATTTACATCTTTGATTGTGGACACCCTTAATATAATCTTTTTGTCTTATATTTAAAATGTTTCATTTTTATTTAGTGTTCTTGGTCCTCGACTCCCTTTACCGTGTACTATATCAAAATCTCAAGATTATTACAGGTGAGAGTGTCATCCCGTGTTGATTGTAACAGATTTTAAAATTGTATCTCAGATATATTTAGGTCGAAGAACTGTCAAAAGTATAAAAAGGAGTATGAGAAGTATGTCAGAAAATCCTCGATCCTCTTCCGTTACCGTGGGGTGAGGTCATGAGAACGGACCTTTTAGGGTACCTGCCTCCTCGGACTACCCGACGTCAGGTACCCCAGCGATTCTCAACCTGTGTTGACTCGCTGAAGTGAAAGTGAAAAGTGAAAGTACGTAACCTCTTCCTTTACCGTTGGGTGAGGTCATAAGAACGGACCTCTTACGGTCCCTATCCCCTCGGACCACCCGACGGCAGATACCCCAGCGTGTCTCAGCCTGTGCTGACTTCACTGAATCGTCGTCGTCGTCGTCGTCGTCGAGACTTTAATTATTTCCAGAATTTCCAGAAAAAAGAAAAGAAAATTTAAGTTCACTTGAGTCAAAATTATAAAACACTTTTTTGCATATTATACTAAAGTAAGAATTTTCCAAAATAGATAGTTGAAAGATAGATCGACGGACACCTCAGTCGGTTAGTCTCTCGGTCGGTAGGAAGATTCACCTATATTCTTATCTGTTGGATTTCTGCGTCTGTGTTTCTTGTCGGAACGCCTGTACCCCGCACCCCCTGCTCTCCCACCGTCTACTCTCCCATCCTGCTTAACTATGTCGTCGTAACTTTGTATGTGACGACATACATTTTACTCTGTCGGTCAACCTTAAACGACATACTGTGTCTCTCGAGTGTGGGTCTCGAGACACTGTTGGGTCTCCACACATTACCACACCCTCCACCCTCCNACAGTACGTGACCTCTTCCTTTACCGTTGGGTGAGGTCATAAGAACGGACCTCTTACGGTCCCTACCCCCTCGGACCACCCGACGGCAGATACCCCAGCGTGTCTCAGCCTGTGCTGACTTCACTGAATCGTCGTCGTCGTCGTCGTCGTCGAGACTTTAATTATTTCCAGAATTTCCAGAAAAAAGAAAAGAAAATTTAAGTTCACTTGAGTCAAAATTATAAAACACTTTTTTGCATATTATACTAAAGTAAGAATTTTCCAAAATAGATAGTTGAAAGATAGATCGACGGACACCTCAGTCGGTTAGTCTCTCGGTCGGTAGGAAGATTCACCTATATTCTTATCTGTTGGATTTCTACGTCTGTGTTTCTTGTCGGAACGCCTGTACCCCGCACCCCCTGCTCTCCCACCGTCTACTCTCCCATCCTGCTTAACTATGTCGTCGTAACTTTGTATGTGACGACATACATTTTACTCTGTCGGTCAACCTTAAACGACATACTGTGTCTCTCGAGTGTGGGTCTCGAGACACTGTTGGGTCTCCACACATTACCACACCCTCCACCCTCCTTCCAAGTTCTCCTCCCCTGTATACATATGGATACCGACTAAGTACAACTACATGTCGTCTTTAGTTGTGTTATAAAATTTCGTTAGTAGGAGGTTAATTTTTATTTATTCAAAATTTTTTATTTTAAACTTTTTTCTCTCTGTAGATTTTACTACGAGTGGTTTACAATTGTTTCCACAAAAAAAAGTTGGAGACGTCTCTCTCTCAAGTCTACTAGACAACGAAATAAACGTAAAAAATAAACATACAAAATGTTGACGAACTTTAAAAATATTACTCGTGTAAATTAAAAGTGTTTCAATTTAATAAAGAGATTTTATATCGTTTCGGAAAATTTTTTATTACTAAAGTTGGTCAACAAAGTAAGTGGGTGGTCAACCAGAGAATTCTTAGGGAGGTCCTTGAACCGTTCAAACCTTAATTACCGATTAAATTGGTCTAAGTGAAAGACTCTTTAAAACCGTTTAATAGACAAGAGAAACTTAAGAGTGATTGAAGAACCTGACACTTCATTTAGCTGCTCCTTCGGTCAAGATTCGTAGGATTGTGATATTAGAGGATTACTCGGCACCACCAGATGTCTGTCGATGCATAAGAAGCGGGGAGAGAGAAACTCTCCATTCGAGAAGGGGAGAGGAAATAAGACTCGAGAGGGACACTGAAGAGAAATGGTAGTCTCTCAGCCGGTTCACTATTACACATTGAGGACTCCGACTCGGAATTCTCTAGACGTCGAAGGTGGAAGTGACGAACCTTTTGAGGCAGAACCCTCAGGTGATACAACGTTCCTCCGGTTTCGATGGGGACAATTCTTTTAGTCACGGTACAGTCCCTCGTGGCCCCTCAGTCTGTAGATTCGTTTCGGAAGGACCTGGAAAGTAAGGTCGGATCTATCGTCGACTCACGTCGGTTCACTTATTAGGGTGTACTACGGTAACCCTCAGTTATTCATGGGTGCAAGGACTTTGTCCTTTAATCCTTATTATTTACTTTTATTTCAATGTCCCATTAAATGTTCCGTTGTCATCTACGGGGTGGGGTGGGGTCCACCACGACCACCATTTCTAACGTGGATGGTCACGTTCTCTGTATTCTCCGTGTTCAAACTAGGGACCCAACCCTTCTAGGGGACCTCCTCCCGTACCGTTGGAATATAAGAACGGATCTCTTAGGGTACCTGTCTCCTCGGACCACCCGATGTCAGATACCCCGACGTTTCTCATCCCGTGCTGACTTTGTTGAATCGTGAGTCGTGTCTATTAACTCTGTTGTATTGTTACGGTATAAGAGGATTGTGTACTATCTTTAACCTAACCGACCGTTCGTGAAGTGGGGTTATGATCCTTACTCAGATTGGTTGGTGAAACTGAGCTGTAGACGTCGGGGATTTCACTCGGTGTTTGTGGTCATAAACTTCGTTGAGATTTTAAGTAAGGTACGAATGAAACCTTAAAACTGAGGTAGCACTGACTAAGTAAATAAGTAAGTAAGTAAGTTTTTGATATAGGATTCACAGACGTCATGTGGTCCATGATAAAATTCCTGATCCCTATGTCATCACTTACTTTGTCTGTTTTTAGACAATTTATACTTCGACTGTTAGATCGTTCCCCCACTCCTCTGTTGAGGCTTTATTCATTTTTGCGTCTCAGTCTATTAATGCTCACGTTACCTCTTTTTACTTCGTCTCCTCCCCTTGTCCCACCCTAACCCCCATTCGACGTTGTGCCTGAACGTAACATTAGTGTTGGGACTTCGGGAAAGTGGAGACACAGGGTTCCACCTATAGATCTGGAGTCGCAAAGGAACTTTGTACTCTAACCACGCAGGGAAATCCTACTTCTAGTGGTAATAGAGTTCGTCCTCAAAGGATACGTTCAAAGTAAGTTGTCTTAGATTTGAGAGGGAACGTTCCTGCTTGAATTTCTTCTGACTGATACCCGGATTCGAAAGAAGGGAGGAGATTCCTGACCGTAAATTTAATAAAGAGAGGGGGAGATTGAAGTTCTGATATCCAAATAAGACAAGGTGGATGTCCATATTTACCTACCCGCCCGTGTACGCGTAGACGACACATATATATAATTAGTACGCATACACATCAGTCAGTCGGTACGGACTGAGTAACACTGGGGTACCTGACGTTGGACGGTCCGAGGAGACAGGTACCCTAAAAGGTTCGTTCTTGTGACCTTACCCAACGGCACGGGAGGAGGTCCCCTAGAAGGGTTGGGTCCCTAGATTGGAAACAGACAACGTAGAGGAAGTAACCGTCCACATAAGAATGGTGACACGGTGGACTCTACCTAGAACGACCCTAGTGACTACGAGAGAGACCTAAGGTTCCTGTAAAGAGGTTAGAGTAGTAGAGGAGGGACTTGACACCGACGTCTGACGGGTCAGAAAGAGGTGAGAGTTGAAGACACCGTAACAGAAGGGGTGAAGAAAAAGAATCGGACGTACCTGTCATGGTAGAGATGTATCATCGATCTACTATAAGTTAGATTTCTCTTTTACTTTGGTTAGATTTGGAACGTGACCTCTCTAGACCAAACTTAAAACCGAGACAGGAAAATTAGTCGATTTTATGAGGTTTTTTCGTTGAGTCGGAAGGACTCGAAAGAGACGGAGTGTGTATTCCTTCTCCTTTTCTCATAGATAGAACACTAAGTGATACTGTTAATGTACTCTTGTCCGTACATTAATTTCGAAAGTGGGGTGGAAGATGGATTGTCTGTAAACATTATATATCGACTGAAGGAAAGGAGGTTTGCGGGAAAATTTCTTTCCTTACCCGTTTATTCCACTAGGCCATTCTCTTATTCTCCTAATGTTATGTCTCTAGACTCTTTCCTTCAGTCTGATCTTCCACCAACAAAGATGTATGTTGTCTCGTATGTTCGTGTCTCGTCCATATACACCTTAAGTGACCACACTAGCCACCGACCTAGACTTAACCACTTTACCACGATAATCACCACTCTTCTTCTGTCTTCGTTCTCTCTTACAACTTTGTCTCGTTGATCTTGAACTTTTACCAAACCATTCCTACACCCTACGACACACGCGAGTCAACATAGACTGACAGACACTGGGGTACCTGACTGATGTCGGACGATCCGAGGAGACAGGCACCCTAATAGGTCCTTATTCTATTTCCTCCTTGATTTCTTCGAGTGGCTAAAAGGACGGTTCTATTTTTCGTTTTATCAATCGGTCATAGACTCCATTCGTCTAGAGTTATGTGACACTAGGTGGGTTCTTCGGAGACTCTACCTAGAACGACCCTAGTGACTCCGAGAGAGACCTAACGTTCCTGTAAAGAGGAGAGAGCAGTAGGGGTTGTCGAGACGTCGGGAGTCACACGTGAGTGACGGAGGAAGAACTTTGAAAAGGTACCAAGTCATAATGGCGTGACAGGGTCAAAGGGCTCAGGTAACGTGGGAGAACGGGTGAGGAGAGATGGAGGGACAGGAGGGGATCGTGTGGAAATACAAAGCTTTAAGGTGTTCCGACCCAGGGTCGAGATGAAAAGAAGATCAAGATTAAAGGATCAACAGAAGTTGTTAATGGTCAAGAAGTTTTTAGAGATGACCGACTACTAGGGGGTTAAGTTTAGGGGTCGGGTCTGAAGGGTACCTCGAGGTTTGGGTGTTTACGTTGACGGAGGAAGTACAGAGATAAAATGATAGAGATTTTATAGTATGAGTGCAGAAACAAGTTGTCTGACAACAATTTATGAGACATGCCCAGACCGGGGTAGATCTGTCCAGGTTTGTGTAATCGTAGAGGTGTTTGACTCGGAGGAAGACAAAGGAGTTGAAGTACTGAGGTAGATTCCCATATCAGGTCTTTGGACCCCTACTAGGACCTGAGGAGGAGAAAGTAGTAAGACGAGGGTCAATAATTGTGTAGGACGGGATAAAATGGAGGAGTCATGGAGATTTTGGATAGATGAAGACAGACAGAGGTGACGGGGTTGAGAACTTAGTGAGAGGTGACTAATGACGTTGCTGGAGATTTAAACGGGAGGTGTAGAGAAGAGGAAGGATTAGGTAAGAGAAGTACGTAGGTCCCGTGAGAAAAGAAAAATTTAAAAAATTACAATTAAATAAAGTAACTAATTCATTGTAGAAGTGTATGGAGTTGTAAAATTTAGTCCACATGTAATTCCTCAGAATGAAGTTTAGGATAAAGGTAGGAGGAGTGGGAGTAGAGTATATACTTGGTGAAACTAATCTTAGGACACGTGAGGAGGTCGAAAAGAAACATGTTTGCGTTCGTTTATCTCTATACACAAGAATGTACATTCTGTCGTATGACCTATGTTATAAAACGTAAAAAAGTGAAATTTTATAGAGAACTCCTATAAAAGTGTACCCACGTAACACTCGAGGGAGTACAAAAAAGTCTCGACGTGTCGCAAGGTAACATACCGAGACATTAACGAATGAATAGGTCATTAGTTATTTATTACCCGAAGGGACCACCGAGTCACCATTTCTTAGGTGGACGGTTACATCCTCTATGTCCAAGCCAAGGACCCAACCCTTCTAGGGGACCTCTTCCTTTACCGTCGGGTGAGGTCATAAGAACGGACCCTTTAAGGTACCTGTCTCCTCGGACCACTCGATACCTGGTACCCCAACGTTTCTCAGTCTGTGGTGACTCGTTGACTCGTGTTTAGTTATTTGTTATCCTACTTGTTTAAGACTGCCATAGTTGTTGTAAGAATGGGTGAAAGATGGACTATAGGTGTGAAGCCTCCACTTGTGGGTCCGTATATTTCCTATTTTGTTAATATTGTAGAACCACTATGCTTGGGATTTTAAATTACCGGTGGTCAGGAAGTCGAGTGGAAACTTCTTTTCTTTCCGACGACTACTGTTTCCGATCGCAAGTCGGTGAGTGTACCGCATTTTGACTGTAAGGAAGGATGATCGGTTCTTGTCGGGGTAATAGACCTCGGATCCCGGGTGAACTGTTTTTGGGACGTTTCCGACTCCCATACACAGGGACTCCGTAGGAACATCTTTTCTGTTCTTTTGTTCAAAAGAATTACTTGAGTTTCAACGACGTGATAAACTTATACTTGTAGCGAAATGAGGATACAATTCTTATAGTGTGTATCGTTGGATTTAGGTAGTTATAAGTTCAAAAATTTTTCGTATATTTTTATACCGTGGATGTCGAAACCCCTTCTGTATACAGAGAGATAAATTATGAAGCTTTTGTGGTAAAGGGGAATTCACTTAACATACCTTTCAATGTTTAATTTAAATAAGATATGAGAGAAAAGATAAGTAATAACAACTATTAACAATTAATTAAACGGGTAAAGGTAATTAGAAGGGGGTTTCGTTAGTCGATCGTTCATATAAATTAGAAGTTTTCGTGTAATACATACGTATACTTACGCATTAAAGTCACACAAAAGAAAGACTTGATTTAACGAATAGACTAGATCCGGATAGTGTTTACAAGTATATAAAGGTGACTTTATCTCATCTTATATTTAGTCGTACATGGTTTTACGTAAAAGATCAAATTTCAAAATTTGTATTTAGTCGAAGTATGCAATCTTGATATTGGTTTATGTATGGAATTTTATTAATACTCTTGTTACTTGTTTTCTACAAAATCTTAATATTTTAGTTACTATATAAGGTTGAGTCTTTCATTAAAATTTTTAATTTCAGATTTTAGGTTTCGTTTTTATTTTCTCATTCTAGTCTTGGTCGGTGGTCACGAAACTCGTTTTACTTATTTTGACTTTTAGGGGAAACACCTGACACTTCATTCTTTCTTTACTTTTCTATCCTTTATAATATACCTTTCCAGTTATTAAAAGGTTCATTTAATTTTGTCTTTTGTTTTTTACTTCTTTTCGGGGAACCACTCTTGGTATTTAGTAATATAGAAATTTTTGTCATAAATCTTCTTTAGAGTTAACTTTTGACTACCATTTTAACGATATTTTATTAAGTTGTTGGAGGATTTAAGTCTCTTATAATTTAAGGATTTTTGTTTTGAGAGTGTAGTATTGTCGTGTTAAAATAAGTATAGGTGACCTATGATATTTTATCGTTTATCCGTAGTCCACAAACCAACAAATAACAGAATTAGGAAATAAGAGTATAAAAAATTTATCAAAGAGAATTTTACCGTAATAAGTTATCAAACTTTATTGTAAGTCACGATATTAGACATACTCAGTAGTGTCTCAGATTAACGAATCGACCACAGAACAGGATCCTATGTGTTATATGCCGTCATTTTCTCTGCGAAGGGGAGGAGAAGGAAAGAGGAAATCGTGTAACTGGTGATTTTTAGGTGGTGTTGAAATCAGGTCTCCGATAAAAATAAGAAGAGAAGAAGGGAAACCAGGGTAAAATGTACTCTTCAGAGAAACGTACGTACGTACGCACACACGATTTCAGTGAAGTCAGTACAGACTGTGAAACGTTGGCATCGGATGGTCCGAGGAGACAGGTACCCTAAGAGGTACGTTCTTATGACCTCACCTAACGGTACGGGAGGAGTTGTACAGAGAAATGTGATTTCGTTTTTGGAAGGGTTAATTTATAATATTGACTGTTTGAATGAAAGATGAACATACCCCTTTCTTAATACAAGTAAAATATGTACACAGATGGGTCTTTGGGTAAGACGTAATACATTCCAATTACTTTATACCGTATAAAAAAAAGAAAAGAGGGGTCTTACTAATACGACTTTCTTATTCTTCTCGTTTTTATTAAGACGGAGTACAAAAGTGTCGTAAACTTATTTTGACCGACTATAAATGACTCGTATGTTGTACGGTCCGAGACACTATTCACGAATATGTCTCATAACCTAAGTCAAGAATGTCGGGATTTACCATCCATAATAGAGGTAAAATGTTTACTCCTTTAACTCCAAGTTTCTCCAATTGAATGAGAGGGTTACAGTGTATTAATAAATTATTTCAAGTTTTGACCCAAAGTTTGTACCTAAAAAGAGGTCTAGGAGGAGAATTAGTTATATATGAAAAGATGACTCAGTGAATGTTTGGTGTAGGTATATGGACCAGATCATGTTAGGGACAAAGGACAAATAAGACCTCTTAGTTACCTTCAGAACAACCGTTCTTAAATCTTCTGGACTGAGACTGAGTCATATCTTTAAGGGTGAAACTCGTAGGGATCGAAAATCAATTTGAGTATATGACTGTCTCTTCAGTATCGACGAACTTCGTTTGTAGATGTGACGACCTACCAGTGTTCACAAATTTTTCAGGATAATTCAAGTCCTGTTTGTGTGGAAAATTACCTAAAGGGAGGGGAGGTACCCACAGTAAGAAAGTCTCGTTGATTCTGATTAAGAATTAGAAAAGGTATACTGTGAATAAGTTTATTGACATCGGTAAACACTAGAAAAGTGTGAAGAGTAAGTCAATCCAGGAAAGGAAACCTTTACTGTCTTGGGGTTCGTTTTTAGTTCTCATTCGTTCTTCCGAGTACAACTCCAATACGAAGTCCGTACGGAGTTAGGTCTCCGAGTTTACTACAGTGGTCTTAGACCCAAGAGAGGTCGAGAGTAGAGACATAGGTAGTTCTACCGAAGTAAGAGTTCAAGTCAATACCTATACCGTAAAGTCGTCGGGGTCCCAATATAAAACGTTCCTAGTTAGACTAAGTTTTCCTACACGAGAGGGGGTCGTGTGGGTCTTTTACAGACTAACACAAAAAGACAGGGTCTAGTCAAATGTACAGGTGGGGTTTGTTTAGTACGTCCGGTCCTTTTTGTGGGGTGGGAGGTCTGACCCCGTAGGTGAGATGGGTTTTGTGTACCTTATTCTTATCCCCATCCCCATCGAAGGACCTGTTTTTATTATCGACAGGGTCCATAGTAGGAACAAAATTCACCTTATACAGTCAATATTGTACTGATGTCTTTACTTGAGTCCTGAAGTTTTCACGTACTTGATCGTAAGTCAAGTCAGGTCAAGTCAGCGAGTCAGTACAGGCTGAGAAACGCTGGAGTACTTAGTGTCGTGCGGTCCGGAGGGACAGGTAGTGGTTGAGGGCCTCAAGTGATCTTGAGTGCAGGTAGCTCAGTCACTACGGTAGGTCGGTAGAGTAGGAGACAGGGGAAAAGGAGGACGGGAGTTAGGGAGGGTCGTAGTCTCAGAAAAGGTTACTCAGTTGAGAAGCGTACTCCACCGGTTTCATGACCTCAAAGTCGAAATCGTAACAAGGAAGGTTTCTTTAGGGTCCCGACTAGAAGTCTTACCTGACCAACCTAGAGGAACGTCAGGTTCCCCGAGAGTTCTCAGAAGTGGTTGTAGTGTCAAGTTTTCGTAGTTAAGAAGTCACAAGTCGAAAGAAGTGTCAGGTCGAGAGTGTAGGTATGTACTGGTGTCCTTTTTGATATCGGAACTGATCTACCTGGAATCAGTCGTTTCATTACAGAGACGAAAACTTATACGATAGATCCAACCAGTATTGAAAAGAAGGTTCCTCATTCGCAGAAAATTGAAGTACCGACGTCAGTGGTGGACGTCACTAAAACCTCGGGGTTTTTTAACTCAGACTGTGACAAAGGTGACAAAGGGGTAGATAAAGGATACTTCACTACCCTGGCCTACGGTGCTAGAAGCAAAAGACTTACAACTCGAAATTCGGTTGAAAAAGTGAAAGTGAAAGTAGTTCTCCAAAAAATCAAGGAGAAGTGAAAGACGGTATTCCCATCACAGTAGACGTATAGACTCCACTAACTATAAAGAGGGCCGTTAGAACTAAGGTCGAACACAAAGAAGGTCAGGTCGTAAAGAGTACTACATGAGACGTATCTTCAATTTATTCGTCCCACTGTTATATGTCGGAACTGCATGAGGAAAAGGATAAACCTTGGTCAGACAACAAGGTACAGGTCAAGATTGACAACGAAGGACTGGACGTATGTCTAAAGAGTTCTCCGTCCAGTCCACCAGACCATAAGGGTAGAGAAAGTCTTAAAAGGTGTCAAATAACACCAGGTGTGTCAGTTTCCGAAACCGTATCAGTTATTTCGTCTTTAGCTACAAAGACTGTCTTACACCAGGTGACCTCTTCCCTTACCGTTTGGTGAAGTCATAAGAACGGAACTCTTGGGGTATTTGTCATACTTTTCCGTTTTACTATCCTATGACTTTCTCCTTGAGGGGTCCAGTCATCCACGGGTTATACGATGACCTCTAGTCATCTCTTTATTGAGGTCTTTCTTACTTCCCTACCTTGGTTTCGTTTTTGTTATGGGTCGACACCTACATTGACCACTGTCTTCGTTCCAGACTACGACGTTTCTCGTTATAACGTATCCTTGGACCTTACAGTCCAGATACTTAGTTCCGTTTAATCTTCATCAGTTTGTTCTCTACCGTTCTCACTTGCAACTGTAAGATCCTTAGTCTTTTGATTGTACCTGACCTTACCCACTTAAATTGAGTCTACTGGTAATATAGATGATGACGCCCGTCCTTAGGGAGTCTTCTTTACCTCATCGGTAGTACTAGTTGCTTTCTCAGACTTTACGTCATGAACCTACGTTAGAGTTTTTACTGTCTTACTAGAGACAAGCAAAGGTTCCGTTTGGTAAGTTATAGTGTTAGTAGGTTCAGATACGGGGTTGGTCATTGCGACTTCTTCAACTTGTCAAAATACTTGATCGTATCTAATGTACTTTTCGCCTTAGTAACAAAGTGTAAAGACACAATATAAATATTAAGTTTGAATATATTACCATTAACTTCCATAAAAAGGAAACAACCTCAAAAAACAGGGAGTTCAGGACTCATGAGTAAAACACGATTGACACAGAGATCGGATGAGGAATCTCTCTCAGATGAATAACGGTGAATAATACTGAAGACATGGAAGTAGACTGTCCAAATATTAAACCTCCGGCGAAGTGAACTTAAAATAATATTGTGTTCTGGTCAATCTATGTAAACCGACGTCTCTTTAAAAAAAGTCTTATTAGTCGAGTTTTACCGGATTCGTTACTCTTGCCAAATAGTAGAGGGGTTTGTTCTTCAGGACTTCAACCGGCTGAGCCTCTATGAATTAAACGGTCGGACTACTGTAGTCACCCCTGACCCAAAGGAAGGTAAAAAAGTCAGACGGTAGGAGTCACAAGCTGAGTCGTCAAGGTTACCTGTCCCATGTCGTTGACGGTGGGTTCGTAGTGGGTGTTTGGTTTTAGTCATCCTGAGACTGTTTGACAAAGAAGTATTCGTAGAGAAAAATTCTTTATTTCGGAAGGGTCTACCGGAAGTGTAGGAAGACGAGTACCGAACGGTCGACACTTGATATAGTGCATAAATAGGGATTTCGTTAGTGTATGTTGTTATACTCTATCGGTACTCGCCAACTCACTTTGTACTGGTGTACATCTTCTCCCCCACGGACTTGTTTCATTCCAAGACAATTGTTCCTTCTTCTCCCCTACTTGAGACTCTCCATCGTCTTTTTTCAATTTTAGTTAGTATGAGAGTAGTGGGGTCCTTATCTAGACTAATTGTGACGCCACATAAACGAAGGTTTGAAAAAAGATGAAAGCAACGAAGAGAATTTTCCAAAAGTGAGTAAGTAAACGAACTGTTCATCAATAACTTTTAGAAGATGAAGGGTGATCACAAGATCCGTAACCTCTATACCACCACTATCTCCGTGCCTTTGTTAACCTATGCCGAAGAGTCTGTCACAATCCACGGTACATATAATTAATTTTTCCCTATTTCTCGCTCCTCCCACGTCACCCGTTTCTCTCTGACATTCCGCTCCCGTCCTGATAGACTCGTCTCAAGACTCTCTCCACTCTCACTCAGTGTACTCCCAGGTTTCTTCCCCTTCGGAACTACGACTCCAAGACTCTGGAGACAGGTGCTCGTGAGCGGTACAGGTTTTTCTGGTCTCACCGGGGTAGTAGTCCACCCACTCATCCCCTCTACATTCACTATGTAGACCAGTCCTTAGTCTCGAATGCCTCGGACTTTCCGGGAATACTCCGGAGACCAAAATAAGAACCACTCTACTCTTTCGGAACCTCTGGACTCACCCCCTCCGTACCTGACTGAACGTAAGACACTACAAATGAGTCCGACGAGAAACATCTTCTCTGACACCTGTGTTTAAAGATCCTTCATCTGAAAAAAGTGTTTAAAGAAGGTCGAAAAATTACAGAGAAAAGGGGACTAAATGTTCTTGGTACGACAGGTGAGTGATCGAAAGAGGACATAGAGACTGTCAGAGAAAGTTAAAAGACAAAATCTGGTATGGACCGGTTGTCTTTATATACTACTCTCGGTGTCTAAATTTCAAACATCATTTTTCTTTACTTCATTTTTTTTTTTTTTTTTTGTCTACTCGAACTTAGATTATAAAATAAATTAGGTATAAAGGATTTATTTTAAAGGTGTTAGTTGATTATGTTTTTAAAATTACTTTATAAAATGTTCAAAAAGGAACATATTTCAGAAACTGTAGATTAATATAAAATACATCTGTCGTGTCGTGTTAAGAGTGATTAGTGCACACCAGTGACGAGTGGTATAACCTGCACCTGCAAACCCTGTTATCAAAGATGAACAAGACATAAGGAAAATTACATAGGGAATACGATATAGTATGGAAATTATAGACACCTGAATTAAAGTACTTATAAATTTAACATTTTCCAGGTCGATTGAAATTATGGACATAGTCAGTCTATACAACCCACCTAGAACAGAGTAAGATAACAGAGAAATCTAATTGAAAAATATAAGTTTATAAAACTAAGTTTTTGTGTGAATATGTCAACTGACGTCCGATCCTTATCAAGTGCTATAAATGGACTTTTTCCGTCTTACTTATGACTGTCAGAAATATAGGAAAGACAAGACAAAACAAGTCGACGAGTCAACACAGACTGAGACACACTGAGGTGTCTGACGTCGAGCGGTCCGAATGGACAGGAAGTGATAGTGGACCTCAAACGAGTTAAATAGACGTAACTCAACTACTACGGTAGGTAGGAAATTAATTGACCTATTTAAAATAATTGGAATCTTTTCTACATTTAGACTAAATGAAAAAGAAAGAAAATTCAAATACACTCTTGATACAATTGTAGGAGTGTGTAGTGTTTTCACGTACGAAGGTTTTCACGTAAGTCGAGTCAAGTCAAGTCAAGTCAGCGAGTCAGCACAGGTTTGGAAACGCTGGAACACTTAGCGTCGTACGGTCCGGAGGGACAGATAGTGGTAGAGGGCCTCAAGTGAGTTTGAATGCAGGTAGTTTAGTCACTACGGTAGGTCGTAGGAGACAGTAGGAGAAAAGGAGGACGGGGGTTAGGGAGGGTCGTAGGCTCTGAAAAGGTCACTCAGTTGAGAAGTGTACTCCACCGGTTTCATGACGTCAAAGTTGAAATCGTAGTAAGGAAGGTTTCTTTAGGGTCCCGACTAGGGGAAGTTTTACCTAACCAACCTAGAGGAACGTCAGGTTCCCTGAGAGTTCTCAGAAGAGGTTGTGGTGTCAAGTTTTCGTAGTTAAGAAGCCACGAGCCGAAAGAAGTGTCAGGTTGAGAGTGTAGGTATGTACTGGTGACCTTTTCGGTATCGGAACTGATCTACCTGGAAACAACCGTTTTATTACAGAGACGAAAAGTTATACGATAGATCCAACCAGTATTGAAAGGAAGGTTCCTGATTCGTAGAAAATTAAAGTACCGACGTCAGTGGTAGACGTGACTAAAACCTCGGGGGTTTTTTATTTTAGACTGTGACAAAGGTGACAAAGGGGTAGATAACGGGTACTTCACTACCCTGGTCTACGGTACTAGAAGCAAAAGACTTACAACTCGAAATTCGGTTGAAAAAGTGAGAGGAGAAAGTGAAAGTAGTTCTCCGAAAAATCAAGGAGAAGTGAAAGACGGTATTCCCACCACAGTAGACGTATAGACTCCAATAACTATAAGGAGGGTCGTTAGAACTAAGGTCAAACACGTAGAAGGTCGGGTCGCAAAGAGTACTACATGAGACGTATCTTCAATTTATTCGTCCCACTGTTATATGTCGGAACTGTATGAGGAAAAGGATAAACCTTGGTCAGATAACAAGGTACAGGTCAAGATTGACAACGAAGGACTGGACGTATATCCAAAGAGTTCTCCGTCCAGTCCACCAGACCATAAGGGTAGAGAGAGTCTTAAAAGGTGTCAAAGAACACTAGGTGTGTCAGTTTCCGAAACCGTATCAGTCATTTCGTCTTTATCTACAAAAGGACCTTGAGAGAATGAAAAAGGTACTAGGTCGCCTACAACCGTTAAACTAGAGACCAAGGAGACGGAAAAGATTTTGGTCGAACTGGTAGACCTTCAAGTGCCAAGTGTACAACGACTTCGGACCGAACCTCTTAAAACTCGTACTGAAATGATCGCACACGACGACGACGACGACGACGACGACGATTCAGCGAAGTCAGCACAGACTGAGCGCACACTCTACTCACGTCAACACGCCATCAAACTCGTAAGAAACCGTAACTGAAAGAAAGCCTAACCTTACTTTTGACTGGAAAAGGTCAGGACACCGGTGACGACTCAAAAGGTTTACACGACCGTATAACTCACGTCGTGAAAGTGTCGTAGTAGAAAGTCCTAAACTTTGTCGAGTTGACCTTAAGGTAGTGGAGGTGATCGAAACAAGCATCACTACGAAAGATTCCGGGTGCACTGAAGTGTAAGGTCCTACAGACCGAGATCCACTCACTAGTATGGTAGCATTACGTAATGATCAGAAAATTTTTAAGCTTCTACCATAAGTCATGCACCATGTCTTCACCGTGTATCAACCCCTACTAGACACACTCTATTACCTAATTCACCTACTTGTGTCTCGTCGAGTCTTCCATGGTCCTTGTCACCCTCCGAGTTACGGAACCCTTTACCTTGTCTGAGGGTAAGTCACACTTCTAGTTGGTAGTGGTTCTCACTGTTTTAGTTCAAGGCACGTAAACATTTAGATTCCTCATTTTCGATTACTCTAATACCCTTCAATAGACTAAAACCCAAACAAAAAATCCACCAAAACACTAACAAACAGGGTCGTTCTTTCTCCGTATCGGGTCTCGGGTCTCGTAATATCCTAAGGTATACAGAATGAAAGAGAGGATTCTCATGGTAACCAAACTCCTTTTTTTGTCCTGTTAGTTTTGAGGAAACGTTCCTTATTTATAAATGTAGATACTGTATAGTCTAAAGTTTAAAATTTTAAAAATAAAATGTTTTAAAAGAAAAGAAAAAAAAAATTAAAAATAAAAATGAAATAAAATAAAATGTTATGACATAACCAAAACGGTATGTAATTGTACTTAGGTGGTGCCCACATGTACGCTAGGGTTTGTACTTGGGGGGCGGGTGGAGGGAGGGGTGTTGTAGGGAGACCCAGTAGGGGCACATGGTCGGGGTTCATACGACATAGGACGTAGCCTGTATCTGACCGCTAAGCTAAGAATGTACTATCATATGTAAAATAAAAGTAAAAAGTATAACCTTATACTCTGTGTGTCGTAACTTTATTATACTTTTCCATAGTTAAGTTTTCATTTTAAGAGGAACAGGTAAACATTGGATTTAAAGATTGTGATGAGAGGTTTTTTTAACGACATTGTTATATAAGAAGAATTTTAATAGATGCATATGATATAAGTATGTACAACTATACATTAGAAAAGTATTTTTACTCTAATATGAGATGTATAAGATGTTGAACGAAAAAGGGGAAGTTGTGTATGTTACCTGTACAGAGACAGTCATTTATATTTATGTGAAGGAAGTAAAATTTCGACTTATCACTCTTATTCCTTAAATTCGGTTTAGTTACTCGGTTTTGAAAGACCTTAAAGTGAGAATTTATATAGAAAGTTTCTCTTTTTCTCAAATTCTGTAAGAGAACGTCTCTGTTACTCTTTTGACTCGAGTATAAAGTGTCTTTTTTAGTCTTCTGGAGTCTTCCCATTATATACCAGTTATGTTACGTTGGTAAGTGGAAAATTGACTTTGATTCTTAGACTCTTTCATTCATAAAATGAAAGGGATTTTTCATACACACTAAGATGGCCCCCCTTTTTTCTTACTAAAGTTCACAGGAATAAAGTTTGTGTCAAAACAATGTTCCGGAGAAGAAAATAAAACAGTATTCGTCTCTTAGTCTTAATTTCAGGGAGGGTAGTGAAGGGACCACCACCGAGTCTACCGTTTCGTAGACGGATGTTACACCCTTTGGGTCCGAGCTAGGGATCCAACCCTCCTAGGGGACCTCTTCCTTTACCGTTGGGTGAGGTCATGAGAACGGACCTTTTAGGGTACCTGCCTTCTAGGACCATCCGATGTCAGGTACCCCAGCGTTTCTCAGTCTGTGCTGACTCGCTGAAGTGAAAGTGAAAGGGGTAGTGAATTTTCGTTATAAGACGTAGTCTGAAGTGTGTAGTTTAGTCATAAAACGACCCTTTTGAGAGAGTCGTCAAGAAACGGGCGACATTCCAAGGACCGTCTTGTGACGGACATCGGCGTCCCTCGTGTCTGTCGTCAGTTCAACGTCGGACGTGGAGTGAGTTCCTAACAAGGGGGTCGGGTCGAGGGACGAAACCCGTACAAGAAGAAACCACGAGAGAGGGAGAAGACAGACCCAACCTAGTCTGACGTAAGGTCCTGACTGGAGACCGAGACGAGACCAAAGGGGATCCTCCAACTAAGGACGGTAAGTGCTTTGTAGTGTTTATGTCGTTCCTACCGAAGGAGGGTGTCGGACCTCTCCGAGGACCTATGCCCGTCACCGTCTAGGTGCCGTGGAGGTTCAGGTGTGAGTACTCGTCCTCTGTCGCGTGGGTGCGGGGTGGAGGAGCCCATGGTGTGACGACGAGACGAAGAGGTGCCCCTGTGCCTCGTCGAAGGTCTCTTCGGTTCAGTCGTTGCACTCGCGTTTCCAGTCCGACTGACCCCAGTGTGGGTTGAAGATTAAGCATTCGATCTCACTCGGTAAAAATCTTTATAAATCAATAAATAAACCGACGCGACCAAGAATCAACACCATACGGCCTAGATCAAAGGACTGGGCCCTAGTTGGAGACCGGGGGATACAACCCTCACGTCTAGTTGGTGGTCTGGTACTCCTTCCAGGGATCTCATCCGGTAAATTGGGTTCTGAAGTAATTGAGTGACTATTGTGACCCAATTACTGTCGTGAAAGTATTATGCCAATTCATTTTAGAATAAATTCTTCTAATTTATTAGGGATAATAAATAACACGAGCCATTTCAAGTCAATCCATTATTGTGATAATAACACGAGTCGTGTTACGTACTTCGAATCATATACGAATTATTCATAATCACCTTTACTGTCACCACTACCACTACTACTGTTACTACTTTTGCTACTACTGTTACTACTACGATCTGGAGCGGTTTTCTGAAGTCTTGATGACCGAAGGATTTATTAATTGTACTTCTCGTTCTTCTCTCATTTTTTTCGGAAGAATTTACTTGTCACGTTTCTTTATCTCCTTTTGTTGTCTTATCCTTTCTGATCTCTAGAGAAGTTCTTTTAATCTCGATGGTTCCCTTGTAAAGTACGTTTTTACCCGAGTTATTTCCTATCTTTGTCGTTCCTAGATTGTCTTATTCTTCTCTAATTCTCTACCGTTCTTATAAGTCTTGATATGTTTCTTCCAGAATACTGGGTCTATTGGTGCTACCACACCCGTGAGTAGATCTCGGTCTGTAGGACCTCACACTCCAGTCCACCCGGAATCCTTCGTAGTGATGTTTGTTTCGATCACCTCCACTACCTTAAGGTCGACTTGATAAAGTTTAGGATTTTCTACTACGACAATTTCGCGACGTGAGTTTTATAGTCGTTTAAACCTTTTGAGTCGTTACCGGTGTCCTGACCTTTTCCACTCAAAAGTAAGGTTAGGGTTCTTCCCGTCACGGTTTGTTCCAAGTTTGATGGTCTAATACCGTGAGTGAAGTGTACGATCGTTCCATTACAAGTTTAAGGAAGTTCGACTCGGAGTTGTCATGTACTTGGTTATTGAAGGTCTACAAGTTCGACCTAAATCTTTTCCGTCTCCTTGGTCTCTAGTTTAACAGTTGTAGGTAACCTGGTTTCTTTTTCGTTCTCTCAAGGTCTTTTCGTAGATGAAGACGAAGTAACTGATGTGATTTCGGAAACTGATACACCTAGTGTTGTTGGACCTTTTAAGAATTTCTATACCCTTATGATCTGGTGGAATAGACAGAGGACTCTTTGAACTTACATCCAGTTCTCCGTTGTCAATCTTGGTCTGTACTTTGTTACCTGACCAAATTTTAACCCTTTCTTTATGCAGTTCCGACATATAACAATGAGACAAATAAATTGAATGTACACCTCATGTTGTACGCTTTACGGTCCGACTTACTTCGTGTTCGATCTTAGTTCCAACGACCGTCTGTATAATTGTTAGAGTCTATACGTCTACTATGGTGAGGTTACCATCTTTCGTTTCTCCTTGATATCTCGGAAACTACTTCCATTTTCTCCTCTCACTTTTACCACATTTTTTCGACCGAATTTTGAGTTGTAAGTTCTTTGATTCTAGTACCGTAGGTCAAGGGAGTAAAGTGCCGTTTGTCTACCCCTTTTCACCTTTGTCACTGACTGAATTAAAAGAACCCGAGCTTTTAGTGAAGCCTGACACTGACTTTCACTTTCACTTCAACGAGTCAGCACAGATTGAGAAACGCTGTGGTACCTGACATCGGGTGGTCTGAGGAGGTAGGTACCTTAAAAGGTCCGTTCTCATGACCTCACCGAACGGTAAAGGAAGAGGTCCCCTAGAAGGGCTGGGTCCCTAGCTTGGGTCCAGAGGGTGTAACGTCCGTCTGCGAAATGGTAGACTCGGTGTGCCTTCGGGAGTCTGACACTGACGTCGGTACTTTAATTTTCTACGAATGAGGAACCCTCTTTTCGATACTGTTTGGTTCTGTCGTGTAATTTTTTGTCTCTGTAGTGAAACGACTGTTTCCAGGTATATCAGTTTCGATACCAAAAAGGTCATCGGTACATGTCTACACTCTCAACCTGGTATTTCTTCCCACTCACGGTTTCTTGACTACGAAAACTTAACACCACGACCTCTTCTGAGAACTCTTAGGGAACTTGACGTTCCTCTACTTTGATCAGTTAGGATTTCCTTTAGTTGGGTCTTATAAGTAACCTTCCTGACTACGACTTCGACTTCGAGGTTATGAAACCGGTGGTCTATGTTTCTCGGTTGAGTAACATTTTGTGGGACTACGACCCTTTCTAACTTCCGTCCTCCTCTTCCCCCCACTGTCTTCCATTCTACCAATCTACCGTAGTGGTTGAGTTATCTACACTCAAACTCTTTTGAAGCTCTCTTTCACTCCCTGTCTCTTCGGACCACAGCACCGTAGAGTTTCCCACCCCTTACTGAATCGTTGACTTGTTGGTGTTGATTAATTGAGGGATCTTAGTACGGGGTAATTGAAAGGATCTATAGTTCCTTACTCTACGGACCTAGGAAGGTCTCCTTTCCGTGAGACTGTTTCGATACTGTCGCGGGACTTTACCGGTTGATGTGAATTGGTCTTAGGAGGTTTTGATGTTCCATTTCGGAACGGTGAAAGGTACGAGAACTCCGAAGGTTCTCAAGGAGACTCCGAACATGTTAAAAGATTGTGAGTAGGACCTCGGTAAAAGGGAGAAGGGTGTTTGGACGGGTCAGCAAAACATAATGAAAACAAGGAACGAGTATGAAAGCTAAGGTATAAATTGGAGAAATTTGTGTCATTTGGACCCATAGACTCCAAGTCATAAACTATTAATGTAGCTTTCAGATGTCCGGTTTAACCCGACACACATCACAGACAATCATCACGGACCGAAGGATTCCTAAACTACTACACAACTGACACTCGGGTCCAAATGACCCTGAAATGGACACTCCTAAGACACTTCGGACATTACTTCTACACAAAGAGGTCCCCGGTAGACGTAGGTAAAGACGGTCCGGTCCGTCGTAACAGTTAGGTCCTAGGGAAATGTAATTTAAGGTCAAACCCAAAAAACCAAACAAAAAGGAATGTGGAGTCCTCATCAGGGGTCTTCACGGACGAAGACCAATGTTTAAGAATTCTCTCTGAAATGTGGTGTGTCACGGTCCCAATTCTTTCCGTTTAAAGGGACGATTTAGGGAACGTTCGGGGTGGGGGTGTCCAGTGGCAAAATTCCAGGATTTAAGGTCACCGTCGAAGTCCGAGTGAGGGGGTAGGACATTGTGGGGACCCAAATAAAGAACGGAGGTCTTACGTCAGAAATAACTGGTCCAAGATCCAGTGGTTTTTAGTCGTTGATAGGGTTCCCTCCGATGGTCGAAGGTACGCCCAAAAGGAGAGACGAAAGAGATGTAAAGTCCTAATATTCCTAAAGAGAGTGAAAAATCGGTCTAGTCGGAGCACTAAATTTACTGTTTATAAAAAGTGTAAAATAGGTCATAAAGATCCCAAAATGTGATCTATTCAAAATATTTTATCGATCAGGTAGGTACTATGTTGGTCCTTATCGGACCTAAAATTAGACTATAATTTTAAATGAGTCATAAAACAAAGGTCCCTAATCTTACTGAACAGACGGAGAGGAACAGTAGACGAAGTTACTAGTACTACAAGGACGATATGACACTTCGGGGGTACTTGAGTGGACAGACTCAACGGAGAATAATGGAGGAGAGTAAAAGGTAATTCGAGACCGAGAAGTGGTACTTAAAAGGGTTGGTCAAGACGGGTGTCCTCTTTCCAATGACGTATTAATAATAAAATAAGACACTGAAGTTCGTTCTAAAGATCCTTTAAATCAAGAACTGTCCATGTTATTTTAATGTGTTTCTTTCTACCCCTAATTAATGTAAGAGCAATTCTGTTCAGGATGATTTCTCTACTATACCTTATCATACCGTGAGGTATGTAATAGACAGTATTTTATGTGGTGTGTGTTTTGATAGATTAATACAAAGGTAGATGGAGTCCCTATATTGACAGATGTAGGATATTACGGAAGTAATAGAATTTTAATTAGTGTTTTCTGAGACTTTTCTAAGTGATTCTCGGGGATGTTTTGTATGATTTATGGGGGGTATAACAAGAAAGAGACTTCGAGTTCATAACCCTAAAGTTCGGATCGGAGACTCTATTTGTCGGACCCAGACTCAGGAAAGAGACTAGGAATCTCCACTCTCGGTTGTCGTCCAGTGAAGCAGAGATACTCGGAGGTCAGGAGTGAATGTGTTGTCTCTATTGTCGAGGAGGAAATGTCTTGGTGTAGTCCCAAATTTATTCTCGTAAATATTTTCGGAACCATGTCAAGGACCATGTATCCAACGGAAGTTATTTTTTGTCGACTTTCTTACTTAAGATAATGATGGATCAAAAAATTTTTATGGGTCGTAAGAATATTTACCTCATCCTTCGTGTTGACCTGGTTGTAGTCATTTCACATTCCTTCGGTTCTCTAAACAAATTCCTGACCTCTAATTACACACGACCGGACTAGTGAGAAGTGAGACACCTCGGTTGGGTGAGAGGTTCTACCAGTCAGTCCTCTTTCGGATTTAAGTCCTAGACATTATCGACCAACACACCGAACCATAGTAATCGTGTTCATGTATGTCAAGACACGATAACGGGCCAAGTAAATAGTCGACAAGGACGAGAACCGGAACCGGACCTTATGAGACGCCAGAAGGAACCCGACGACGACGACGACGATTCAACGAAGTCAGCACAGACTGAGACACACTGGGTATCTGTCGTCGGGTGGTCCGAGGCGGTAGGGACCCTAAGAGGTCCGTTCTTATGACCTCACCCAACGGTAACGGAAGGGACAAGGAACCCGATTCAGGATGAATAAGAGGTCTATGGTCCAACCTACGGTGAAGGAGGTCTAAGAGGTCTCAATGATTCACGGGACGAGTCTCAAGGATCTCGTAAAAGAGTAGTGTCGTAATTGATGGGACCTGATACTAATTTACGAGTACACAAACCTAGGAGTCATTCCATTCTATGTAATCCTATCCTTAGTACAAAAGGGAACTAGTCTTGATTTAGGTTTGTGATCATGTTACCGACTGTCCGTAATTTATGACCATCCTACTCACTTACTTTGAACTGTTTGATATGATTTCTGAAAAGAAAGGGTGTCTGTAGTAAATCTTCATAATCTTTGTAGTTTCCACAATCTAGTGAGTCCGTCACTAGTAATCTAGATTTATAGATTGTCTCCATTAGTTTGACTTCTTTACCGTGTCTGTATGTGAGTTTTGTGACAGAAGAACCACTTTCGGTTCATCTCGGATTTCCGTTCTTATGAAGTGGACCCCTAGAAGGGGTGGGTCCGTGACTTGGACGTAGAGGACGTAACCGCCCGTGTAAGAAATAGTGACTCGGTGATACACCATGTGTCAATGCTTTATTTGTAATAGACTTATTGACTTACCATGGGAACGTAAGAAGTGGGTAGTTGGAGTTGTGAAACGGATACCAATTTATCAATTGAAAGTCGTTAGGCGGAGGTCGGAAGTAAAACCCCTGTATGAAATTTATTATGATATCAACTAGGAAGAGAAAAAAAGTCACTTATATATACCATAAGATAATTAGAGTAAATCCTCGAAAATTTTTATTACGCTACCAGGTCACCAATTTTGAGGTGTGAAGGTGACGTCCCCCGTACCAAACTAGGGACCCAGTCCTTCAAGGTGTACGGTACGCCACGCCTGTTTTCTGTTTTAGTTAGTCATTTGTTAGTATATGGTCCACTAGTGATTATAAAGTGATCATACACCTGTCCACAAAAAGAAGAGTAATTAAAACCCTACTCCCGAAAAATTAATAAACAAAAATAACTTTATATCAACTGAGTGTTACGACACAACAAAGACTACATGTTGTTTCACTAAGTCAATGTGTAAAAAAAAAGTTATATCCAATAATGTTCTTTGACTTATATGAAGGACTCAATATGTCATCCTGAGACAACAAGTAGATAAAATACATATCATCAAACATAGACGATTAGGGTTTGAGGATTGAAAGGAGAAACCATTGGTACTCAAATAAAGGGTACAGACACTAAGACAAAGACAAAGTATCTATTTAAGTAAAACAGTATAAAATCTAAGGTGTACAGTCAACTCAAGTCATCGAGTCAGCACAGGCTGAGAGACGTTGGGGTGCTTGGCGTCGCGCGGTCCGGAGGGACAGGTAGTGGTTACCGCCGTCAGACGGTTTTGAGTACAGGTAACTCAACCACTACGGTAGGTCGGTAGAGTAGGAGACAACAGGGGAAGAGGAGGACGGGGGTTAGAAGGGGTCGTAGTCCCAGAAAAGGTTACTCAGTCGAGAAACGTACTCCACCGGTTTCATAACCTCAAAGTCGAAGTTATAGTCAGGAAGGTTTCTTGTGGGTCCTGACTAGAGGAAATCCTACCTGACCAACCTAGAGGAACGTCAGGTTCCCTGAGAGTTCTCAGAAGAGGTTGTGGTGTCAAGTTTTCGTAGTTAAGAAGTCGTGAGTCGAAAGAAATATCAGATTGAGAGTGTAGGTATGTACTGGTGACCTTTTTGGTATCGGAACTGATCTGTCTGGAAACAACTGTTTCATTACAGAGACGAGAAATTATACGACAGATCCAACCAGTATTGAAAAGAAGATTCCTCATTCGCAGAAAATTAAAGTACCGACGTTAGTGGTGGACGTCACTAAAACCTCGGGCCTTTTTATTTCAGTCGGTGACAAAGGGGTAGATAAACGGTACTTCGCTACCCCGGCCTACGGTACTAGTCTAGGAACCCAGTCCTACTAAGGAACCTCTTCCCTTACCGATGAGTGAGATCATAAGAACGGACCTCTTAGGGTGCCTGTCTCCTCGGACCGCCCGATGTCAGGTATCCAACGTTTCTCGACCTGTGCTGATTCGATGATTGTGAAAAAATGTGTGTGTGTGCATATATGTGTGTGTGTGCGTGTGTTTATACCCGAAAGGACCACCGAGTCACCATTTCTTGGGTGGACGGTTTCGTCCTCTACGTCCAAACTAGGGACTAGTCCTTCTAGGGGACCTCTTCCTTTACCGTTGGGTGAGGTCATAAGAACGGACCCTTAGGGGTACCTGTCTCCTCGGACCACCCGAAGTCAGGTACCCTAACGTTTTCTCAGCCTGTACTGAATCGTTGATTTGTTGTTGTATGTATGTATACACACACATATGGATGGAGAAGAAATAGGTAAGTAGACAGTCACCCGTAAATCCGACAAAGGTACAGAACCGACAATATTTATCACGACGATACTTGTGTGTCCACTTATATGGAAAACCTCAATGTCTAAAAAGACCTATATATGGTCTCCCTAACGACCGAATATACCGTTAAACTAAAAAGTAAAAACACCCTTGACTGTATGACAAAAGTGTTCACTTGAATAAATACTTTGTCTTTGTCTGAGTGTCTATATTTCTTGTTTGAACACCAACGGTTCCCAACACCCCTCCCTACCTGACTTTCAAACCCTAATCGTCTACGTTTGATAATAAATATCTTGTCTATTGAGAGGTTTCTTCGACGTGGTTAAATGTAAGGGTGGTTGTCACACCCGTCCAGGGGAAAAGAGATGTGGGAGAGATCGTAAACAACGAACACTGTAAAAATATACCTGGTATGGGGTGGTCCGAGGAGACAGGTACCCTAAGAGGGTCGTTCCTATAACCTCACCCAATGGTACGGGAAGAGACCCCCTACTAGAACTGGGTCCAGCTTGGGAACTGAGAATGCAGGGGACGTGACCGTCCGTCCAAGAAATAGTGATCGTAGTGGACCCTTCGTGTCGACTAAGAAATGAGGTAGAATTTTAGTCCAACAAAAAAAGGGGGTTATAAAGAATGATGAGGAGTTTCATGTGACATTACGAACTACCATTCCTGACTCGAGACTTATGTTTCGGAGTGTTTCGGGAGGTTCTTTGTCGACGACCCGTCGGACGATTCGTGGGTTGTACCCTTACCATGTGAAGGTGGTCCGTACCCGAAGGGGTAACTCTGAGGGCACTGGTGACTACACTGCAAAGACACTCGTCGAATTTGTGGTGGAGTCAAGTCAAGTAAGTGAGTCATCACAGGCTGAGGAACACTGGGGCACTTGGCGTCGTGCTATCCGGAGGGACAGGTAGTGGTTGAGGGTCTCCGGTGGGTTTGGGTACAAGTAACTCAGCCTCCACGGTAGGTAGGTAGAGTAGGTGACAGCGGGGGAAGAGGAGGACGGGAGTTAGAAAGGGTCGTAGTCCCAGAAAAGGTTACTCAGTCGAGAAACGTAGTCCACCGGTTTCATACCCTCAAAGTCGAAGTTGTAGTCAGGAAGGTTCCTTGTGGGTCCTGACTAGAGGAAATCCTACCTCTAGAAGAAATCCTACCAACCTAGAAGAACGTTAGGTTCCCTGAGAGCTCTCAGAAGAGGTTGTGGTGTCAAGTTTTCGTAGTTAAGAAACGACAAGTTGAAAGAAATATCAGGTTGAGAGTGTAGGTATGTACTGGTGACCTTTTTGGTATCGGAACTCATCTACCTGGAAACAACTGTTTCATTACAGAGACGAAAGATTATACGACAGATCCAACTAGTATTGAAAGGAAGGTTCCTCATTCGCAGAAAATTAAAGTACCGACGTCAGTGGTAGACGTCATTAAAACCTCGGGTTTTTTTATTTCAGACTGTGACAAAGGTGACAAAGAGGTAGATAAAGGGTACTTAACTGCCCTGGCCTACGGTACTAGAAGTAAAAGACTTACAACTCGAAATTCGGTCGAAAACGTGAGAGGAGGAAGTGAAAGTAGTTCTCCGAGAAATCAAGGAGAAGTGAAAGACGGTATTCCCACCACAGTAGACGTATAGACTCCAATAACTATAAGAGGGTTGTTAGAACTAAAGTCGAAGACGAAGGAGGTCGGTCCGTAAAGCGTTCTACATGAGACGTATATTCAATTTATTCGTCCCACTGTTATACGTCGGAACTGCATGAGGAAAAGGATAAACCTTGGTCAGACAACAAGGTACAGGTTAAGATTGACAACGAAGGATTGGACGTATATCCAAAGAGTCCTCGGTCCAGTTCACCAGACCATAAGGGTAGAGAGAGTCTTAAAAGGTGTCAAAGAACACTAGGTGTGTTTCTGAAACCGTATCAGTTATTTCGTCTTTATCTACAAAAAAACCTTGAGAGAACGTAAAAACTACTAGGTCGCCTACAACCGTTAAACTAGAGACCAAGGAGACGGAAAAGATTTTGGTCGAACTGGTAGACCTTCAAGTTCCGAGTACATAACGACTTCGGACCGAACCTCTTAAAACTCGTAATGAAATTATCACACACTGTACTCACGTTAACACACCATCAAACTCGTAAGAAACCGTAACGGAAAGAAACCCTAACCTTACTTTTGACTGGAAAAGGTCAGGACACCGGTAACGACTCAAAAGATCTAAACGACTGTATAACTGACGTCGTGAAAGTGTCGTAGTAGAAAGTCCTAAACTTTATCGAGTTGACCTTAAGGTAGTGGAGGTGATCGAAACAGGTATCACTACGAAGGATTCCGGGTGAACTGAAGTGTAAAGTCCTACAGACCGAGATCTACTCACTAGTGTGGTAGTACTAATAGACCCAATACTTCTANACGACTGTATAACTCACGTCGTGAAAGTGTCGTAGTAGAAAGTCCTAAACTTTATCGAGTTGACCTTAAGGTAGTGGAGGTGATCGAAACAGGTATCACTACGAAGGATTCCGGGTGAACTGAAGTGTAAAGTCCTACAGACCGAGATCTACTCACTAGTGTGGTAGTACTAATAGACCCAACACTTCTAGAAAAAACATATCAAGAAGACACATAAGAACGGTGTAGAAGAATTATAGAAGACGAAGACAATCCAGATATGGTAAAGACAGCAAATAACTCGGGTAGAAATGTATTTTACAAGGGAACCATAGAGATTAAAAGAACTTCTCTAGAGATCAGGAAGGGTAAGATAACAAAAGGAGATAAACGTAACTAGCGACTCCTTCCGAAAGAATAGAGAGGAACAATAAGAAACCTTGAGACGTAAGTTTACCCATATAGAAAGGAAAAGAGGAAACTAAAAGTGAAGAGAAGAAAAGTGTCGATAAACATTCCGGAGGAGTCTGTTGGTAAAACGAAAAAAAGGTAAAGAAAAAGAACCCCTACCAGAGCTAAGGACAGAGGACATGTTATAGTACTTGGAGGCAGGTATCAAGTAGTCCGTGAGATAGTCTAGATCAGGAAATTTAGATAAAGAATGAAGGTGACATATTAGTATTCCCTCAACTAAATCCAGTATGGACTTACCAGATCACCAAAAGGGATGAAAGAAGTTAAAGTCAGACTTAAACCGTTATTTCTCAAGTACTAGACTCGGTGTCAGTCGAGGGTCAGAACGAAAAGACTGACATATCTCGAAGAGGTAAAAAAGTGACGTTTCTTATATTAGTTAGACTAAAACCACAACCGGTAGACCACTACAGGTACACATCTCAGAAGAGAACACAAAAACCTTCTCACACAAACTATACTGGTCACGCAAGAGAACTACCTTGAGATAATCGGAACGGGACGAAGTAAGACATGAGATTCCGGTTTAAACGGACAATGACGTCCACAAAGAACTGAAGGGTGAAAACGTAAGGTCAGAGGATATTATTTTCCCTGTAGAAAACCCCCACAATCAAGATCTTCCAGAACATCCAGAGTATCTTGGCAAGTTGAAGTCGAAGAAGTCGTAATGACCAACCCCGCATCGGAACCTAATGGTACTATAACTTATAATGATGGTGGACCGAAGGTCGATTTGACGAGTAAGAGCCGGAAAGACCCCTCTTTTAAGGAGTCGTGAAAGACGTGTCCAAATAGAGACTAGACTTGTTGGACACAAAAGTAATTCTTGTGTATTAAATCTTCTTGTGAACCTCCCTGGTAGATTAGAAACGAACCGTAGATGGGTGTGTGGGTTGTTCGTCCTATTGACGGCACCCCCGGACGTGTGAGACAGTTACGGTTTACCGGTTCCTACTAACGGGGCGGAACCGATTCCTTCTGACTCGACGAAGTTGGTATCCTTTTCTGACCACTTTGAACGGACGACGATCTATGGACAAGTATAAAGAGACGCGTCCAGTCACTAGAAGAAGAAGGGTGTATGTAAGGAGAACCCTTGAGACTTCGATTACTCCTCCGGTCGACACCGTGGACCCAATTGTAAGGGTACACACAGACAGGGACTGCGTGCTGTGTCCTTGTTCGATTCTGTACTAATTTTCTACCTTTTCGCTACTCTACCCCTTCTGACTCTTTGACACTGTCCCAGATCGAAGGGAATAACAGCTAATAATGGACTTGTAAATAAAAATTTGGTGTTTCGGAACTTTAAGTACTTATTATGTCCTTTAGGTATTTTACGGTGAAAAGACCTTATTGGTCCTGTAATTTTACGTTTAACGTCAAGGTGTGTGTCGACATGAGCTACACTGTTTAATTCGAGGAGAATAAGGATCAGAACTGTAAATGGAAGTTCTACAAACAAGATACATCTCTCTTTCTCGTTCGTTCTTCGTCTACTCTCCTTACCGGTGTTGTTGGGGGGTCCTCCGGTCGGAGGTATTCTACGGGAGTTCCCGACTTTCCAGAGGGACCCTGGGAGGAAACGGGGATCGTCTCTCGTTCCCTTTTTGGCAGAAGACGTAGCAGTGTGAAACGGTTCTTTTGGAAGAGGATTTTTGTCGTAAGAAAGTATTGTTAGGCAGGAGTCTTACTCATCCTGGTTTTAGAGCTTTGATTGATTTGACCTTTTGAATACTCAGGGACAACCTGGGTATTGAGGTGTGAAACAAGTGAGTGGATGTGAGTGTTTCGGGTAAGAGTTTGGAAGGGAAGTCAAGTCAAGTCAGCGAGTCAGCACAGGTTGAGAAACGCTGGGGTACTTAACGTCGTGCGGTCCGGAGGGACAGGTAGTGGTTGAGGGTCTCAAGTGAGTTTGAGTACAGGTAGCTCACTCACTACGGTAGGTCGGTAGAGTAGGAGACAGCAGGGGAAGAGGAGGACGGGAGGTAGAAAGGGTCGTAGTCCCAGAAAAGTTTACTCAGTCGAGAAGCGTAGTCCACCTGTTTCATGACCTCAAAGTCGAAGTTGTAGTCAGGAAGGTTACTTGTAGGTCCTGACTAGAAGAAATCCTACCTGACTAACCTAGAGGAACGTCAGGTTCCCTGAGAGTTCTCAGAAGAGGTTGTGGTGTCAAGTTTTCGTAGTTAAGAAGCCGCGAGTCGAAAGAAGTGTCAGGTTGAGAGTGTAGGTATGTACTGGTGACCTTTTTGGTCTCGGAACTTATGTGCCTGGAAACAACCGTTTCATTACGGAGACGAAACCTTATACGATAGATCCGACCAGTATTGAAAGGAAGGGAATCATAAGTTGTATAAAGCAACCCTCCTCATGGACGATACCCGGACCTTGTGAATCCTAAGTAGTCGTTTGTCGTGTCTGGTTCGAGTGACGGACCCCCACCCCTACTTCTTGGTCGTGAAGTAGTCGACGTTACGGTTCACAAAATGTGTCCTCTGGTGGGTTAGGGACCCTTTGACTCCGTGTCTCTTCCATAAATAGAGCACTCGATCATTCGTCTACTCGACCCTACACTTGGGGACATGGGACCTGGTTCTTAGTCGTACGAATAGGTGAAGTAATCTAATGGAAAGAGATATCGGAACAGGCCCGAAAGGTCCACTGAGCCACCATTTCTTAGGTGAACGGTCACGTCCTCTATGTCCAAACTAGGGGCCCAGTCCTTCTAGGGGACCTCTTCCTTTACCGTTGAGTGAGGTTATAAGAACGGACCTCTTAGGACCTGTCTCCTCGGACCATCTCATGTTAGGTACCCCGGTGTTTTCTCAGCCTGTGGTGAATCCCTGATTTGTTGTTGTTTCCGGAGGAGGTGAACGACAAACAGATGTTATTTCACGCTTGGGAGGGTTACTGTCCCAGGTGTGGGATCAATAGAACCCTTGGGTGGTGAGTGTTGGGACGTACGTACGATTCAGTAAAGTTAGCGTAGACTGAGAAACGTTGGGGTTCCTGACATCGGACCGTCCGAGGAGACAGGCACCTTAAGAGGTCCGTTCTTATGAGGTCCCCTAGCAGGACTGGGTCTCCAGCTTGGACGCAGAGAATACGGAGGACGTAACCATCCCACTAAGAAATGGTGATCGCGGTGAGGTCACAAGAACGGACCTCTTAGGTACCTGTCTCGTCGGACCACCCGATGTCAGGTACCCCAGCGTTTCTCACCTGTGTTGACTCACTGATGTGTGTCGTGTGGCCCTTTGGAATACCTATGAGTTATTTATAAATACTTATTCGTTTAGAAGATAATGATGATTTAATAGGACCTCGATGTTGTCGTTTATAATCGCGGTAGATCACCTTTCTCCGGACCGTGTCCTTTCTGATGATATTATAGTACCTCACCAACTGTGGGTATCAGTTTCCCTCGGTTTCCAATGTCGTTAATAGACCTACTGTGTCCTTTTACAGAAGTACATCCACGAAACGGTAGTAGGATGTCTGGCGACCGTGAACTAAACTATTGATTACGATCAACGGATCATATATTTGAATTGTAAGGTTTGGGTTTAGTCTAGTTCGGTATCGTAAAAATTTCCTAGTTGTTTCGTCTTGTAAAAGTCGTCTTAAGAAGACTTTTTGGGTACTAGCACCTGTGTTGTATTATCCCTTCTAGAGTTTAAGAATATCCTTTCTGGACGTTTGTACATAGATGTTATATACCATGATTATAACACTTTTCGTCTACTGCGGTTAGTAAACCTCTGGTTTTTAAGTTAACCCATGTCTATATTTCGGGATTTCCCGAAGGGTCCACCGAACCACCATTTCTTAGACGGCCAGTTACGTCCTCTGTGTCCAAGGTAGGGACCAAGTCCTTCTCGGGGACCTCTTCCTTTACCGTTGGGTGACGTCATAAGAACGGACCCTTTAGACTACCTCTCTCCTCGGACCATCGGATGTCAGGTACCCCAATGGTTCTTAACCTGTACTGACTGACTGATTCGTCGTCGTTGTATTTCGGGTTTTCCTTATACTGACAAAGACTGGAGATGAGGAGTCCTTGGGTAATATATAAGAAAATGATTTATAATCGATTAACACGATAGTTAAATAATCATATTTTATTCTTACTTCGGAGATATATTTAGCTCGTTTAACGTAAATGAAGAATTCTGGAGAATAGTTTTTGTTAGTTTTTTCATTCTTATAAAATAAAATTAGAAGTAAACAAAAAGGGGAAACTGTTTTTCAATTTTGTTTTTTTCTTGTTTTCTTCAGTTACTTTTTACGTCCCTTTGTAACAATATCCGGTTTTACGTTTTCAGTCTTTCTCAGACATTTGACGATTGGGGGTGGAGGATTGGTCCTTTTGAGGATAAGTAGGAAGTTCTGGAACGAGTTCACAGTGTAGGTGACACTGTAAGAAGGATACAGGGTGGATGTCGACGTGTGGGAGTAATGATTCTAGGATATCGTGGACTCTTTATTGTGCTAGTATACTAAGTATAGTGTAGTATAATAGTGACACGGGCCTGTAGGGAGAGGATGGAAGGAGTACTTCAAAGAGTCATGTAGGTGGTCGAGATATTGATGACTTGGGTCCTCATTTATTACTAGTAAACTTTGTTTATAATAAAGAAAGAAGGATTCGATAAGAAACATAATAATGTGTTGTTTTTTCGAGAACTTTTATCGTATTTCTATGTCGTTAAGAGTTCCGGAAATGAGACTGAGAGATAAACACCCAAAAAAGGGAATACACCAAAAGTTTTGAGTAGGACGACTGTTTTCGTTGTTAGTGACTTTTACATTTCATCTTCTTTATTGGTTCCTGAAACCAAAAGGTGCGATAAAAACAGACAAGACGGGTGCTATTTTGACACAGTCCTTCCTGTGGGGTGTGTGTAGCCACGTAGACGGACTTGACGTTTCTTACACCTTTCCGAGTGACCCTCGCAGTTTAGGTGAGGTATTTAGGTTCGCGGGTCTGTACCAGACAGAGAAATTTACAAGAACCGTTTACATGCTGACTTCCAATTATCTGTTAATTCTTAGAGAGATCAAGGTACTTTTACTATTTATTTTGTCTTACTAGTCGGAACGTACCAATGTATTTTAGTCGATGTTAATTTGTTTTTATTCGGTGATCCCTTTCGTCACACGAACGATTTACGTAGAATGACCGTATGACGCTACCAATTTACGAACCTAAACCTTTCTAGGTCTCGGTCTTAAATTTAGGTACGAGGTGGTACATATTTTGTCCGTTGTGACTTGTACAATGAACTAGAGAAATACGGAGTCAAAAGAATAGACATTTTACCCTTCTTATTATTATGTTAGGACCCAAACAATACTCGTGAAACGTCTCTGAGACTGTATACTATTTGTAAGTTATTTATAAATTTTCAATAGTAGGAAATAGAATAGAGTAAATAAATAAGTAATCAAATTTTTTTATTTGTAAATCACGGTTGTAATTTATAACACGACCTCTGTAAGCATGTAGTACCGTTAAGGGTGGACCTTTTTACTTTTCTCAAATATGATACTTTGAAAAACTAAGGTTATAGAAAGTAAGATCAGTACACTCATTATTTTGTACCGAAGTCCCAAGACGTTTATAGACTAAATTTAAAGTAACACTGTTATATTTACTATTTTTATATAGTTAGTAGAAACCCTTGACACGATATTTCGTAGTGGGTATGAACACAAGACATAATTTGAAATTGTGTTTCGTCTAGGGTTCACTGAATTAAACACGACGGAACAATAGAGACGAAAAAAGACCTTGGAAGTACTATTTCAAAGGAGTACCTATATAAACTTGACATACCCTTACACTACGACTAATTCTTTAGAAAAGAACAAAACTAAACGATTTTAAGTCTGGACGGGTACAGATGAGTGTTTTTTGGTATGTTCGGTTGTGTCGTGTTGTATACACACAAGACAAGTTAATTCGTTGTACTATATAAGTATCCATAGAAAACGGTTTACTACTGTTTAATTTTATTGGTTCCTTGGGTAATTAACTGAGATTTGACTTTGAATTGTTAATGAACGTACCTGAACAATGGGTGATACTATAATTGAACTTTGCTCATGAAGGGTGAGAAAACTCAATGACATTATCAATTTAACTTCTCGTTCGATAATTTTTTATGATGGTAAACGTCAATAAGTAGACACACTCGGGGTTAAACGAATTATGGTACGTTTCTCTTTCTCTCACACGTACAAGTACTCTTTCTTTCTCTCTGTGGCTTACTTTTCTCTCCCCTTTAATTTAACCTACGAAAATAAATACACTGATCTTGACAAAAGATATTTGTTTAAAGTAACCTTCAAATAATAACTATTTAGTCGGCGTAACTAGAAAACCTACTGAAATATTATTAGTTTACAGTGTTTAAGTTTGATTGTCGAATATGATTGTTTTACGGGGAAATTAGAGAAGATGTATAAACTTGGGATCTACTATAAGGAAAATTTTCTCTCCAAGTCTTTTGACAAGGTTCGATAAGAGAAATCACTCGGTAATGGTATCCGGTCATTGATAATACAAGGAACCACTCTGTGTGTTTCTTTTTATAATGGCTCATGGACAGGTGTTCCAAATTTAGATCTTCTCTGTCTGTATAACTGTAAATGTTATTCCGTCATACACCCTGTACGGTTGTTTCATACACACGTTAATATATGTTATGGACTTCCTCACTCCTGTGTCTAACCCCCTACTAGTTAAAGTTGACCTTTCAATTTCCTTAATCATAAATTACTCATAAATTCAACGTGTAACTTATAACTAATCTTAAGCTGTGTTTCTAATTTACCTTTTTTTACGTACTAGGTCACACATATATATGTGAAAACAAGTGCAGGTGACTTCCCTCCTCCCCCCATCTGTCTTGTAAGACTCTGTTCCGCTCGAATTTAATTTTATACAGTGTCGGGGACTTTGACGTGGATCTTATTTCTACATGTAAACCATAAATCGTATGTAGATTACTTGGTTTTCTCTTTTACAAATTTGACTTGACAACTATAACGGAAGGTCAAAAAGGAAAGTCGGTTCTATGGTAAATTAAAGGTCATTCAACTTCGAACTTTTAGGACAAAGAACTAGAAAGGATTGTTAAAGAGTGTTTGTATTTTTAATAAGGTCAAAAACTGTTCTCAAAATAAAGAAGTTTAAAATTCATAGACAAATATCGACGAGGTATATCAAGAAACCATCAATGGACTCTTTAGAGGTTCCGACAGAAACCATATCAGATTTTTTATGTAGTACTTTAATTTCTTGAAACTTTTTTCTTCCTTGGTATTCTAGTTCATTGAGTTCAAAGAGTAAAAGTTTCCGTAGATATTGGGTATTTTCATCTACTACGACAACTTTCCTACTTTACTTTGTCCACTTTGTTAAAAAAAATTGTGTTTTTGGTGATTTTTTATAAAAAAATTCACAGTAAGTACGTTCAATTGGTGTGTTCAAGAGTCGAGTCAAGTCAGAGAACCAGTACAGGTTGAGAAACGTTACGGTACGTCACGTCGTGTGGTCCGAAGGATAGGTAGTGGTTGAAGTCCTTGAACGAGTTTGAGTACAGGTGACTCAGTCACTACGGTAGGTCGGTAGAGTAGGAGACAACAGGGGAAGAGGAGGACGGAAGTTAGTAAGGGTCGTAGTTCCAGAAAAGGTTACTCAGTCGGGAATCGTTGTGTACCAGTTTTATAACCTCAAAGTCGAAGTCGTAGTCAGGAAGGTTACTTATAAGTCCTGACTAAAGGAAATCCTACCTGACCAACCTAGAGGAACGTCAGGTTCTCTGAGAGTTCTCAGAAGAGGTTGTGGTATCAAGTTTTCGTAGTTAAGAAATACCAGGTTGAGAGTTTAGGTATGTACTGATTACCTTTTTGGTGTCGAAACTGATCTGCCTGGAAACAGTCGTTTCATTACAGAGACGAAAACTTATACGACAGATCCAACCAGTATTGAAAAGAAGGTTTCTCATTCACAGAAATTTAAAGTACCGACGTCAGTGGTAGACGTCACTAAGACCTCGGGTTCTTTTATTTCAAACAGTGACAAAGGTAACAAAGGGGTAGATAAAGGGTACTTCATTACCCTGGTCTACGGTACTAGAAGCAAAAGATTTACAACTCAAAATTTGGTCAAAAAAGTGAGAGGAGAAAGTGAAAGTAGTTCTCCGAAAAATCAAGGAGAAGGGAAANAGAAGTGAAAGACGGTATTCCCACCACAGTAGACGTATAGACTCCAATAACTATAAAGAGGGTCGTTACAACTAAGGTCGAACACGAAGTAAGTCGGGTCGCAAAGAGTACTCCATGAGACGTATCTGCAATTTATTCGTCCCACTGTCATATGTCAGAACTACTTGAGGGAAGGGTTAAACCTTGGCCGGACAATAAGGTACAGACCAAGATTGACGGCGAAGAACTGGACGTATGTCCAAAGAGTCCTCCGTCAATTTCACTTCACTTCTCTTTCAGAGAGTCATCACAGGTTGAGAAACGCTGGGGTCCCTGATATGTCAGGCACCTTAAGAGATCCGGTCTTATGACCTCACCCATCGGAAAGGGAAGAGTTCCCCTAGAAGGGTTGGGTCCCGAGCTTGGGTCCAGAGGGTGTAACATCCGTCTAAGAAATGGTCGACTCGGTGGTCCCTTCGGGTCCCTTCCATTCCACCAGACCATAAGGGTAGAGAAATTCTTAAAAGGTCAAACAACAATAGGTGTGTCAGTTTCCTAAATCACATCAGTCATTTCTTCTTCATCTACAAAAAGACCTTAAGAGAACGAAAAAGATACTAGGTTACCTACGACCGTTAAACTAGAGACGTAGTTTAATCGATGTCGGTATGGTCTACCTTTATTAATATTAAGAACCAAATGTTGTGTAATAGTTGTAACGAGGTACAGACTGAGAGAAAAAGTAAATAAATAGAAATTTTTGTGTCCCTTGTGGTACTTATGTGGTAGGTAGAGTTCTTGGTACTACGTCTGATAGTATAGATAGGTACCTGTAGAAGGATAAAGAAAGAGACGGAAGGTTCCCTTCTGAGTTACCAGTCTGAACTTAGTTCCTACTAGTCATCGTAAACCTATCTACCTTTTATTATGTGTTTATACTTATTTTAGAACTTGTTTCACGTCTATGTGTCTTTTGATCTTGATCCTCCGTCATCTCCCTTTGTTTCTGGATACGTCGACTTTATTATTAAACACCTTCCTGAATTCTCTTTTACGTAGACACCCATCGCTCGAGATTTACGGTGGATTCCCCAGAATTCGAATAGGACTTCTGTCACCTCTCTAAAAGTTTCCCTTTTACTTACTAGTTTCATCACAAACCCCTTTCAACCGTCCTATCTATTTTCGTTTTATCTGACTTCCCTTCCTTTGGTTTCAGTCTTTCAAGTCTTAACACGTTCCTTTAGAGTGTCATTTACTAGTGACCGGTTGTAAGGTCATCGTCGGTAAGAGGTAAAGGGTATTTTTATGGGTGAGGAGCACTTTTTATCTATACTGAATATTTTAATGAATACACTTATTAGTTTGATAATTGTTCTTGGGAGTCTGATAGAAAACTTTATAAGTTGTTCTGTATCGAATTTTATTTGTGTAGATAAATTTTCATGTCTCTCAATTTCCTATTTGTCTCCGTTTATGATTAAAATTTTTTTCGTCTACCGGTATAATTAAAGTCTACTTCATATGTTAAGTCGACTGGAATTTACAGATGTCCTTTTATATTTAAAGTGTCTAATTGGGGGGCTTCTTCATCTGATCAGTCAATTATCAGATGATTTATCTGATCAATCATTGGATGATTTATCTGATCAATCATTGGATGATTTATCTGATCAATCATCACTTTCTTTAATTTCCCCTTTTTCTCCGAGGTTTTGGTCTACAAGATTATACCTGTTTTTCTATATTTGGATAGATTAAGTGAAATATTTAGATTATATTAAGATTATAGACTTTTTTTTTTTGGATCGAGGTAAATTCTTGTTTAACAACTATAATTGATGTCTGGTCAAAGTACAGAAATTAAAATTATCCACAATGTATCTCAGACAATAGATTGTCCGTGATACGATTTTGTGTTCTTTTTTTATGTCAGAGATATAAGGATTGTGAATGTCAGATCGGTCATTTGTTCATCAATAATCACAATACCCTATCTATATTCTATATATTTTTGATGTTTTTTATGACTGTTTGTAAAACTTTATTTGATTTTCTCGGTGAGTATTACTGGTGTCACCTCCAATTATGGTCCTTACGTTCATATTACAAGTCTTTAAATAAATATAGTAACACATAGTTGTATAGATTATATATAATCGTATATATGTTCTTTAAATGTAATTTTTCGGCAAAAGTTTTTGAGAAATTTTTACTTTTTATCATAGTCGAGTATCGATGTCTAGTCACGTATGATGTCGAAGATGTGAATAAGTGGCTGAGGAACTACACATCACAAAAAATTTTTGTCTCAACCTTTCGTTCTTCTCCCATGGAAGTCACTTGGTTTTGAGTGTACCTTAGGGAACTTCTGTTTTTCATGTACGTACGTATGATTCATTAAAGGTTGAGAGACACTGGGGTACCTGACGTCGGGTGGTCCGAGGAGACAGATACCCTAAAGGGTCCGTTCTTATGACCTCACCAAACGGTAAAGGAGGAGGCCCCTTAGAAGGGTTGAGTCCCTAGTTTGGACGCAGAGGACTCCGAGGACATAACCGTCCGACTAAGAATTGTGACTCGGTTCATCTGACCTAGTTTAATTTTCTCCTTGGTGTCAAGTTTTATGCGACTCTTTTTACTGACGATTTTATGTTTCCCTTCGAAGACCCTGACGAGATTCGATCCTTCGTCTTACCTATATCCTACCCCTAGGTCTCGTCGGCTACCACACCAAACTCACCCCTGTCAATAGTGTCGTGTTTGTCTGTCCGTTTAGACGGTGAGGGGTGAGTGGGGCACGGGGTTTACGATCGATCGTCCTGTCGGGAGGACCTTTGCGTAGGAGGGAGGGAGTGGTAATGAGCCCGCGACGTCGTTTTCTCCGTGGTAACCGTCTATTCGTTCTGCTCGGGCGTTGGTTCTTGGTGTTTTATAAAATCCCCTCTTGGGTTTAGTCGTTTCACTTCGTGGTTTGAGTCGTTCTGGATTGTCTCCTCCTTAATAATCTTGTTTGTCCCTCTCTGAACTTTTCTCCATGTTAAAAATTTTTGTATTAGGTATTAGGGTTTTACTAGTGTGTTCTATAATCAGTTATTTTTCATTTTCAAGCATACCTTTAATATGGAATCTTTACATTGTCCTCTAAACAAAAGAGTTTTACTCAATTGATTAAGATTCGAGTAGATCTTCTTATGAATCAACTATAATCGGTTCCTTTATCACCAGAGTAGTTTATTATTTTTTAATTTTATCGTTCTATGACCGTATTCTTGACTAGTAGTTAGTCTATCTTATTACCGGGTCTTTGTCTGGAGTTATACATAATTTCGAAAGATATTGTTACTTTTATTGTTTTCTTACCTTACAATTTTTTTTTAGGTGCTTTATCGATTTTATTTAGTGTTTATAAATTTAATAGTTTCCTATGTATTTCTGTAGAATTCGTTTTCACTTTGACTTCTTTATTTTCTTCTATCTAAATTGACATGATTTTTATAGTGGTTTTTATTTTCGTTTACTATTGAGTCTTTTTATATAGATGTTGTGTATACTGTTTTTTTCCTGATAGGAGGTTTACATCTTACGGGGATACTCAATTTAAAATTAATCATATCTATGACTCTATGTTTCTTTTTTCTAAGAAACTTATAAGTGGTAGAATTACTATGTATAGAGATTCAACGTTTTCATTCTTAAAATAAAGGAAAGATGAAAAAACGTATACGGTGTAAAAGATGTTACTTGTTAAAATATTAGTCTTTATTAATCTTTATTTTCAATAAAGATTTAGTCATTTTACTCCTTGTATGTCCGTTTCTGTTGAGTGTTTTCTTGTTGTCTCCCGGTCGATTCCACGTTATTTTAACCTGTAGTGATTAGTTTTTACGTTTTGTTTTACTCTACGATACAAACAAAGAATTTTACAGTTTGAAAAAAAATTTCAAAAAAGTTTTTACTATGATCGTTTACAACCGTTCTTACGTTGCTTTGTGTAGGAAGTGTATGAGAATCACCACTTTTGGTCTGACCATGTTAGAAAGACTTCTTACACCGTTATATGCGGTATTTATAATTTTTATCTGTTGGTATTAAAGATGAATGTCCTTTAATCGGACTCCTTTATTAGTCTCATCGTTTGACCATAAAAGTAGGGTGAGAAATTATTACCAGTTTTTACTGTTTATTGGACTTTATATAGTTGTATATATATATTGTTTTATTGAATACCATGTGTTAATACGTCAGAGGTTTTCTATGTCAAAACTTTTTCCTGAATTAACGCCCCATTGATGTGAGTTTTGTTACAATTTTCTTTTGTTGTTTTGTATTTTAAGATAGATGTCCCTCTTAAATTTTACCATGTCATCGATACCTTTTATCATCCATCAAACATTTTTTTTTCTTTTTTCTTTAATCGTCTACTTACCTACTCTTTCGACACCATGTATATGTGCTACCTCATAATGAGTCGGTAATTTTTCTTATGTAAACTTAGTCAAGACTACTCTACCTACTTTGACCTCGGTTAATATGTCTCACTTCATTCGGTCTTTCTTTTTGTGGTTATGTCATATGATTGCGTATATATACCTTAAATCTTACTACTATTGCTATTGGGACACACTCTCTGTCGTTTTCTCTGTGTCTACATATCTTGTCAGAAAACCTGAGACACCCTCTCCCGCTCCCACCCTACTAAACCCTCGTACCGTAACTTTGTACGTTTAATAGTATACACTTTGCTTAACGGTCAGGTCCAAGCTACGTACTATGTCCTTCGAGCCCCGACCTACTGGGTCTCCCTACCATACCTCTTCCTCCACCCTCTCCCCAAGTCCTACCCCTTGTGCACATGTGGGCACCTTCTAAGTACAGCTACATGCCGTTTTGATGATGTTATAACATTTCATTAATCGGAGGTTAATTTTATTTATTTAATCTAATTTTTTATTTTTTCTCTGTGACTTTTTTTTTTCTTTAATTTTTGTCTTAATCGTATATTGGGTATTTAAAGTGAAGACCTATATGTAGGGGTTTTTTGTCTTTCGTCCCAGAACTTCTCTGTGTACATGTAAGTACAAGTTTCGTCGTAATAAGTGTCATCGACTTTCCACCTGCGATGGGTTGTCTACTTACCTAGCCGTTCTATACTATATAGACATGTTGTCTTATGATAAGTCCGAATTTCTTCCTATAAGACTGTGTTCGATGTCATACCTCCTTGAATTCCTGTATTACGACTGGCTCTATTCTGTCAGTGTTTTTCTGTTTGCGACAGACTAAAGGTAATTATGCACCATGGCTCTCATCAATGCAAGTATCTCTGTCTTCTGTTCTTACCACCAATGGTCCCGTACGCGCCTCTCTCCTTATCTCTCGATAAATGACCCATGTCTTAAAGTGAAAACGTTCTACTTTTCTTGACATGTCAAATCATTACCAATTCTGATTTAAAATACATACACGTAACATGACGTTAAAAAATTTACCCCCTCTTTTGATTCGTACTTGGGTGAAAACTTTCTGTAACTATACCTTCTCTTTCTCTTTTAATAGTGGTGGGAGCTGGTAGAGATGGTGGTGACAAAAGATTCCTCTGATTACCATATTTGTGTTTTCTAATTTTCAAGAGACTCGTTATTCATAATGATTATTTTATTATGGGAGGTATTCTATGATCTTCAAATCCTTCACTTCGTTTTTCGTTCTCTCTTTCCTTTTCTATATGGGTGGACTTACGTCTCAAGGTCTCTTGTCGACCTCTCTCTTCTGAAAGAATTTTCTTGTTACGTTACTTCCTCTCTATTTGTTGTCTTACCCTTTCTGATCTCTAGAGAAGTTTTTAACCTCTATAGTTCCCTTGTAAAGAACATTCCTACCCGTGCTATTTCCTGTCTTTTCCGTTCCTGAATTGTCTCCGTCTTTTATAATTCTTCTGCACCGTTTTTATGTCTTTTTGATAAGTTATCCAAAATCACTGACCCTATTGGTGCTACGACACCAGTGAATAGATCTCGTTCTGTAGGACCGTGTACTTCAGTTCACCCGGAGTCCTTGGTAATTGTGTTTGTTTCGATCACCTCCACTACCTTAAGGTCGACTCGATAAGGTTTAGAATTTTCTACTATGACAATTGCTCGACGTGAGTTATACAGTCGTTTAAACCTTATAAGTCGTCACCAGTGTCCTGACCTTTTCAAAAGTAAGGTTATGGTTTCTGTCCGTCACGGTTTCTTACAAGTATGACGGTCCGTTGACGTAAGTAAAACGTACGATCATTCCAATATGAGTTTTAGGAAGTTCGATCCGAAGGTGTCATGTACTTGACTGTTGAACGTCTCCATGTTCGACCTAGATCTTTTCGGTTTCCTTGGTCTCTAGTTTAACAGTTGTAAGTGACCTAGTATCTCTTTCGTTCCCTTAAGTTTTCTTTTATGGATGAAGACGAAGTGACTGATACGTTTTCGGAAACTGACACATCTAGTGTTGTTTGACACCTTTTAAAAATTTCTTTACCCTTATGGTCTGGGACAAAGGACAGCGGACTCTTTTGACATACACTCAGTTCTTCGTTGACAATCTTGGAATGCACCTTGTTCACTGACCAAGTTTTAACCCTTTCCTCATGTTGTTCCGACATACAACAATGGAATAAATTGAATATACGTCTCATGTAGTACGTTTTACGACCCGACGTACTTAGTGTTCGACTTTAGTTCTAACGACCCACTTTATAGTTGTTGGAGTCTATACGTCTACTATGGTGAGATTACCGTCTTTTACTTCTCCTTGATTTCTCGAAGAACTACTTCCACTTTCTCGTCTCAATTTTACAACCGAATTTTGAGTTGTAAGTTTTTTTGATTCTAGTACCGTAGACCAGGGTATTTAAGTACCGTTTATCTTTCCCTTTTTCACCTTTGTCACTGTCTAAAATAGAAGAACCCCAGGTTTTAGTGACGCCTATCACTGACGTCGGTACTTTAATTTTCTACGAACGAGGAACCTTCCTTTCGATACCGTTTGGATCTATCGCATAATTTTTCACTTTGGTAGTGAAACGGTTGTTTATGGTTATATCAGTTCTGATACCAAAAAGGTCACCAGTGCATGTCTACACTCTCGACCTGGTATTTCTTCCGACTCGTGACTTCTTAACTACGAAAACTTGACACCACAACCTCTTTTAAGAACTCACGGGGAACGTTCTAGTTTGGTGAGTTAGGATTTCCTTTAGTCAGGACTCATAAGTAACCTCCCTGACTACGACTTAGACTTCGACTTCGAGGTTATGAAACCAACGGACTACGTTTCTTGACTAAGTGACCTGTTCTGGGACTACGACCCTTTCTGACTTCCGCCCTCCTGTTCCACCGCTGTGTACTACTCTACCAATCTACCGTCGTGACTGAGCTACCTGCACTCAAACTCATTCGAAGTCCTCAACCACTACCTGTTCCTCCGGACCGTACGAAGTCAGGTACCCCAGTGTTTCTCAGTCTGTACTGACTCACTGGCTTGACTTGACTTTTGAGGTAATGGTTTCTCTTAAATGTTATACAATATTTACCGAAGATTTATGAAACACGTTCACCTAAGAAGATCCTTTCGAGTCTCTTCTCCGACTCACCGTCGACTGTAGACCCAATATATACTTTACAGATTCTTTTTTCTGACCTTCCTATGGAGGATTGACAGGTACTACCAATAAAGACCTACCGTCTTGAGGACCACCAAAAAGAAGAACAAGTATACCTAAGTAAATACATAAAAGATTTGAAAGATGTTTGTCGTACCCCCCTCAATAAAAAGTCCCAACAAACCTCATGTCTTTTTTTTTTTCCCTCTTTACTACTCATACTTTCTTTCGAATTCGTTCTCTGTGACGACACACTTTCTGTTTGGATGTCCTAATCCCGATCGGGGTGACTCCTTGAAATAGAAAAAACGTCAAGTAAGTAAAAGACTAAGTGAGAAGAGTATGCATAAATAGTTCTAAGTTTCCTGTGGTTTTACTTTTTCTAAGTCGCGAACGGGAGTACGTCGGTCAAAAATGTCAGTCAAGAATGGATGCCAGTCAAGTGGTATTTCCGTCTCTTCTTGACCTGTTTACGACGTATGCTTCCTATTTGACAATTTTCTTGATCTTTAGAAAAGTTTCGTGGTTGACCTTCGATCCTACCTTTTTACGAACCTTAATCATATTTAGTTATCTGCGCTCTAAGACAGTATTGATAGACTTAATAAGGTGACTCCTTGTTTTCGGGGTATCTTGGACCTCTTACATAGTTCTTTCTACACGGGGATTCGTTTGACAGGGTTGTCACGTACAAGTCCGTCGATTGTAAAACTATTCATAAAAACTTACTTTAGAAAGTTTTTATTACACATACTAAAAAACGTAGGGCTTTCTCGTAGACGTCTTGTTTTAGATTACAAAGGGACTACTGAGTCACAGTAGTACTTTTCTTAGTTCATAATGCGACGGATACTGTGTCGATACGGGAGTCTTCGATGACCCAAGAGATCCTAATAAAGGAGGTATGACCCAGGTCTAAAGATCCAAAAAGAGGAAGAACATACACAAAGGTCGTCGAAAAATATCGAAAATAGAATTTATGTAACTTAAAAGCTCGACCTTCCCTTGAGTCTCTGATTGGTCAAATTGGGTGAGTAGAGTGTTCTCCTTTGACAAGGGAGGAAGTGAGATTTCAAGACAGAGGTTGAACCACTGTAAAATTACGAGGACGACACTAGTTGTGGAGAGGGAAAAGACTAAAAGGACGGAGACTGTTGACCCTTTGGTCTATTCGTTGGAATAATCTTACTATGGTTTTTATCGGTATTAGCTTTACCTTTTTTTATAAGATTCTTGTGTTTCAGACCGAAAATGGTAACAAGAGAACCCGGTATGTAACACCCTTGTACCTCCGGAGAAAAGATAAGAAGTCCAAACCACTTAGACAAATGTTATACTTTGACTTTCAAAGGTCCTGACAGTTTACTACTTACGAGTAGGAGACTTTTCCTCCTGAAGAAGGGGAATACTTGACACACCTGAACTTTTAATAAGACTCGGAACCAAACGAGTGTACATATTTCCCTTGTGTCTTCTCCTTTATCGTTGGGTGAGGTCATAAGAACGGTTCTTTTAGGGTACCTGTCTCCTCGACCTGTCCGAAGTCAGTTACCCTAGGGTCCCTCAATCTGTTCTGACTCGTAGACTCGTGTCTGTAATTTTTGTTTCTTTATTTCAAATGGGTCCTATTATTGCTCACATACTGTACTTCAGTGCACGAAATTGCTCACGAGTTTTTTACCCTGCACGAGAACGACACAGAGGGGTGAAAAGGAATTCGTCGCGTTCTTCCTTATAAACGATTACCTGTAGAAGTAAAAGACGTCGCCGAAGTCCTGGACTCATGTTAGGACGAGTTTCGTTTTACCCAAGAAGTGTCCCGAAGAGTTACGTCTATGGTAATCTTAGTGGGCCCCCGAGCATTTTCCCACACGACGAATGTGCCGTGGACGTCCGTCTATAAGACTAGACTAACCGGACCCGACCCCGGGTCCATCTTCAGCGCTATTTTGCTGACCATACTTGTATTTGACTTGAGGGTAAGTAACGAAAACCCTCAATGTCCTTTGTAGAATCAAGTTATCAAAGAAGCCAAGTCAAGTCAAGTCAGCGATTCAGTACAGGCTGAGAAACGCTGGGGTACTTAGTGTCGTGCGGTCCGGAGTTATCAAAGAATCTTTCAATTTATACAAATTGAGACTGACATTAAGGTGAGTATCAATAGATGGGTTCTTTTTATTTTAGTTACAGGTGTATTCCTGAATGGTGATAAATATCATCGTCCTTTTTTTTTTCACCTTTATAAGGTCTACAGGAAGTGACAACTCACTTATTTGTTTTGTGTCATATATGTATTTTATCTTATGACAAGACGTTTATACACACATACACACACACATATTTTCCTTACTCGATGTCTATGTATGATGTCATATTTGCTTGGAGTTTTTATATAATACGGTTCACTTTCTTCGTTCCATGTTTTCTGGTGTATAACATACTAAGATAAATGTACTTTAAAAAAAAAAAAATTTCCGTTTAGATACCTAAGACTTTCGCCTTCTGATCAACAGATCCTCACCCTTTGCCCTTTATTCCCGTATACCTTAAACCTCTACGTGACTTTTAAAAGGTCTTGACCTAAATCCCCTATATAAGTGTTGAGGTATGTAAGTGAATTTTAGTGACTAGACACATGAATGTAACCCATTTAAAATGTGATACATTTTACAGGAAGGGATTTCGACAATTTGTTATTGTTACTGTTCTGCTTTATTTTTGGTGGTGCCTTTATGTACAAGGAAGGTAGGGAGGGTCTTCTAGAGAGGAGGAGGGAAAAGTAATTATCACGAAGAGAGAGGTGATACCGTTACTTTGTATGGATCCCGACGTCTGGGTTCAGTTATCCCTAGACGACCCAAACCCTGGAACAGAAACTTGTCATATAGGGCAAGGGGGTATTTAAGAGGGTTTATAGGTTACTAAACAACTATTAAAACTTAGTGTTGGGATTTAACGTGGTAATTCCGGATTGGACTATAGACCAAAGATGAAGACGCCAGTTGGGTGAAACTTAACAGGAGAACCAAGGGTACGAGTGAAAACAGGACCTGCGATCGAAACCAAATCGGAATAAGGAGTTTCGTATGTGGACTTTGTTCTTGGGAGGTGAGGTAGGGTCTAGGACCCGTTTTTAGGAGGAAATCTAGTCGTGGTTGATCAAAGGGTGATGAAGACCCCTCCTCGTGTCAAGTCCGTCATAGAGTATTCGATTTTCTTTATAAGGTCCTTTAGGAGGAAGTTTTTTGGGGAAAATATATTTACAGTTTTGTAAAAAGTTTGGGTCTAAATGATCAGTAACATGAAGATCATAGTCAACTGACTTTTTTAAGTCTTACTGTGTTTCCATACTATCGAATTTACGTGAATTCATTTAAACGTAAATAATTAGTATTGATATAGATGTAATTAGCCCTTCCTTTTAAACGATAAAATTTTTTATCCCTTCGCGAGGTCGATCAAGACGTAAGACTCTTTCCCTTCTTAAGTGAAGACCCCCTTTTGCAGTGACAAAACGAATCTTACTGTCTTGGGGATCCAGTACTTTCCCTTCCGAGATCCGGTTTGACTACTCTCTCTTCAATTTCTTTTTATTTAACAAGATGGATTATTTTATTATGTCGATAAAATTCGACAAGGATCCATCGAATTCTCTGACTATCTGAAAGTTAAAACAAAAACAACAACCCCCAAATCCGTTTATCCCTTCCTTTCTGAGGGTTGTGTAACTTTCTCTACAACCCCCCTTTTTTCAACTATTCTTCTCCTTTACTCGAACTTAAGTCTGGTGAGAATAAACCTCGTTCTTGGACCTCCGACTATCTTGTTGAGCTGGTTGTTTTCCCCTACATCAAGGACTGGTAAAAGAACTCAATAAAGAAATCTTAGTATTCTTGATGTTCACTAAAATGTCTATGACCCGCTTCTAGGGTTCGTAGATTTGGTCCTCTACGTTCCTAGTTTTCAGTTGTCTCCGGGGTGTCAGGACGGTTCCGACAACAAAGTTTCCTGTCAACATTGTGAGATTGTAATATCATTTTCGTTGCTAAAGGTGTTGAATGTTTTTTCGTGAGAACGGATTTGTAAAAATAAAAGTGGTGGTTTTATAGGATACTCTTTCCATAATGGTTGAGTTGAGATATTACCCCTTTAACTCCGAGTTTCTCTTACTTTACTATGAATATCGATTATTCCTTCGGTGTCTTACTCTTGATTTGCTTTTCGGAAACGTAAGGTTTTCGTCACGAGAAAGATGTAGTTGTGTCCATACCTTTTCCTCATTCTTTTATTTTCCCGTAGTTATTTTAAGATTAATTAAAATAGTCCAAAGTCATCGGTTATGTTTTTTGGACTCTCCAGTCTCTTACTTCGTGACGAGTTCTGTGTAATCTACGATACCGATTGAAATTTGGTGAAGGGTGAGTTGTTATACTTATAAGTAATTAAATTATTAATTTGTTTATGAATGACTGAAAAATAGAATACGGTCACGTGACTGTTTTCGATTCAAAGTCATTAATATTGAACTTGTGACAAGTTATTAACAATAGTTATTTACCACATTACTATAAGAAGGGAACTATCACTTCACTTTACTTTCAACGAGTCAACACAGACTGAGAAACTCTGGGGTACCTGATATGACAGAAGGACAGAAGGGACCACAGAGTCGACCATTTTTTAGACGGACGTTACACCCTCTGGACCCAAACTAGGGACCCAACCCTTCTAGGGGACCTCTTCTCTTGCCGATTGGTGAGGTCACAAGGCCTGAACTCTTAAGGTACCTGACACATCAAGTATCCCAGTGTTTCTCGGTCTGTGCTGACTCGTTGAAAGCGAAGTGAAGGGAACTACCGTTCTTGGACTAAGGGACGGTATAACGAAACACCTACAATATTCGACTACGGAAAGAATTTTCTTGTTTCTCACAAATGGGACTTTCTGTAATTAATGCGACTTGTGTTTGGCAGACGGATGTGACGAACATTTAAACATTGGTCTGTTTGTGTCTTCGGGTAAGCACTGAACAAAGTAAGATCTCGTGGGTTCCATTCTGTTCTCAGTATCGACTCTTCAACGGGTTCATGTCGACTCGTTACTGCACCCAGTTTCAGTAGTGTCCTTCTACACTCGGTCGTTTTGGCGGGATAATTGTTTCCTTTATTTATTTATTGAAGGAGTTGAATGCAAGACGGTCAGTGACAGAAAACAGTGACCTCAGTGATCTGTTCTTCAGTCGGGTCACACGGAAGGTTCAAGACGAAGACGGTGAATCAGTCAAAGAAGTTGTCTGGGAAAGAGGCACGAAGTCAAAGGAGAAATATCTTACATTACCAAATTGATGTAGTAGAGATCTTAGGAGACAGTTAGTGATTAGTCGTTCGATGTCTGACGTGTGAGTTTAGTCCTATTAAGTTCCTCTGATAAATGTCTCCTTACCCGTCCTCCATCCCTTTCATGTTTCCTGTCTCTTCGGTGTCCTCTTATTAGCGGTAGAGTCTTGTCCGTCCTTCCTCGGTCAATGTCCTGTCTTCCTTCCTCAGCCCATCGTTCCCGGTGGTACTCTACTCGTCGCTGAGGGGTAGTGTCCCATGTCAGTCACGGTCCACTGGTGGGACGTCTTTCCCGACCTAGAGGGAAAGGACAGGAAGTGACCTGAACGACAACCGACTTGGGTTGGTCCTCGGTTTCTCGTCTAGGCAAAAGGTCCCTTCCTTGTCCGACCTCCTCCTGTCTCTCATTCTGGACCTCTGCCCTTGGTCGTGTCCGAGAAACTTCAAAATTGTGAGCGACTAAGACGAACAGACCGTGAAACTCCCCTGTTGAACTGGAGCAAACTGGTGACTGTACGGTTTGGACCTGGAAGACCCGTCAGTCCTTACCCATGTCTCGTTGTAAGGGTTGTTCCAGTCGGGGCTAGGACAGGGACATGTCTTATAAAGGTCCAGGACTATAGTACGAGGATCCACTTGGGACTTCCAGGTCTGTACAATAAACTAAAAGTAGAAATCTTCTCTTATGTATTAGATTTTCCTTATCCGGTATAAACGGTAGATGAATTCTACCGTATTCTCAATTCTATGGTTGCCACTTTAGTGTAGTTTAGTTTGGGTTCAAACTAAGGTCCAAGACTAAGACGCATTGAGCTAATTTGAGAGATTCGAAGAGGAACAAACATTTTACCCCTATTGTCTTGGATAGTACACTAACCCTTCTAAGTCTCTACCAGTCGGACATCGTGTCCCGGACTCACTATGTTCCGTTGGAAATTAGGAAGTGACCCATAAATAGATTGTCGCAAAGAACCCCTCAACAATTACTGATAATGGACTCAATAAAAGGAGGAGGAAGGAAGACTGAGACTTCCTGAGGAAGTTTACTGAAAGATCCCAAGGGTTTTACGGTTGTTAGTTAGTGTCCAAAAATGACTCCGATGTGTAATTTGCTTAAACAAACTTCTCAATAGTGGAGTCTGTTCTGTTTTACTTATCGCAAGTCTCCTTTTTAACAAGTAAAACTTTAGTATTTAGAATGTGCAACTTTTATTTTAGTTTGGGTTTCTTCTATATCTAGTTAGTAGTGTATTATGGTAACTTTTTATATTAAATCTTTTTCCTTTGAACCTAAGATAGTTTCCCTAAGCAAAACAGGTCACGGAAATTACTGATATATTAGGATAAAAACTTTTGTAACCCCCTGAGCCCGTTAATAGATATCTTTGTGTTTCTATTGTATTCCTACCTATTTTCTAGTGACATGTTGTCTTACACCGTTATGTTTTATAGTGCTCATGTCGTTCGTAGTCCAAAATCTATAGATCGACCCCGCATCTGGTCTTTATTGATTTCTCTTATAAGGACTGTGTCTTCGGTTCTAAGTTTCTGTAATGTTAACTCGACATGTACGAGTAGACCGGGTAGGTGTGAAGGTCCGACACAAGAATCAGGACCCGTGACCTTCTCCGACTCCCACTCGTTTAGGATAATCAGAAGGTCTATGACGAAAGACCAAAACCTCATAGGTTCCAGATGACCCCTCCATCTGAGTATTTGTTGGTAGGTCTTTTGTACTACCTGTACGACGGTATTGTGTTTAGTTGTACCCTTGTAGTTAGGTCTCCCTTCCTCTCAGTCTCATGATTACCGAAAGCCATTCAAGCGAAACCGACAGGTTGTTTGATTAGATTTTACGATACCAAATTTGTGATCGGTAAGTAGGTCGATTTATAAACCACCCAGTTACCCGGACAAGACCCGGTTCGTTCAAGCCAAGTAGAGTTCGCCCAATAGAATACAGACACAAGTCCACTATCCAGACGTCCACGGACTTATCAAAACGTACTGAAGTAAGTGGACTGACCATTGACCGTCGGTCCCTTGAGCCTCCGGATTCGGTACCCAGAGAGTAGTAGGTCTGCCCCGAGGAAGTGTATCCAAGGGTTCTCGTCGTTTTTTTTTTTCCGTTTAAGGTTCAGAGACACGTGTAGTACAAACGACTTCAGGGTAGTCGGTTTCGCTCTTTCTTCTAGTTCGGTTTTCAGTCACACCCTTCCCGACATGTCTGTGTGAACTTTCCGTGTATCGTAACCCTTCTTGACCCTCGGTAAAAATATTAGATAGTGTTCCGATGTGTGTCGCTGTAAACTCTCCTTACATTGTCAGAGGTTCCTTAAGTGGTCCCCTCCTCGGTAAGGGACCTTCTTCTTAGTTTTGTCCTTGGTCGTACCTTTGCCTTTTTACTCGGTGTCTGGGTGGTTTTTACCTAATTCTCTCCAAGACTTCCGTTCCAATCTGAAGTAGTGAAGTAAAGAAAAAACTCCTTCAAATAAACTTTATAAGTACCGCCATCACCTAGGGTAGCATGACAGAGGTCACAGATCAGAACAGGGACCCCGAACCATCGATTGGGTGATTCCGACGACCCCTACAAATATGTTATATGAGACGTCCGTTTTTGGGGTAATGGACTGTTAGGAATGTCCCTCTGGAATTTCTTTTTTGTTAGACTTTTTCTTTAGGTGTCGTAGAAACGTTCGGTGCTCTTCGTCTTGACACGGAAGTTTCTGTATCTTTTTTACAAGGACCATCGATATTACTCCAGGGGTGAGTTCCCTCATTCCTTTGTTCTGGGCGGTTTCGTCTTGACTGAGTGTTTAGTACACCGAAGATACAGGGAGAAAGTAAAAGGGAGGGACAAAGTATAAATTACAGAATTTATCAGTGTCTATCAGACTTACACACACAGAATTTACTGTGTTTATAAGTTAAAAGGGGCCGAAGTAATTAAATAGCTAAGTGAATAGGTCGTTTATAAATAATTCTGGAAAGTGTATAGTTGTCTTCGACCCTCGTCTGTCTCTAATTTTTTTTTTTCTACAGAGACAGAAGTTCTTACATTGTAAACCACACACCACCTGTCTCTTTACGTTAGTTGATGTAAAGTCGGACCACTAGTATCTCTTCCGTCGAGTCTCACCATTCCCTCTCATACCCTCCCCGTAGATTCGGTCTGGTTCCACAGTCCCTGTCGAGGATCTTTGGTCCGGTACAATCGAAACAGTACTTCTTATGAACCCTTTATTCGTCTTTTCTCCTCCCGTAAGGTCCGTCTCCTTGATCTTACGTGACTCTGTGGTTTTGTCTCCTTCTGTGCCATATGACCTCTTTTGCCTTCGTCGGGGTTCCGAAGGACACTATGTATCCTCCATGTTTCTCTTTCCCGTTTTCGTCGATCCTACAATAGGCTCCTCTCTACCACGTAGTGTTTGCGAGGGGAGGGGTAATAGATTTTGGAATATATTCCATGGTCAATAATAGGAAGGACTACTGGGTGACTCGTGTTGAATCGTACTGACTTAAGTTCAGGGACTGAACGGAGTTCGTCGTGGACTTGATTTAGTACCTTGACTGAAACCGGGGTTAAAGACAGTAGGAACCTGTCCACGCGTCCGTCCGACCGTAAGGGACTTCGGAGTAGTTCTAGGGTATATCTGATAAGACCTTCAACTAAATGAAAAAGTAAAATACTACTTTCTCCTCTCAGTCTTTTCAGTCGTCACTTGGAAGGGTAAGTTTGTTGAGAGGTTAGGGTCTCTCGACGGGACTCACCGAGTATCTTGAGTTAAGAGATCGTGTAATTATAATAATTATAATTGTAATGATTATAATTATTGTTATTGACGAGAGTTAGTCACCCATAAAATACATTCAGTTCGGGAACCGATTTGGAAGTACATATATTAGAGTAAATATGGAGTGTAATTGAGGTACCTCTATAAAGATAGTATGTACTCTTTACTCCAAATCTTTATTCCAGATCGTTGAGTGTCCGGAGGGATAGGTCATGGTTGAGGATTTCGAACGAGATTGAATACCGGTAGCTCAACCACTACGGTACATTGGTGACGTAGGAAACAGCAGGGGAAGAGGAGGACGGAAGTTAGAAAGGGTCGTAGTCCCAGAAAAGGTTGTTCAGTCAAGAAACGTAGTCCACCGGTTTCATAACCTGAAAGTCGAAGTTGTAGTCAGGAAGGTTACTTATAAGTCCTGACTAAAGGAAATCTTACTTGACCAACCTAGAGGGACGACAGGTTCCCTTAGAGCTCAGAAGAGGCTGTGGTGTCAAGGTTTCGTAGTTAAGAAGTCGCGAGTCGAAAGCGTATCAGGTTGAGAGTGTGGGTATGTACTGCTGACCTTTTTGGTCTCGAAACTGATCTACCTAGAAAGAACCGTTCCAGTGTCAATTCTGGAGACAACCGTTCCAGTGTCAATCCTCAATGTCTTTACCTTACACCGAAGACTGAGACCGGGAAGGGGTCAGGTTACCTTTAGGACCAGATTTGTTGGTCGTAGCGACTGGAAAGGATTGGGTTCGAGGGGATGAGATGAGGGTTCAAATCGTCTGAGTAAATAAGTGAGTTCCGATAAAAACGTAAGGGTGATCACATGCACTCGGACGTCTTCTACTTAGTCTGTGTCAGAGTTCGGATTTCACAAAGATGAGATCATCCTATAAGTAATTTAGGTAACTAGGTAAGTAAGTTAATTATACTGATTCGTGGGTGACACACGGTCTTTGAGACATTCGTGACTCTTTTTGTCTTAAATTCTGTACGTGTATTTATTAATAGTATCCCAGTGACGTCGTCTATGTCTCAACTTTACATCCAAAGGACTGAGATTTTCGATCGGAAGAAGTTTCTCGACTAAGAGCAGTAACGGAGATAAAGGAAGAAGAGTTAGAGAGAAATGAGACGAGGGATACCCGAAGGTATGGTGAAAAAGTGACTTCGGGGAGAAGAATCCTAGTGGTCACTGAAGTGCCAGTGGGCTAACTGACCGGTAAAAGGATCGGAATAGAACGTTGACAAAAACTGTGTTAACTATAAGATAGAAACAGTTTTGTACAAAGGGAATTAAAGGTACTACCGTGAGAGGTCTACAAGGATAAAGTGACTGGTACAGGTACAGAATTTGACACGACCGAGAAAGAGAAGAGAAATGGAGATTTACAAAATGAAAGGATTCTTGATCGTCGACCTGGGGTGGGATACCGAAATATGCAGTAAAGGTTACTACGGGTTTAAACATAGAAGTCAGGATGAAGAGAGACCTTAGGATCTGAGAACATAGGTTTACAGATAACTATGGTTTGAATGGTAGTTTTGTCTTGAGAACCTTTACGTTTAGTTTTGATGTCACTGTATGGTGAAGTGTGGTCAGTCTTACCGGTAGTAATTTTTCAGATGTTTATTGTTTACGACCTTTCCCACACCTCTTTTCGCTTGGGAGAAGGGACGACTAAACCTTACATTTAACCACGTGGATGATACCTATTGTATGTATATCTCTAAGGAGTTTTTTTGATTTTTATTTCAACGGTATACTAGGTCATTAGGGTGAGGTCCCATGTATAGACCCGTTTTAATATTATGTTTTTGTAATAGTATTTTTTAATATTATGTTTTGTTATGTTTTAATATTATGTTTTTGTTATGACAAGTGTTATCGGTTCTGTACCCTTGTTGGACTTACAGGTAGTCGTCCACTTACCCAGTTCTTCTACACCATATATGTCTGTTACCTTACTATGAGTCCGTATTTTTTCTTCCTTCCTTACGGTAGGTGTCGTCGTACCTACCTGGATCTCTAATAGGGCGATTCACTTCAGTCTTTCTGTTTGTGGTTTACTGTAGTGAATGTGCTCACTGGATTTTATACCGTGTTTACTTGAATCGATACTTTGTCTGTACTTCTTCTCTAGGTACCGACGGTTCACATCCTCCTCTCTTCCTGATCCGCAAACCCCAATCGATCTATGTTTGATCATATAAATCTTACCTATTTGTTGTGCCAGGAACACATGTCGTACCCCTTGATATAAATTGTAGGACACTATCTCGTATCACCTTTTCTTATACTTCTTCGTGCACACACACACACACACACACACACACACACACACATTGGTCTAGTGAAATGACATGTCGTCTTTAATTATGTTGTAACATTTAGTTGACATGTAGTTATTTTATTGTACGTAGTGTGGATATATTTTACTTTGTTTATTTATTTATTATCTGAAGAACTAAAAATGGTGGTCAAGACGTTGCGAGAATAAACCAGTTGTCGTATTGGTAGTTGACTCGACGAACTCGGGTTTCGTGTTCCAGTAGGAAATAGGAAGAGATAGTAGATTAGGGAGTCAGACAACCCAATAAGTACAGGTTGAGAANCCCACACACACACACATTGGTTTAGTGAAATGACATGTCGTCTTTAATTGTGTTGTAACATTTAGTTGATATGTAGTTATTTTATTGTACGTAGTGTGGATATATTTTACTTTGTTTATTTATTTATTATCTGAAGAACTAAAAATGGTGGTCAAGACGTTGCGAGAATAAACCAGTTGTCGTATTGGTAGTTGACTCGACGAACTCGGGTTTCGTGTTCCAGTAGGAAATAGGAAGAGATAGTAGATTAGGGAGTCAGACAACCCAATAAGTACAGGTTGAGAAACGTTGGGGTACCTGAGTCGTGCGGTCCGAAGGGACAGGAAGTGATAAAGGACCTCAAACGAGTTTGGGTACAGGTAACTACGGTAGACTGATAGAGTAGGAGACAACGGGAGAAGAGAAGGACGAGAGTTAGAAAGTGTCGTAGTTCCAGAAAAGGTTACTCGGTAGACAAACGTCGTCCACCGGTTTCATAACATCGAAGTCGAAGTCGTAGTCAGGAAGGTTACTTATAAGTCCTAACCAAAGGAAATCCTAACTGACCATACTAGAGAAACGACAGGTTCCCTGAGAGTTCTCAGAAGAGGTCGTGGTGGTAAGTTTTCGTACCTAAGAAGCCGTGAGTCGGAAGAAATACCAGTCTGAGAGTGTAGATATGTACTGATGACCTTTTTAGTATCGAAACTGATGTTCCTGGAAACACCCGTTTCACTAGGGAGTCAATCAGGACAGTTACATGTCGGGTCTACATAGAGTTTAGGAAGGTGAACAGAGGTTGAAGTGAGAAGATTAGAAGAAAATAGAATTGTTAATGTCTTCGAAAGGGTTACCAGAGGGTTGAAAGAGAGAGTGAGGAGAGGTAAAGTCAGAGGTGTTTCATTGGTGTTCCTTGATAATTCTGGTCTTTCGTCTAGTACAGTGGGTTCTAAAGTTTGAGAAGTTCCGAGATGAAATAAATCTTATTTTAGGTGAGAGAAATGGACAGGGTTTGGAGTCATGCTGACACTGGTGACGAGATGACAGTAGAGGAAGACCCGAACGGGAACTTGAGATGAGGTCAGTGTGACCGGGTCCCGGAAACGTGTCGACGACGGAAACGGATTTTACAAGAAGGAGGACTAGAGTGTCGGTCTAGGTAGGTTAATGAAATGTGGAGTTACACATACAGCGGAGGAGTCCTAGTGGGTGAGATTTTGTAGTAAGACAAAATTAAAAAGTAGACCGTGAATAGTGATTACTTAGACACACGTACACACATGCTCCGAAAAAAATCAAATAGACGAGGAATAGATAAATAATAATGAGTTTATCTTTTAAGTTCTGTCGTTTCCGGAGTAGACGAAATAAATCCTATTTGTTCTCATTGGTTACTTCTGATTCATTAGTTATTTATGACTTCTACACTTATCTACTTAGGGGATCCTAAGGGAATTGAATTTTTTTCCCGTTAAGAAGATACAATTCTTTAACGATAGTCTTCTGATAGGGGAAACATTGGGGTTTTCCTTCGGTCTCACCATCTTCGGACGTCATAAGTCTTTTGACAGTTGATACTTTGACACTCCGTTAGATAAAAAGTTTTATCCTCTAAGACGTTTCTGAAGAGAACTCTTATAGTCTCTGCAGAAGTTTGGTTTACATATCTTATATGTAAAGGGGTTTTATTTTAAGACTTTATAAGTCCGTCGACCCGGCCTAACTACTATCTACCGAATTTCGTACGGTAAATTTAGAGGCGTATAGACTGATATTTATAACTATCGGGGGCACTCCACCTACCAAGACGGACTGCAAGGTCTATTTTCCTGGTAAACCTTCCTTCTTTCGAAAGGTCGACGGAGGGAAACTGTCTCACCCTTTATAATAGTCTTACGGGTCTTTATGTCTTAAACTTAGTCTTGTCTCCGGTCCTACTTTCACCCTTATGTTTGACCGAGTTGCCCGTTTTTATTTCGAGGGGTTTATCTACGTGACCTACGAGGGGGCTTCCGGGTGTCGACGAGTCGGGGGTCCCCGACCGTAGGACATGAAGTTATCCGTTGTAGTCTTCGTACTCGTGCATCCAGACTGGAGTGTCGGGAGCAAAACGTCGTCAGAACTGTTCTTAAGAAGTCCGTGTCTCTCCTACGAGTTTTGTCTGGTGTCTCACGACCCCCAAAATAGCTACCTTCACGAGTTTGGTGGGTTAACAAACGTTGGTCTTCGATACACTAAGTGGTATCGTGTGTCCCTAGCTGACTTTTCGTTATACATGTTGGATTGAAAAATTTCCATGTTTACAAGACCATACACTTTTTTTATTGAATACGAGTTGATCTATTGGAGAACTCCTGCTCCGACACAGAAATATGTGGAAACATAGGCTATCATGAATTTATGGGTCATCCGTTTGTTGTTGTATAAAACTGACTCAATTACGTTGGGTCTCCCTTTCGGTATCCACAGTCCGTACTTCCACCATGGGTTCCGCCCCTCGTGTAATTGACCGATATCTTAGTCAACGAATCATTTATTTGTAGTGGGGGTGGTAGAGGAGATAGGACGAACGGGTACATGGGAGATGGACAGTGGAGGGGAGGGAGAGAAGAAGAGAGAGAGGTAGGTATAGTTGGGGGTGAATGGATGGGGGAAAATATGGGAGGGAGAAATGTGTGTGTGTGTATGTATGAACCGGACAAACAATCCCGGAGAACGAGTCTAAGGTTGAATTTAGAAACTTCCTTTCACGATCAGCGAAGTTGTCACAGACTGAGAAACACTGGGGTACCTGATATCAGGTGGTCCGAGAAGACAGGTACCCTAAGAGGTCCTTTCTGATAACCTCACCCGACGGTAAGGGAAGAGGTCCCCTTAGAAGGACTAAATCTCTATTTTGGGTCCAGAGGACGTAACGTCCGTCCAAGAAATGGTAGACTCGGTGTTTTATCTAGAATTATAAGGTATTATGAGGTATCACTGGAGTGGAATTGACATTGGGTTTTCGATTACCTACGTGACCTCACCCCCTTACAGGACCTAGTTACGATCTCCTTTTACACGGTCTTGTGTAGACCAGTGACGGGGCAGACTCGTCGTCCTCTTTTATGGAAGATAGTGAACCGTACAAGTCTTTACTACAAATCTTTCGGTTATGGGGAGACGCGGAGTTTTCTCCCCCTGAGTGGGGATCGGCTTACCCTAAGTGACGAAAGGAGGATATACGAGAACCCGCCCAATGAAGTGGAGAGAGTCGAAGGGAAAGGAGTAGGCCGTCCTCGTCACCCGTACTCTCACGGGTGTCTCACCAGTACCCTTACTTTACTCAACATGGTGCAATTCGAGAACCGTGACCCGGACCGTGTATCATACACGAGTTATTTACTAAGATATCGGTAGTCAATTACACGAGGGGCGGAACCCATGGTGGAAGTACGGACTGTGGATACCGAAAGGGAGACCCAACGTAATCGAGTCAGTTTTATACAAAATAAGTAACTTTATCTCTCAGACCCCAAAAACAAAGGAACACGGACGGAAAAGTGGGACGAAGTACCGAGTCGTTACCACTATTATTTTTCGACTGAGGACCCGAGATTCGACGAGTTAAAAAAACGTAGTGATCCCGAAACAAATACAATCACAAGACGTGTACGCACCTCTCGTCTTTCACTGAGTGGTCAAATGATACGGAATTACCCTACTGGGGAGTCCTGACAGGTCAACGGAGGTGTGACGAAGACAAAGTAGTGTGTTAGAGGGTTGGGATTAAACCAAAAGTTTTTTTGACGGGGTTCTCCTTATAAAGTATTCTTCGACCTCTTATTCTTCCGTTCCGGTCTGTAAACCCTTAGTCTCCATGGGTAGAAGGGAGAGGAGGAAGGAAGGAGGGAGTCAGTTAGGTATACCTAATTGACTTGTGGATGATACACGCTTCATAATACGATCCCCGCCCCGCGTGTCAGAGGTTGTTCTCTCTGGAACCAGGACTGTACAGACGACATACCTGTTAGGGCGTTTAGTACTTAGGTGATGTCAATTAAATTTTGGCCATTAATGTCTGGTTCCACTCACGTTCCTTCTTTTTGACGTCCCTCAATATTCTGATTCTATCAGACCCCTAAGAGTCTTACGAAGGTACTCCGTTATTGTAGATCAGTTCCTGGACAGACTTCTCACTATTCTTAATTGAGTGGGTTCTCCGTGTATTCTCACAGTCCCACACCCCACCCCTTATCCGTTATTTTTCTGAACACTTCAGGGACTTGTCGTTTTACAGTTCCTTCGCTTTCTTCGAGTCTCAACGGTCTTATACCCCCCTTCTCTCTGTCCCTCTTCCTCTCTCTACTAGATATTCTGTCTCTTAACTTAACTTAGTTTGGTTTATAACCCATCTTCAGCCGTTTGAGGTCGTCGTAATTTAGACCAGGGGCGGACAAAAACATATGGTCGGGGGTAGTCGATTCTTACGAAAGTATGCAAAATTATCAACTTTTTTATTTTTCCTATTATAAATTATTGTAACACTTTTAGTATACTTTAAGATTAACGTCCTCGGTATTTATTTCAAAATAACCTTGTGTCGGTACGGACGAGTAAATGTATGTCAGATGTCGACGAAACTACGATGTCTTCGTCTCGACCCATCAACATTGTCTCTGGTATACCATGTGTTCGGGTTTTATAAATGATAGATCGGGAAATGGCTTTTTTTTTTACGGTTCGGGATTAGATCATTCTATGAGTCTTTAGTCTAATGTTTTAGAAAAAGTTAATATAATTTTTAAATCGTAGAATAGGGGTTTCGTCCCCTTGAGTACTTGGGTGATTTCTCAAATTTCTCCTCTTGTCGTATTAAGTCATCACGGGTTTGGACAGACGTGTGACCTGATTGGATCCTTCGAAGGTTTTATATTACGCATTCAAAACGGGGGTCACAACATGTAGTCGACCCAAACACATACCGGAGCCATACCCAAAACCTTAAAAACCTTCTAAGGTTCCACTAAGACTACACGTCCATTGAAACCCTTGGTACCTATTTTAGTGTAGATGTAAAAATATTCTAGTGGGATTGAGTCCCGAAGAGGGAGACCGACATATGTGTAATCTTAGTGGACTCCCTATAAAAGTTCGTGTGACTACGGGTCCGGGAGAGGTGTAGTCCTAGACATCTCTGCCCGAGGCTTGTGACTATATAAAATTAACGGGACTACTAAGATTGTATGTCGGTCCCAATGTGTGAAACAATAGTTACACACCGTTCTCATCTATGTCCCTCTCAGGACCCTCCGATGAAGTTCCCCGGGTTCAAATTTTACTGTCTATGAATCCAACTCAAAGACCAGGACCCTCACCCCTCTTCTTTTCACTTCCCTGTCAGTCATCCTAGACCACTACCCGACCACTGTCACTCGTCAACCTACCCTTCAAAGTTTCCACTATGGATTTACAGACCGTTTCTTTTGCCCACGTCGGATGACGGTAAATGACCCTACCCTTGGAACATTCTCCTTGTTCAAATCCCCGATTCTTGTAATCAAGATAATAAGACTGTAGAACAACTTTCTCTCCTATGGATACTACCTCAATTCAGTCTGACTACGATATTTCCTCCGACCCCAGTATAATGTTTTCCGGAACTTACGATATGAGTGTTATAGGAGGAGCAAGATGTCACGTCATTTCCTTGTGTATTCCCGAAAACTAAGTCACAAGAATGGGATATGTCACACGTACAAAGGAGTCGAAGGAGTAGATGTTTTACCCTAAACTTTACAAGTATGAGGTAGAGGAGATGGAAACCGGTCGTCTGGAGTTACTGTCGTCTCCGGAGTCATTTGTGGGAATGTTTCCACAATACTTCTAATTTACTCTATAATACACATTTCAGAGACACTTAAATACATCGTGTCTTCCGGGAACAAGGATTTACAGGTAAGGTTCTACTTACCTATTTCTTCTGTACCATGTGTCTATGTTATGTTAGGACACGGCACAACACGAATCATCTGAGTCAGTATAAGTTGAGAAACGCTGGGGTACCTGACATCGGGTGGTCGAGGAGACAGGTACCCCTAAGAGGTCCGTTCTTATGACCTCACGCAACGGTACGGGAGGAGGTCCCCTACAAGGGTTAGGTCCCTAGTTTGGGTCCAGAGGTCGTAACGTCCGCGTAAGTAGACTCGGTGGTCCCTTTGGGTTTTTATGACCTCACCCATCGGATAGGGAAGAGGTCCCCTTGACGGACTGGGTCCTTAGTTTACCCCCAGAGGACGTAACGTCCGTCTAAGAAATGGTCGACTCGATGGTGGACCGGTCTTTTGTCTTATTTTATCACGGTAGACGTCGTTGTACCTACCCAGACCTCTAATGGTATGGTTCACTTCATTCAGTCTTTCTCTTTCTGTGTGTGGTATTCTATAATGAATATACACCTTAGATTTTATTCTGTGTTTAATTGAATAGATACGTGTCTTTGTCCGAGTGTTGTCTGAACCCCACCGGTTCCCCCTCCCTCTCAACCCCTCCCTGCCTCACCCTCAGACCCTACTCGTCTACGTTTGATAATATGTATCTTACCTATTTGTTGTTCCCCGATGACGTGTCGTGTCCCTTGATATAGGTTATAAGATTCTGTTCTGTCTTACCTTTTCTTAAAAATTTTTGTCATCAGTAATAAGGGTTTCCTCTTACTGTGTCACTGTGGAATGTTACTACGAAATCCTTCTTGTAAGCACACTTCCTAGGTGTGTACCCTATTCTTTGCCCGTGATTCTAAATCTTCGACACTATCTGTTGTATTGTCATGGACAAGTTGGTGATCGTTCTTCAGTCCCTGTACGTTAGTCATCTCAGGTATTGGGAAGTCCCGGGGGCGATGGGAGGGTCATGTCAAGAGGAGGAAGAACTCGCACCGGGACCCACAGGGAGATCGACGACATGAGTGATAGGTCAGCTGTTCTACCTCCCCTTTTTTTTGTCTTTCTTTTCCTAAGACAGTTGAGAATTTCTTATATATGTACGACTTTTAATTAAAATCTCTACTAGTTCCTACTGAAGGGAGTTTCCCTTTCCCCTAGGTCTCTTCGGTCTGCCGTCGGACGTGACGACTGACGTCGTCTTAATTTCGGTTCTCGTCTCGAGTCTAGTGACTCCGCTTACTCAGTGCCGCGGACCGCTCCCTCGTTCCGAAGTCGGTCTGTGGTCCGTCTTAAGTTCTGATACCGAGAACGTTTAATCGGTCTCCTCAAGGACATTGACACCTGTTAGGCTTCTCCTCGGGACGGGAGTGTGTACTCCGACTTTTGGTGGTCTACGACTGACGCAATTTTGTCATTGACGTAGACGGGTCTAATTGGTATGTAGACTACACTTAGGATTTGTGGAGTGTTCTGCAGTAGTTTATTCATGAAGACAGGGAAATTTTATATCTACATCCTTCAACGGATTTTATATGTACCTATAAAAGTATCATTGAAAATCTCTTGGGAGTTCTATGGAACGGACATATGTGGAGATGTCCGTTCTCTATTTTGTAACGACGACGACGACGATCCAGCGAAGTCAGCACAGGCTGAGACGCGTTGGAGTATCTGCCGTCGGATGGTCCGAGGAGACAGGAACCCTAAGAGGTCCGTTCTTGCGACCTCACCCAACGGTAACGGAAGAGGTTATGTACTTTCACTTTTCACTTTCACTTCAGCGAATCAGCACAGGCTGAGAAGTACTGGGGTACCTGACGTCGGATGGTCCGAGGAGGTAGGTACCCTCAAAGGTCCGTTCTCATGACCTCACCCCACGGTAACGGAAGAGACTCTATTTTGTAAGTCAAGTCAAGTCAAGTCAGGGAGTCAGTACAGACTGGGAGACGCTGGGGTACTTAGCGTCGTGCGGTCCGGAGGGACAGGTAGTGGTTGAGGGTCTCAAGTGAGTCTAAGTGCAAGTAGTTCAGTCACTACGGTAGGTCGGTAGAGTAAGAGACAACAGGGGAAGAGGAGGACGGGGTTAGGGAGGGTCGTAGTCTCAGTGCGTACGGGGAGACTAGTAGTACAAAGAGGGGTGGATCTTCATTAATTAGTGCTGGGAACAAGAGTACTACATATAAAGGAAGGAAAAGAAACATAAAGGTAAAGAGACATAGAGGTTTGTTACAACGAACAAAGATGAAAGTGTACTTACCTTAATGTAATATACACAAGAAAAATGAGACACAGAAGACGAGTCGTAGTACCAACACCAAAGTTTCGTAATATAAGTACCCACTTTCCGGTGTTACAGATTTTAAACTCAATTTTATGACACTCCTTCCCCAACGTTTCATTTGTGATTTATGAAGCACTACCTATCTAATCCGAGAAATATGATGAGGATCGAGAATGTAAAATTCAAAGTTTTAAAAATATTATTTTTAAGCGAATTTAATGAAACACTCTAAGGAAAATGATGTCGTTAGCAGTAACGACATATCGTTGTCAAACGATTCATTCCAGAGTTTTAGTTCTCGTAGTCTTAGTAGACTCTTAAACAAACTTTGCGTTTAGTGACCCAAGGTGGGGTCTGAATGACTTAGTCTTCGAGAACCTTACCCGGGGTCATTGGACAGACAATTATTTGGGAGGTCTATCAAGACTACTGTGAGTTCAAACTATTAGTAATGACTTATCATAAGATAATACATTTACGAGGTGTCGAATAGGTAAGATGATAACTATGTAAATATATACTTATGTAAAGTTTAAACCCCCAAAGTTGAAACACGTATAATATTCGTCAAACATGTTCTGAAAACCACTGTTCTCAGAGGGACTGTATATGGATGACGATGTTATTGTCTTAGCATTCCATATGGATAATTAGAATGGACTATTACGGTTGATAAAAGTTTCACCAAGTGGTTAAGTGTTAGGGTGATCATTACATGCTTTCAAGGGAGACGAGATGTATGAACGGTTATAAACCATAAAAAGTCTATAAAAGTGACGACGGTAAAATCTCCCAATTCGTGCAAATTCGAAGGTTTAACCCTAGTTTTTTGTATATAATCCCTTATCTTGAGGTCTGTACTTTAGTGTCATAACGTTGATATAATCAACCACCTAGACGTACCTTATTCGGACTGTGTCTTTCTTGACCCGTACTATCTCTTTGACTTTTTCCGGTTATAATAATATGATGCTTTTCGTTCCACTTTATGTCATGTTTTACAACAACCTCCATTCTTTCCTTGTTTAGTCCCTGGGACATTCGTACGATTTCTGAAACTTAATATAAGGATCACTTTAGTTTTCGGTTACTTCCAAAAATTCGTCCTTTAAATGTACCGATATAAAGATGTAGACATATAAATTTTAGAAAGTCCGTGTGTAGGTTAAGAGGGATATTACCTCAACGAATTACGAAGTCTGATACGAAGACGATTTTTGTTGATCTTATCGACCTATTTCGTGTTTATGTATGTGTGTGGACGAATTTCCGTATTGTCTCAAAAACTCTGTTGGTCTTTAACTCCCCTGTTTAGGATCGCTATTCCCTTGGTGTTTCTCTACTCGGTTTTAAGACGTCAGTAAGAAAGGGAACCCTGTAAACGGATTTCATCCCCTCCCCATTTCCCGACTCCCAGGTCCGTTTGTCGGAGTTGTGTCAACGATAATTTTCCGATTTTATGGTCTTCTATAAAGTCGTTAGAGAACTCCTTTCTTTCTGTTTTGAATTCTCGGAACTCCACGGTTCTAGGTTTATTTTTTCTTCGTCTTTTGATTCGGGTCGTGAACCGACCATAAGGGGAGATCTGTAGACGAGTCGAGATTTCGACACGTCCCGTCCTCCGATTCTTCGGTTCCTCTTCCGAGGGGTTTTGTGAAAGTCGCTCTTAAAACTATCAGAGCGTGACGACTCCTCTCTTTTCTGAAGACCTGATCGGTCCCCCTCTTCAGTGACTCTTGTGGGATACGAGAATCGACGTCAAGGTTCTTCCGATGTTGGATCTTTCTCCGTAGCCGTTCACCGTCTGTGTCGAAATAGTTTTGAGTTTGTTACGGATACCAGTCGATTCAGGGATCGACCTAATATTATTAGTCAGGGGGTTACACGTACGGACCTTCAACAAAGAGACCTCTATTTTAGTGTATGTTGTAAGTGTTAAAAGGTATGTTTTACAACTCATATGTTAGTTTCAATTAATTTGTACGGTTCTGTGTTTCGTGTTTGGGTCTCCCCTTATTTTGTGTCTAGTGACTGTTTCTTTGGTGTTCACTAAGTCCATAATCTCAATCATTCTTTTCTCAGATTGATACTAATTATATAAGTCTTTATATTATTCTTCCACCCTTTTAAGTATTTTCCGCTACTTAAAGTAGTATCTCAATCTTAGTTATTTTTTTAGTTTACGTTTTTGATCCTAGTTTTTATTAAAGATCATGACATTTTAATTTTGATGACTCGTTGTATAATCTGTATCGTCTTCTCTACTGATTATTTATTCTTCCATCCAGTTTTAAGAAGTTTCGACTTCGTGTTTCTTTTCGATTTTACCTTTTCTTTCTTCTCACATTCTATGTGCACACTATTTCCTTTTTCTGGATTTAATACATTCAAACTTCTGTGTCTTCCTCTCTCTTTCTTCCCCGTTGTTTTCGTAAATTTCTCTATGTTGGTTCAATCTCTATCGTTACGTATTTGTGTTTTCAATGATTCCTGGAGTAGTCCCAACTGTCATTTATATGTTGTCTTTTATTAGTTATTACGGTTTGGATCCCTGTAGTATTTTTCCACCTATTTTTGATTTCCGTTTTTCCTTTAGGATTTTCATTGGTCTCCAATTTTTTTTTGTGTTATCGAAGTTTTTTCATAATTATTACAACCAATTACTGACTGAAAAGTTGTCTTTCCTACCTGCGGACTTCTGTTACCTTATTCTAAGAATTTCACGACCCTTTTTTGGAAGCTATACAATTATCTTACTGTATGAATCTCTTTTATAGTAAGTTTTACTGTCATTTTAATTCTATAAAAGTCTATTCATCTTTGACTCTCCTAGACAGCCGTCATTTGGGAGTGAAACTTTTTTACGATTATTTTCAGATTACCCGTATTCTTTTACTAGGGCCTACTTCCGTACCAGTACATCCTTTTTTTACTTCTCGTTATACATTCTTACTTATCACTAACAAATTTCATTGTTATTTTTAAGATTATGTAAAAATTTTACACATAACATCTAATTTTACGTAGATATTTTACTTTCTACACTCTCCCATATATCTTAATTTTACGTCATTTCATAGAATAATAGGTCATAATGTAAATGGGTTTTCTTTGCTTTTATACATGTGTCTTTACTACATATGCAATATATAACTATCTTCGTGACAATCACTTTCCGAAGGGTCCACCGCGACCACCATTTATTAGGTGAACGGTTACGTCCTCTACGTTCTCTGTCCCTAAGCTAGACACCCAACCCTTACTAGGGACCTCATCCTTTACCGTTGGGTCAGGTCATTAGAACGGACCTTTTAAGGTACCTGTCTCCTTGGACTTTCCGATGTCAGGTACCCCGGCATTTCTAAGTCTGTGCCGACTCGTGCGTCTGTGGATTAAGGACCATAGGTACCAGTCACTGTCCATCTTTGACTTTTGTTGAGTTTACACGTAGATATCCACTTGACTATTAGTTTAATTTACCTTATGGTGAGTCCTTTTTTTCCTTGTTTTATGACTGTGTGATTTTTGGTAGCTACTTAGTGTATATGTCCAAATCTCACTCGTTTTCTCTGGTCCAAATCTTCATGTGTCATATGATGAGGTAAAACACTCGAAAACCGGTGCTCTTTGATCAAATACTACGATTGTTAGCCCTATTGACAATAGAGACCTTCATTATATTTGACCCTTGTTCATTCTTCCCCGGAGACCGACCAATGATTGCAAGGTGAAGAACTAGGTCAATGTAAGTGCCTAAGTGAAGTGCCTTTCCCTAGTTCGAAGTGTAAATCCTAACAAGTAAAAAGATATGCATAAAGGTTTTTTTTGTCTTTCAATATGTGTCCTATTGTTCTGATATAGTTGGTGATGTTATATCGAACTGGTCATAGTAATTATGTGTACAATGAGGGATTAATGGGGGTGGGTTGATCTCTATTGATGAGAGTATTTAAACCACGAGTGGTAAGAAGACGTGATAGAATATAAAACTGAGGAATATATATTCAAGGGGATTTATTATATATCTTTACAAAACGTACAAAAATTTGATATATATTTTCTATTAAACTAAAGACAAAAATTTTCTAGTAAGATTTCTACCGTGTTCCTTTGAAGGATCATACTGTTTTATAAGATATATAATAAACCTCACAACCAATTTACACATTTTTGTAAACAGTTTCGTGTAGCTTTACATGTAAATTATAGACGCGTAAAGTGATGTTCATTTACAATGGAGTGAATTTTGGTGACAAATTTTTTGTTTAGTAAGGTCGTAAAAGTATCCGTTACCTACTCTTCACTTTAGTCCTTCCGGTCAATTTTATAATCTCATCTGGACCACTCCTGGTCTGAGCAGAGAGACTCTTCCTTCCTTGATTTCAGTCCAACACCAGTATCAAGAAACTTGTCGAATTGACACTTCACTTCCCGAAGGGTCCACCGAGTCTGCCATTTCTGGGACGGACGTTCCGTCCTCTGGGTCTAAGTTAGGGACCCATCCCTTCTAGGGGGCCGCTTCCCTTACCGTCGGGTGAGGTTATAAGAACGGACTTCTTAGGGTACCTCTTCCTCCTCAGACCACCCGATGTCAGGTACCCCAGTGTTTCTTAGTCTCTGTTGAATCGTTATTAGGGAGGGGAAGGGTGACACTTCACTTCGTCACTGACCTCTCTCCCTACTCCGGTTTCTCTTCAAGAGTCTTTGTCTTCCAATTCGGACTGGGATAACTCTCCGTTGTGCCTTCTGTTTCCTCTCTACTCCCCAATGCCTGACTCAGGAGGTCTTCCACTCTCCCACACCCTACCAGACCAGAGACGACCCTGTGTTACGGAAGAACGAAAATTGATCTTCCTTCATTTCCGTGTCTAGTCCTTTTTAACAAACCACTATCTTTCTGTTTCCTCAAAGGTAAGTTGCCGACGATGAAGAAGTTACTAGTACCCAGTAATGGATATTTCCCACCTCTGACCTCACAACTTCGAATACTTTTCCCCGTACTTTAAGGTAACCTTTTCCGACCCTTTCGTAGGGTTGTACCACCCCTTTCCAATTCTTTTTTTAGGTTCCAAGACAAAACGTTCCAATTTACAGGTTGTCCATAGGTTTAGTTTTTGTCCTTATAATAATAAGTAGAAACGAATACGAAGTACTTCGTGTCACATTGTTTGTAATCCATGTACTTTCTTACTTACTTACTTCTAATTTAGAAAAGTATAAAAGAATCATGGAAAAATATAACAACGGGTATAAGATGTTCCCTTGACTTCTTTTTTATCTTTATTACATGGAATAGTTAGTTAGCGATAGTTTACGTAAAAGGAAAAGGAGTCAAAATTCAAGACAAACAAGAACCTTCTTTTTGTTACACAGAAGGTTACAATGTTTGAGAAGTAAAATAGTTTTTTACTGTACAAGTAGGAGATTTTGTTGACAAGTCGTCTTAAGTGGTTACCCCGTTAAAAGTAATTTTTTTTTTTTTTTGGATTCTCTATTTGAGACGTAGGGATATAATTGTGTTGAACACTGTTAGTATTCTTATATATATCAACTTCTTCTTTAATCTTCGAGAACGGTTCTTCCTAATTGGACAGAGACATAACCTCTACAAGGACGACGACGATTTCAGCGTGTACTTAGTACTCATTTCTTTCGGAAATCGAACGTATGTCCCTAGAGTCCCACTGGGGTCCTTTGTTATTCGTGCAACACGACAAACAAATAGTAAATAGTTAACACTTTAACTTTTTTTTCTAATATTTACGTAATGAACGTCAGCTTTAATAAAAATAATGTAATTCGAGGTAACTTTTCCCGAGGTAAGTATGTTTTTCGTGTCAAGACCGACCTTCTTGTCAGTCTAAAAATGTGAATATTAAGTTCGTATATAAATGATACATATAACTCACGTGAGAGGATCAAGGACAACGGTGTCAGTCTGATATTTACACATAAACACCAGTACGAATTGATGTCATTAAGTCTTGAAGTTGACAGTTCAAACCTCGATTATAAGAGTGCATCCGTCAAGTACAAGATGAGAATTTTTATTAAGGAATAAACGATAGTCTTTGAGGATTATATTATGTGTTTTATCGTCCTAGTTAAAAAAATTTATTAGATATAGAAATTGATTTACGTGAAAAAAGGGACTTTTTATAGGGGAAGCAAGTCATTGATATTTGGGACCACTTCGTCATTTTGTCGTCTTGCATAATTTATATATGTTTTGTGTGTCTCTCTTTTGTCGGCACAAATGTCCCTCCTTTTCTTCCTTTTAGCGTCAAAACACGATTGATAGGAAACTCTGTAAAAAAATTTACACCTCCGTGGTTAATAAAGGGGAAACGACCTTCCAGATGTGTAAATTTCCAAGACATCCAGGTGATTCTTTTATTCGTTGACAAAGAGACATAGTAATTTCTGTTGTCCTATGGTCAAGACCCGGCTAAAATTTTGTGATTGTTTTAAGACACTTATAATCCTAAATTGTAAAGGCAAAGTTCTCTTCCTTTCTCAATAAAACAGAGGTTTCTCGTAATCTGGGTATGAGGTTTAACAGTCAACGTGTTATAGAGATCGTGACTTCCGATCGAGGTAACGTCTTAGAATTGTTACGATCTCAGACTTCTTTGGCACGTCCAGAGGATACGGAAAGAGGATGAGGTTAGACTGTGGGTTCTGTCCCTAAAAAAAGGAGTCGTAGGGACTGTCTACCAGTCAGAGACAAAGTTAATGAGGTCACCCCCTCAAGAGTTCTATTCTAAGGGTTCCCTATACTACTTTACGATCTTAGTTGGTAAGTCTGTCCCTCATGTCGAGGTTATTCGGACATCTATGTCTGTCGTAACGGTCTGTGGTTTTGGTCTGAAGGTTTTCTTTCACTAAGTCTTAGTCGTTGCAATTCTGTACATCTGAGGGGTTAGGACCCTGGTGGGATCCAGAAAAATAACCGGACCCTGCATCGCAGATGTTAGACCCTTCGTTCCACCGAAAAGAGGACGACCAAAGAATTCCTTGACTAAGAAAGTCCGAGTGTCGTTCCCAAACAATCCGAGTCTCTCCTAGTGTAAAGAAGGAAGACTTTTAGTTCGGTTCCCTGGGGGACCACCTTAACGATTACGAATTTTATGAGGATTGAAACCAGAATTTTAAGAGTGACGTTATTTGGTCCCGTAAAGTTCGAGAAGAAAATTTCCAGATATGTCCGATTCGACATTGACTTCATCAAACCAACCACACCCCAACTGCACACCCCCAACTACCAAATCCGCGTCGGGCAGTAGGGCGGCACTTCAGACCAAGTAGACTGGCCCTTTCCGCGCGCGCGCCCCGATTCGACCGTCGTGTGGGGGACGGCCCGGGGCAGTGTCCCGACGGGCCGGGAATGGACAGCTACGACTAGTGCGTGTCCCAGTACTAGCTCCGGCACGTCGTGTACTGCAGGTACCGCTATTTGTGCAATGTCTTCTTTGCCGGCTTCTAGGTGAGCGGGGGTTACTCCAGCCACCGCGACTGCTTCCCGTACTGGCGGTGCCGGTGGCTTTCCAGTCGGTCGCGGTCCCTGTGCTGGTCCATCAACCTCCCGACGGCCTCGAAAAACTGCTTCGTGTGGCTTTAGTGGTGGTCCGTCAACGGCCGCTAGCAGTCGTCGCACTACTCGCAGTCCTACCTCGGCTAGTGTTGAAAGAGCCGAGCCGGCATCAACTAGACGAGGGTTGTCGGCCTCCATAACAGGGCGCCGCGCAGGGCCTACCCGGGCCCCGATCGGCAGTGGAGGTGCTGGGGCACGTCGTCCACGCCGCGGGTCCTCGGGCGCTGGCCCGGCCGCGGCAGCCCCGAGTCCAGCCCGTCGGGCGCGGGGTGGAGGCCGTCCTTCTTTCTCGCCTCCACGGGCATCTCCAGGCCCGCCGGCGACGATAATTGCAGGTAGTAGCACGGCGACACGCGGCGACGGGTACCTCGGCCGCGGGGGCGGTTCGCGACGCCGACGGCCGGGCCCCCGAAGTGGAGCGGCCAAGGCGAGGCGAGCCGGGTCGGTACTCCGGGCGCGGCTGGCGTCCCCCCGCGGGGCCGAGCCGGAGCGCCGAGGCGTTCAGGGCCAGGGCGTCGGCGTCGCCTGTTGTGCCCTCGCGCCGGCGGGGCCCCTGATGAACGTCCTGCGCAGAGGTCGGGGGCTGCCTACGGACCCTGCGCGCCCAAGCGTTCGGCCGCCCGGTCCGAGCCGACCGGTGTGGCGTCAGGCGTCGGGCGTCGGCGGCGCGGCGAGCCGGCTCTCGCGGGCCCTCCGTCGCCGTCTTCAACGCCTCACGCGGGGCGGGGAGCGCGGGCGGCGGCGGCGGCGGCGGCGGCGAGGGGACGCCGTCGGTGCGGCGCAGGGGCAGCGGCGGCGGCGCAGGCCGGCGACTGGCGCGCGGGGCCCTAGGGCCTGCCCGAAGGGGCCGACCCGGCCCCGGCGGCGGAGAGGGCGCGGAGGGGAGTGGGTGACCCGCCGCCCCTCCACGAGGACCGCGGAGGGCCCTAGGGCTCGGCGGAGCGGGCCCCCTAGAAAGAAAGGCGACCTCCGAGTGTTCGGGAGGCTGTCTGGGCTTAGGGGAACGTCATCATTTCTATCAAACCACCCCCTCCTGATCCCTCGGTCGCCTACAGGCCTGAGTAACGTTTTACTTCTTAGACCCCTCTTTAAAAAAAAATAGAATTAAAAATTTTTCTGTTTTTTTTTTTTTTTTGGGAAAGACTCGTGCTATGGTTCGTTGTCTATTAAAGGATAAGAATAAAACTGGTGACTACCCTCTTTCGCTTCTACTTTTTTCTCTTCGTCGACCTACCCCGCCCCCACTCTCGAGTCTACCTCTTTTCCCTGTCGCTCCCTGCAGAATCCCAGGACCGTGGATCCTCCTCGATCCTCGAGACCTCTTCCGAGACCTCTTCCCGGAAGTTTCTCGAAATTTTTTGGGTAACGCTGTTGGGGCGGGGGGGGGGGTCCGCAGATCTTTGGCCGGAAAGGGGAGACTTATATCGACGACAACGACGACGACGACGATTCAGCGAAGTCAACACAGGCTGAGACACGCTGGGGTATTCTGGCGTCGGATGGTCCGAGGGGGCAGCGACCCTAAGAGGTCCGTTCTTGTAACCTCACCCAACGGTAAAGGAAGAGGTTACGTACTTTCACTTTTCACTTTCACTTCAGTGAATCATCACAGGCTGAGAAGCACTGGGGTACCTAACGTGGGAAGGTCCGAGGAGGCGGGTACCCTAAAAGGTCCGTTCTCATGACCTCACCCCACGGTAACGGAAGAGGTAGACTTATATCTGGAACCGACATGAGTCTGAAGTATCGGATACAAGTCTGAAGTCTCGGATTATATAACTTCATAAATGTCGGATTATATAACTTTACTCCCGATTAATAGGTACCGCAAGACCTTTAGAACGTGTATTCTTTGCTGGCGAATATTACAAGACGTCTTCTTAGGTCCTCTACATACAACTAAATTAGGGATAACGGATTTTAGGGGAACCATAACTTTGGGTCAGTCCCACCTCGACCAAAAAAATAAACACTCTGAATAAAGTAAGGTAAAACAAGTTTATAAAATAGCCTTCGATCGTCACTAAAGAAATTTCTGGGAATTTTTATTCGTTTAGACAAAAGATCAATCCGGGATGACGATGACGTTTCAGTGAAGTCAACACAGGCTGAGACACACTGGGGTATCTGCCGTCGGGTAGTCCGAGGGGCCAGGGACCCTAAGAGGTCCGTTCTTGTGACCTCACCCAACGGTAAAGGAAGAGGTCACGTACTTTCACTTTTCACTTTCCCTTCAGTGAGTCATTATAGGTTGAGGAACGCTGTGGTACCTGGCGTCGGGTGGTCCGAGGAGACAGGTACCCTAAGAGGTCCGTTCTCATGACCTCACCCCACGGTAGCGGAAGAGGTCAATCCGGGATCACATAGTATTTATTCTTCTTTCCCTTGTCTTTGGAGTTTTACATAACTACACTCACGATCCAACCCATTGTGAAGTAAGAAGTTCCAAAAAGTAAACAGGACAAAAAGGTCTATTCCTTTGTCAACGATAAAGTCAGTCGACCATTATCCAAAGGTTGGGTCCAATAAGACTAATGATACAAGTATAAGAAGGGAGATTTGTAAGCGTTTTTATAAAAAATTCACCTTTTTTGATTTAGGGATTTAGAACCCGGTTATAACTGTCGAGAAAGTGATGACACTTACACAGTCCCCCGAGAGGAGACAAACCCCATCCGTCTAGTCATATAAGTCTCCTTCTCACCTTCCATTGTATATCTGGTGTCTCGTCGTGACAAAGTATCAATTCTCCTACCCACTTCTTCACAGAAGTTGGAATGCATTTAATCATAATTTGCATTAAAGTCTGTTTTCTTTTCATCAGACGTCAACCTTCTGTCGACTTTTTAGTAAGAGAAGTTACGTCTCTCCCTTCATCTCCGACCCTGTTCACTGAACAGGTTCTAGTAAGCACTGATGTTACTTTGCCTAGTCCAAAAACCAAAACACCAAATCTTAACAGAGTTCCGGAGTATTTTTAAGGAATTACATCATTTAAAGTGTGCTACAAGAGTCGAAAAGAGTAAAACTGAAATTGAGTAAAATTGAGTAAAACCGAAAAGAATGAAAAAGGAAGAACCCTTGAGATTAGTCCCAGTGGAATGAAAGATAGAACCAAGAGAATTCATTATAAGATGTAATTAATTAATATGTTTCTTAGACTTTTCGTTATAAGATATAAACTTAGATGTCAGTCATATTAAATGGTGGATATGAGACTGGTCGGGAATGGGTCGGGTGAATCCAAAGTATCGTCGAAGACTACAAAAAACGAAAACAAAAAAAGTAACATCTGTATATTTACGTGGTTTATTAGCCATTTTATCATGAAAGTTTAAATGAAGGAGAAGGTAAAAGTTATATCGTAATCAAGGTTTGAGGGGAAAAATATCTCTTCAGTGGAGATAATATAATAGGGACCACTACCGACTCACATAAAGGATTCTCAACGATCCAAAGATTAAATATTCGACAGTGTTACGTATTTGTGTCAATAACTTTTAGAGTCGGAGACGTCGTAACGAATACAACTCAAACTTAAAGTAGATAGTAACATAGTAAGGTTTTAGGTCTGTCTCGTTGGACCTTAAGAAAGTCAAACGGAGATTGGAACTGATTGTTTATTGGTATAGAATTATTTTTACGATTTTAGAGTAAATAAGAAAAGGTATCAAAAGAGTGTTTTTTTACGATTTCTATGTCGAAGTGTTTTGCAAGTAATTTTATGGATTGTGAGTGGATTTACCCAAGAAAACGGGAACCAAAGGACCCCAAATTTTTAGGTATAGTCCCACAACGACGGAAAGGAAAGGAGGACGGTCGGATGAGACCGACAATAAAATCTCTATTATTCTCTTCACAACCGTAAATTTAGTTTAGTACAGAAATCAAAAATAGGGAACATAAAGAACGTAATTTTTTTATATTGAGACCATTGAAATTTTTCATGGTCAGGAACAGATCTAAGAGTAGAGGATATTGTCGTAAAAGGATTTTAACAGTTACTCCCGTGGACTTTGCTGTCGTAAGACTCCGAAGGTTGACCGTTAGAGGACGAGAGTTTTGACGAGACCCCCTCCTGTCTTCTCGTCGGCGTAGGATGTTATTCTTAATAGTAGAAAAATATTCGAGAAGAAGGACATCCATGAGTAGACCGAGTAGATTTACGCACACGAATTAGTGTAGAAACGTCTGGGTGTGTATAGGTAGACCTCTTGTATTCGAATCCTCTCAAATAAAAGGGTATTGGGTCGTATGAGACTATCAGATCTAAATGAAATTCTTTGTGTTCATTTTTATTCCGAAAGACACGGTATCCTAAGTAACCGTGGTATCATCAACAATTCGTATGATTGCAGTACTATTGACTCCGAGGTCATTAAAGGTTACGGGCTACGTCGACAGAAGGATGTCCCAATGAGAACGTGTAGGGGTTTCGAAGAGTCGACGAATGAACATGTAGGTTAACCGAATAAGTCGACTTGATTAACAGACCCACAACAGGGGTCTTAATCTGTTCTCTTCCGATCCTTTTGTTACGAATCTACCCATAACACGATTCTAATCATATATATTTATTAGTTTAGGATGGGACACCTGGTCAGTCCGACATTTCGTCATCGTGTCTCTTTCTTGTATGTAGGATCGTTGACAGTTACGTCTATAACCCTCCGGGTCAACCTTATCTTCGTCAATCAGACCATGTATTCTCACAGGAGAAGAGACACTGTCCGGGGGAGTGACCCTGATCAGAGTAGGAAAGGTTCGCGACTTCGGAGAAGACCGTGAAAAAAAGTGTAGAAATAATATCGTGAGTGACGACGTAATACCAAAATACAAATCCACTGACCTAAAAGACAGGTTCACTCTTGCGGGGTTTCTATTTCTACAAAGGAATAAGGGAGGTGTGTGATCCACGAGTTATTTACCGACAGTTTATTTAACTCGCATCTTTTTACGGATATTGGTTCGCAGTAAGCACTAAATTTTTAGTAAGGCGTCGAATTTTCACTTACCACTCAAAACAAAACTAAGTCTACATACAGAAACTTAACACTATGAAAGTAAACGTAAAAGTGAATTAAGACTGATCTTTTTTACATAAAAAAAAAGGTAGCCAAGGAAAGCAAATCTTTAAAAAGTAAGAGAAATGTTTCGTTTACATTGGAAATTTTAAAAAGAAGTTTTTTTTGTTGTTTTTTTATACTTCTCTTTTAGTCTCTTGTCTATGTAGGTTTTTACGAGTAAATAAAAGGATTAATGAGTTGAAAAAGATTGGTCCTGGTAGAACTTTATATTCACCATGCACGTGTGGGAGATCACCACTTAAGTAAGGAGTATGTTTAAGGTGTGTCTTGAAGTTACCTTTCGCAGACGAAGGTGCCAGGTTTGGACTTCCTAATTACTTTTCGTTTTAATTCAAGGAATTGAATTTCTCTTTGTCTATTATACTTATAAGTGAGTAACTAACTCAATTGTAAATAACTGACAGATTAGGGTCTATGACAAAATCCTCAAGAAAAAATTTTTCCTGTGTCATTCGACCTCTAGGACAACCTGTAGGTCCATCTCTATAGTCTATCAGTCTATGTTCAAGTCCTCTATTAAAGAGTTCTTCTTCTCCTCTATCTCTTCTTCGGACTACCTAAATGGGATCCTACCGACGAGGTTGTAGGACTCCAGTCCCTCTCCTACTTCCTGGTTCTTTTGGACTCCTCTCTGGGAACTCAATCCTCCATTTGGTGTTCTCTGACCTACGAGGTTCAGTCTCCTTCTTCTACACAGTTCCTTTTATTTGACTACTTGACCTGTCTTACGGTTCATTCCTTTCTTGATAAGGTCACCTTATCGACCTTATTTTCACCTCATCTTACCCAAGTAGTACTCTTCTCTCTTTTACCGTTGACCCTGCCGTCTGTTGAAAACATCATCAAAGTAAGTTTTCTCATTGTCCCTTAACCCGTCTTCGATCTCCCTGTACACTATAAATTTCTTTTAGTCTTTTCTTTTTATCCTTTCAGGAAGAAAATTTTTAACTATCCTACGTGGACTAAGGTGTAAAAGATTAGAAGACATATTAAAATCGTTAAGAAGATATCAGAAGTTTTATTATACACTTTACTTGTAAAGGTAGTACAAGTACAGGGGTAAAGGTCCGTTTTAATAGGAACTAGGTAAGAAAGTCAGTAAGTTATTTGTACATGGTTGATATATAACACAAGTCACGATTCCTACTTATTAATTCTGTTTAAGAGGTAAGACGTCCACAAGTGATGGACCACTTTCTCTGTCTGATCTATGTCACGTCATACTTTTCGGAGTATCTATACTTTGTTTCTACCTCGGGTCTCCTTTTCTCGACAAGAACCCCCCTGGTTTCTTAAGTGTCGAGATTGTAAAGTCAAGTTCGTCTTCAAAGTAGTTATCTGACTTCCTGTCCCCCACGTTACGACTGTCCACAAGTATTGATATACCTTCTGAACGGGTATTATACAGCACATTTTACGTAACCTTTATCGTTCCCATCTGAACAACCCTCCGTTAGTATTTTTTAGTACACACAGGTTTGTTAGTTACGACCTCTTCCACGCTGTTCTTTCCTTGGAAATATACGACAACCACGTTTACATTTAACCATGTCGGTGATACCTCTTGTCATACCTCCAAGGAATTTTTAGATTTTTTTTTATGTTCGTTGAGGACGTCGAGTTGTGGTCTTTTTATTTGCTGGGTTAGTTTTTTACCCGGTTTCTTGATTCATCTGTAAAGAGGTTTCTTCTGTATGTCTACCGATTGTTTGTGTACTTTTCTACGAGTTGTAGTGAGAAATAGTCTCTTTACGTTTAGCTTTGGTGTTAATCCATTGTAAAGTGCGGTCAGTCTTATCGACGCTAGGTTTTCAGATGTTCGTTATTTACGACCTCTCCCACACCTCTTTTCCCTTGGAAGAATGTGACAACCACCCTTACGTTTGATCATGTCGGTGATACCTCTTGTCACACCTCTAAGGAATTTTTTGACCTTTATCTTGACGGAATACTGGGTCGTTAGGGTGACGATCCGTATGTGTGGCTCCTTTGGTGTCAACTTTCTCGGTGTACATGGGGTTACAAGTAGCGTCGTGACAAATATTATCGGTCCTGTACCTTCGTTGCATCTACAGGTGGTCGTCTACTTACCTATTCTTTCGATACCATGTATATGTGTTACCTCATAATGAGTCGGTAATTTTTCTTATGTAAACTTAGTCAAGATTACTCCACCTACTTTGACCTCGGTTAATATGGTTCACTTCATTCGGTCTTTCTTTTTGGGGTTATGTCATATGATTACGTATATATACCTTAAATCTTTCTACCATTACTATTGGGACATACGCTCTGTCGTTTTCTCTGTGTCTACATATCTTGTCAGAAAACCTGAGACACCCTCTCCCACTCCCACCCTACTAAACCCTCTTACCGTAACTTTGTACATATTATAGTATATACTTTGTTTAACGGTCAGGTCCAAGTTACGGACTATGACCTACGAACCCCGACCACGTGACTCTGCTGGGTCTCCCTACCATGTCCCTCCCTCCTCCCTCCCCCCAAGTCCTACCCCTTGTGTACATATGGACACCGTCTAAGTACAACTACATACCGTTTTGGTTATGTTATAACATTTCATTAATACCCTGAAGGGACGACCAGGACACCAATTCTGAGAGTCGAGGGTACGTCCCCCGGGTCCAAACTAGGGACCAGTCCCTTGATCTAGGGTGTACGACGTTGATTCTGGACCACGTCGGTTTATTTACTCATTTATAAATTTTTTATTATTTCATTAGTCGGAGGTTAATTTTATTTATTTAAATTTGAATTTTTTATTTATTTTTCACAAGTAGTCTACTTTTGTTCCAGGAGGACATGTCTTGTCCTTTGATGTAAGTGATAGAACACTTTTCTTATACTTTTCCTTGCGTACATATATTTTGACTTAGTGTTTTTTTTTTTCTTTTTTTTTGACTTAGTGAAATAATGTGTCGTCTTTAATTGTATTAAAACATTTAGTTGGTATGAACTTATTTTATTAAACTTTTTTATTGTTTCCCAAGTCGTTTGTAAAAGGTATTAAATACAGTCTATCATTTATAAAACCCAAAAGACCCGGTTCTACGTCTTAACTCCGATAATACATCCACAAATTTATCGTTTTGAAGGAAAACATTAAATTTTAATGTAATCACTGTAATTAACTTCTCCCGTTTAATTCTTCATAATCGTATTTCAAAGTTCCAAATTTAGTCTCGTGGGAAAAACCTAGTCAGAAGTCGAGGTGTTAAATCACGACGTGATACTCTAATCTGGTATTAAAAGTATAAACCTTTGGTTAAGGAGCCGGTTTTTACTCGAATTAATAAGGATCAGTCTACTCAAAGGGGTTTTGTTTTAAAACGACATGTATTTAGTCAAATATACTAAAAAGTTTTCCCCCCCTCTTTCTCATAAATTTCCCCAATATCGTACCTGGTTTTCTTGGTGTAGACCGGGTCGGAGGTGACCATTTGGTTCTACCTCTAAAAAAAGGAACTGTCGTAGTCATTTCATTTAAAGAAAGTCGTCAAGTTTTAAAGGAGTCGTAGGTGATATACACGACGTCGAAAAACCTTGTGTCTAACACACCCAATATCAATTAATGGTACCGATAATGAACACATCAAAAATTCAAATTTCGAGTTTCACCAAGACTAGATGTCCTGTTATTTAACCGATTTTAAGACCGAACTGTTTTAGAACAGTGTAACACGAATACAAAGTACTCAGACTACAATTGTGCCTGGGGACGTCCTCAGGGTAGACATCAGTACCAATGGTCAAGACTGTGTAGATGAAATTTTACCAGTTTTAAAGAGAGGTATGTGTTTTTATTCGGTGAAGGATTACTACACGGAACAAACCCGTCGCAAAAGTTTTCTATAAACCAGTATAGTTTTAAGAGTTTGGTGTGGTTATCGAAAATATATAGATGAATGAATAGTCGACACTATCTTATACGGTCTTTATTGGATCGAAAAAGAACGTTAAATGGGACTTTCAAGATTCGATATAAAGGTTGTATGACTTTTATCTGAAAATCAACATAACAAACACTTATGATCAAAGACAAATCCTGGACGAGAAAGAACACGGAAGTTATTTATAAGAAACGTTTGATCAGAAGTCAAATTTTTTTTTTTTTTTACATCAACGGACTCGTCAAAAAGAAGTGAATACCCTACTAAAGTTCCGTAGTAAGGATGTTACTAAGATAGTTGAACTGACCCGGTGACCCACGGGTCTAGTCACAGTTTGTAAGACCGACACACAAACTCAAAAAAGACTTACTCTAATCGTGAACTTAGTCATCTGTCTCATTTTGTCTAATTGGAGGTATTACATCCACCTGAAGTAAGGTCAGACAACTTCTGGACTTAACTTGTTATCCTGACTGCGAAGATTCCCGAAGGGACCACCTAGTCGCCATTTCTTAGGTGGGCGTTACGTCCTCTGTACCTTCTGTGCCCAAGTTAGGGACCTAACCCTTCTAGAAGCCCTCTGCCCTTACCGTTGGGGGAGATCATAAGAACGACCCTTATAGAGTACCCACCTGTCTTCTCCGACCACCCCATATCAGATTCCTCAGTGTTTCTCGACCTGTGCTGACCTCTCCTACTTGTGTGTGTGTCATACGAAATGGGCCCAGGGGTCCTTTTCAACCCGTCCACCAAGTGACTCGTTTGAATGGTGGGTACACCACTTATCCCCGTTTACACTTAGACGGACCTCCTTCCCGTAGAAAAAGACTAGACGTGTCCTCGTGGTCGTTCATGAGGTAGTGACCCTTGTTTCTCTCCCCCAAGATAAACTCAATGATCACATGGGATGGTCAGATGGTATACGTACGACGACGACGACGATTCAGCGAAGTCAGCACAGGTTGAGACACGCTGGGGTATCTCACGTCGGGTGGTCCGAGGGGCAGGGACCCTAAGAGGTCCGTTCTTGTGACCTCACCCGACGGTAAAGGAAGAGGTCACGTACTTTCACTTTTCACTTTCACTTCAGTGAGTCAACGCAGGCTGAGAATCGCTGTGGTACCTGACGTCGGGTGGTCCGAGGAGGTGGGTACCCTAAAAGGTCTGTTCTCATGACCTCGCCCCACGGTAACGTATCAAGTCAATTAAAGACATAAATCCATTAACTTATGTAGGTCATCGGGATGTCCCGAAGGGACTATCGAGTCAACCATATCTTAGGTGGACGTCACGTCCTCTGGGACCAAGCTAAGGACCCAATCTTTCTAGGTGACCACTTCCCTGTCCGATGGGCGAGGTCATAAGAACCCGAAGGAAACACCGAGTTGACCATTTCTTAGACGGACGTCACGTCCTCTGGACCCAAGTTAGGGACCCAACCCTTCTAGGGGACCTCTTCCCTTTCCGATGGGTGAGGTCATAAGACCGGACCTCTTAAGGAACCTGATATGTCAGGTACCCCAGAGTTTCTCAGCCTGTGCTGACTCACTGAAAGTGGAAGTAGTCACGATGTTAACCCAACTACACCAATACTTCTATTTGTGTTTCGGTACCCAATGAAATAATTTAAACGTTGAAAACTGAGTCATGGTGGATGAAATACGGTCAAGACCTATGTGGAGTCTGGAGACACAGAACAAGGAGTTAAAGTACCCAGTTTTAAATTAAGTTCGTAGTGGAGGAGATCATTTGACATACGGGAGAGGTTTAGAGAGTTTGGAGGGGGAGTCAGACCTTCTCTTCTGGGATGGTCTACAAGACCTGTGTGGACACGTTCAGTACAACATCATAACGAAAGAACGGAACGGGTTGGAGTGGGATTCGACTGTCTCCTGTCCCACCCATCTCCTCACAAAGACTCGAGTCAGTCCCTCCCACTCGGTTCACTCTTCTCATGTTCCCGTTTCTGGTTGTCCCGTACACGACTGTAACTCCCCGGTCGGGTTCTTTCTCTCCAGACGTCCCTCTGGGTCTACCCGACCTTCCAACGAAACCTACGATTTCGGTCAAGAGAGAAAGTGTCGACGGATTCCTTCTCCTTTATTGACTTCTCAGTAGGAAAAACTCAAGTCCTGAGGAGGAACTATACTATCCTTATTGTTATAGACCGACCAACGCTCCTAATTTAGTTTGACATCTATCCTTTTTGCATTAGTATATCATGATAACAAAAGGTCAGGCTTCAAAGGTTCCAGAAGATAGGAAAGACGACATCGATGTGGTTGGGTGGAGTGGGGTCCGGTTTAAGACCAGGGAGAAGAGACGAGGGGAGGGTTACGGTAGAAGAGAAAAAGAGGGTAAGGAGGAGGGGAGAAGGTGGAGGAAGGAGGGGCTGGGAGAGGGAGGGATGAAGAAGAAAGGAGAGAGAGGTCGGGAGGTGAAAGGGAAAGGAAGAAGAAGAGAGGGGAGAGGAAAGGGTAGGAGGTCGAGAGGAAGACGGACGAAACGGGTCCTCTGTCATGCGGTTCGAAACGGACCCTCTATCACGTGGTTTCGGGTCCTACTTCTACGACCCTAGGTGTACATCCAGATGGTACTACTTGATTCAGAATCCACTGAGTCTGTATTTTACATCTACAATGATTTTTCGTCCTGGATTGAGTATCGACAAAAATTTTAATTTATTCTATATATCCATTAATGAATCGTTTATCCGAACGGGAGTCATTTCACTAGTTGCTAACAGTAGACGAGTAAAAGGAAGAACGGGAAAAAAAGAAGGAACAATAGATTCGGGTCCCACTTCTACTTCTTACTTAAGATTTCCCATGTCAAGTGTCGTTGTCGAGGTACTGAAAGTTTCTCTCTTCAAGAGTCAACAGATTACGACCGTAGTTTATTACTCAGTAGAATAAGTGGAAGTGGTGTGTAACCAGTATAAAGACTGGTTAGATCTAGAACACCAGTATCATAATGGTTTTGCATTCAAGTACACGGACTGTGTGTCACTCCGGTTTGTTATGGTTTTACAGTATCAAACTTTGTCTCTTTAAAATAATGTCCCGGTACGTTCGCCTACCCTCCGAGTTCGGAAATTTTGGGGTTTAAGGGGCTTTGGAAAGCCGTTTCGAGAAAAGATCCTTTCCACTTCCTCTCCACATCAATCAGTAACGTTTGAAGAACCCAGTCTAGGAAACAAAAACTCCAGTCCAGTACCGGTCCATTGCTACAAAGACATTTAGAGGTGGTTTCCTTACAGTGACAAGACTGTTCTTTCCCGTTCCAGAGTTCCGTGTTGAAAAAGGGAGACTCCAGTTCCAGGACCGATTCTCCTCCGTCTCGAGTCGACCGTCGAGGGAGTCTCGGTCGAGGGACGGATCGACAGTGACGACTCCCTCGGTCTACGGGTCCTGGGTTGACCGGGAGTCCAAGGAGTCCAATGGATTTACCCTCCCTTCTCTCCCAGCGTGTCTGACGTCAGGTCCGTCTACCAGTCATTGACGATAGTCCAGGGGCTCTACGTGAACCCCCTCTCCAAGTGACGACGGAGTGTCGGACCCGTTCCGGTCACCCACCGGTACTATTCCCAAGACCTCAGGATGTCCTGTCTTGGGGGTCAGACAAGTGACCCGAGGGGTCGAATGAGTGACCGGGCCCTGGTCCACTCGACCTCCTCGGACCCCTCTTCCGTCCCTTAGGTGGAGAATGGACTAAAAGGTGGACTTTTGGTGGTGAGACGGACTGACCTCAACCGATTTACTCGGGTGATTCCTCGTGAGGAACTATCGACCAACGACACCCACCCCGGGTGACGGCTCGACTGGTTACCGACTCGCCCTGGGGATTACCAGGACACCATTTGAAAGGGACCATTGTCCCACGTCCCTATTACCGTGTGTCGTTACCGCCACACGGTTCCCGACGTGAGCCGACGTGAGATAATGTTATCACACTATCTCATACTGACTCACGTCGGGAATCGTGAGCCCGGCAACGACACACGGTAATTGGGGGATGGGACAATGGTCCCTTTCCAATGGTCTCCTGGTAATCCCCAGGACGAGTCGGTAACCAGTCGTGACGTCACCCGGGGCGGGTGTTCGTCGGCAGTCTCACTGGGAATCACTCGGGGAAGTCGGTTGAGGTCAGTCCGTCTCACCACCGACAGTCCGTCTCTGTTTCCATTCTCCACCTAGGGTCGAAAAAAGGGTCCCGGGAGTTTGAGTGAAGGACCGGGCTCCGGGCCACTTGACCTCCCCGGGTCCTTTGTCCGTACCCCGTCACAGGACCTCCCGAGGTCTCGGACAGGGTTCCGGTTGGTGACCGGTCTGGGTCCGGAATTCGCCGTCACTTGGCGAGGGGGTGGGGTCGAGACACTGGGCTATCGTCGGAAGACGTATTCTAGGTCAGACCCCCTGGACCGGGGACGGCAAACCCACCGGACTCCTCGCTCCCAGCCCACTCAGGACCCGTGGTCCGAGGGAGTTGCTACTGTCGATCTGTCGTAGACCCTTGGACCGAGACTTCTGCGGAGGTCGATTCGAGACGAAGGAGAATCGGTCCTGGACTTGGAGTCTCCCACTTTCAACACCCAACCCTGGAACGGGAAAGAACAGTCCTGCCTCTTATTGTAAGTAAAACACCTTCGAATGTCCTTGTAGTAATGGAGTGGTACTGGACTGGAGTTCTTGTTTCCTAGACTGGGGTTCTTCAAACGTTGTCGATTGATGCGCGGAGGGAGTGGAAAGGATCTTTTCCCGAAACGACTTTTGAAAACCCAACGACCACCAAAAATTCGTACTCGGTGGGTAGAGTCTACCGGGAACTATTTCGGAAGAGACAAGATTTGAGGTTGTAAAACCATAACAAATCGGAGTGACACAAAGTCCGAGTCCCTGAACCCAAAGACATTGTTGACCACTTCTAGGACATTTTAATTGTGGTCTATAAGACCACTTTTCGTTTACCAAACGAAATCTACTGAAGTAAGAGAAACGTCTTCATTTAAAAATAAGAATGAACCCTATATAGTCCTCTTCCGTTACCATGGGGTGAGGTCATGAGAACGGACCTTTTAGGGTACCTGACTCCTCGGACCATCCGACGTCAGGTACCCCAGTGATTCTCAGGCTGTGCTGACTCACTGAAGTGAAAGTGAAAAGAGAAAGTACGTAACCTCTTCTTTTACCGTTGGGTGAGGTCATAAGAATGGACCTCTTAGGGTCCCTACCCCCTCGGACCACCCGACGGCAGACACCCCAGCGTGTCTCAGTCTGTGCTGACTTCGCTGAACCGTCGTCGTCGTCGTCCTATATAGTTCACGACCCTTTCGTTTTCTAAAGAAGAAGTGGTTTGAATCGGCTTTCCTCTTAACGAACGACGATGTACGTTAAGATCCCTGTCCTAACTTCCGTTTTCCTCTTCTCCCGTCGTCTCCTGCTCTACTAATCTATCATAGTCAGTGAGTTACTTGTACTTAAACTCAGACGGACGTCACGTCCTCTGGACCCAAGGTAGGAACTCAGTCCTTCTAGGGGACCTCCTCCTTTACCGTTGGGTGAGGTCATAAGAACGGACCTCTTAAGGTACCTGTCTCCTCGGACCACCCGATGTCAGGTCCCTCAGCGTTTCTCAGTCTGTCCTAACTCGTTAAATATGAAAGTGAAAGTTCTCTATCACTTCCTGTCCCCTAGGACCACACGACGCCAGGTACCACACCGTTTCTTATTCTGTACTGAATCCCTGACTTGTTGCTATTGCACCCCGTCTATGGAGAATTTTAAGGGAAGACTCTGGTTCCCCTTTTCAGAACTCTCCTTATGTTCAGTTCTACACCGGAGTCCGATCTCTAACAGACACATGATAGACACTATTCAATCGTGTCTTTAACCTTGACAAATCTTTGAAAGTGTGGGTAATCCGGAATAGACATATGTGTTCAGGGATCGATAACCTGAGAAGAATAAGTCAGCTCATGTCTCGTTAAGTCTACAATCTGGTTTGAAAACTCCGGTCTAAAGAGATAACCAGTACGTCCTCCTTTTTTCTTACCCAGAATCTTGTTAACCCACCCACCCACCCCTCCCGTCATTGGTCCGGGAAGTAGTGTCTAGTAAACTTTTTCGTGACTACAATTGATAACAACAACAACAACTCAACAATTCGGTACAGGTTGAGAAACACTGGGGTACCTGATGTCGTGCGGTCCGAAGAGACAGGAGGTCACAGAAGGTCGCAAACGAGTTTAAGTACGGGTAACTCAGCCACTACGGTGGGTTGGTGTACTACAGTAGACTACAGTTGATGTGTCAAAATACAAGAGCCTAGTAACTAATTATAAATTTTCTCAAGTGAATGTGCTCAAGTTTTTACACCTTTATAGTTAACACACCTTAAACTAACATGTAAAGAAGAATAAAGTTAATGCGGGGAGAGAACAGATTGGTCAAAAACCGACTTGGTCACTACCTCGATTGGAGAGTAGGATCTCTCTTGGGACGGTAGACCACCGATTCCTATAACTCACATTCCGTCATCGCGCGACACTTGGGGGTCAAGTCTGTCTCCTTTTTCTGGAAAGGGGGACCGTTAGGCGAAAATCCAGTCAAAGGGGTAAAAGGCAATTCAGGTAAAATTTGTTGCCTTACCGGAAATTGCCCCTTTTTTCTTCAAGGGATGATGAAAATTTCGTAAAGGTCGGGAATCGTTTTCCTAAACCAAGTTCAGCCGCGAGTTAATTACCACATATACGGGTAAAATTTTCTTAGTAAAAGATGTAATAAAGGTTCCTACTTCCCACCCTCCACACTTGGGGGTGGGGGAGTTGGGGTGCTTTTTGGTCCGTAAGAGTAAACCTTCTTCTGCTTCCCGACTTCGCTCCGACGATTAGAGGTGTACGATTGAAGACGACCACGAACTTCCGCTCTTTCCTCGGCCTCTGGGCGGCTGACGCCCTCCCGCCCCGACTGGCCCGGCCACTTGACGTCAAGGGCCGTACGGGCCCCTCCGCCCCGGGTCTCCGGCGCGGCCGCGGCCCCGAGTGCACCGAAGTCGTACCGCCGCAAACGGCTGAACCTGGACGCCCGCCCAAGGCTGGACTTCCGCGACGCGCCCGAGCACCTCTTGCGACGAGTGGCACTCAGAGGGCCCGACGCGCCCGGCGGCACGGACGCGACAGAGCGACAGGGATCCGACAGCTCGGTACGAGACCTCCCAGGGCCGCCCGGATCAAGACCACAGGACCCCGGAGGCCGCACAGGAATCTTTGACTGCGGGGACGCCACAACGAGACTGGGCTCCGCGCCCTTTGAGCTTTCGTGATCCCTCTACAATGGGTCAGGTCGAGGAAGACAGAACGCTTAACTCCTTTGGCTCCGGGACTGTACCGCCCCCTAGACGTACCCGGGGTGTCGACTACCTACCCTCTTTTGCCCCGAGGGTTCACATGCGGATGTGGTCACGAAAAGTATAGCGGGGAAGGACGCAGAGAACTGTAACAGGACTACGACAGTTTACGCCCTTTGACTACGTCTCGCCCCCTCAGGACACCCCCGGGACTCTTACCCCTGTACACCAAGGCTCACAGCCTTACAATAAATGTGCCTCTCATTCACCCCCGCCTCCTGAATGATCCTCCCACCCTCCTCTCGTCTTACCGACCTTACAATGAGGACAAACTTAGGTCCCCTTTGTTTTCGGCTCTCCAATTCTCGAATAGAATTAATAACTTCACTTAGTGTTGACGACAGATTCACCCGCATCTTCCCAAAGTTTTATCTTCTCCAAAGAAGTCCCAGACAATTCATTACCTACGAGTCATTTATAAACTCTCTCCTTCTTTTCCTGGAACCTGTTTGAGTACTGCCCCCTCTGGTGATAAAACCGGCATTATACGCAATAGAAAATTATAATTATAGGACAGCAGTGGCAACGACAAATTTATCGAATTTCTAACCTCAGTACTAAATTTGTATAAAAACTTCAGGTGTACAGGTCTCGTCACGACACAACTCCGACTATTTCGGTCCGGGACCGAAGTCTCTCAAGAGTCAGAGAACCACCCATCGAGTTTCCTCTTGCACCTGTAACCGCACTTAATCACTGGTAGATCGTTTTCCCAGAGACTTCTTCATCTTTCCCACTTTTCGTTTTCTTTTTTTGTTGTCTTTTCATTCTTACTTCAACTATCACTTTTTTCACATTTAAACTACTCTACTTTTACTTGTATCCTTGTGCTTTTTCTTATTACCAACTTTCTTCTATCCGTTTCTATTTCCAGAAACAATAGTACGGCTATTATGTAGTGGTTTCAGTTTGTTTCGGGACACAGATACGATCCGTGACAAGATTTTGTAGGTCGTACACAATAGAGTAAATTAAGAGTACTGTCAACATACTCTACTTAGGACTACAATAGTGGTAAACCGTCTACTTCTTGGACTTTGAATTCAAAGTCATTGAACATTCACCATTACAAATCCAAACTCTTGTCCGTTTAGACTGAGGTCTTAGGTATGAGTATTGGTAAGAAGACGGAACATCAGAACTGCACTTAACCATACTCGAATACACATTTTCTCCAACAACATAAACTGTTCTTACAAGTTAAAAAGAAAAGTCACCCGATAAGTCAACAACGGTAGTTAGTACAACAACTTAAATTCCTTTTCTTTGTCCATTTTATCCTAAAGACTGTAATTATTATTGGTCGTAAATATTAATAAAACACACATAGCCATTACACCTTCGATGTCTACTCGTGAGAAACACGTAATAAAATATACAATTATCAACTCGACTATGTATAGACATGTTTACTATTGAAAAAACACTTCACGACCCCATACCACATTTCTAAGAATTTCAGCTAGAGTACAATTCATTGAAAAATTTTTCACGTAACAACAACAAATTTGAAATTAGTGTTATCAAGTAGAAAAAATAAAATGGCAGTACCTGAGTAATGACTAACTAAAGGGAAGACTTGTATGATCATTTATACACATAGAGAGGAATCCGGTTGTTAACAAGGAATGTCTAACAAAGTAAGATTTTTTGACAACAAGTAGGAAGGAAAGGTAACTACAAGAGTCGAGGACGAGCCGAAGTTGAAATAATTTTTTGTGTGTGTATCTGTATGTATGTCGAATAAATCACAAAGACGTACGACCTTTAATCGAAAGACTTTTAATAAGAAATAAACAACATCCTTTAACTTTTTGGCCATCGACAAAGACTTGAGAAATGTTGAAACGGTTAACATGTCCATTCACGAAACAAATTCTTTGTACTATGCATGAGTCGGTCAAGTCCGCAAGGGTCAGTATACATACCAAGAGATTGGACGTGACGGGGAAGGAAACAGATGGTCAGGATGGAAAGGTACTTCTGAATCAAAAAGGTACTTTGTAATACATGCAGAGAAAAAGAGATCGATAAGTCCATATGGAGTCTCTATGACACCCAGACCAAGGTTTGATGGTGTAATTTCGTTCAGTGCTTACAAAACCAAAGGACTAAGTGCAATTCAAATACGAATGGAACAACTAATTCACACGTCGTCGGACCTCTTAGGGTCCCTACCCCCTCGGACCACCCGACGGTAGACACCCTAGCGTGTCTCAGCCTGTGCTGACTTCGCTGAATCATCGTCGTCGTCGTCGTAATATAGATTTTTTTGTGTTACAAATAGACTTAAAAATTTATAAAATGACGAATTTTTACGAGTGGTAATAGACTCAGAAGTCATTCAATAGTAGAAAAACGGTCACCTCCCAGAATGTAACTACGACTTCCGACGACTGACTAGTCCCACCACCAACGATTTCCGACCCCACCGACACCGTTAAAGAATTTTATTCTGTTACTACTTAAACGACGTACTTAAACGAAGGAAAGTCATGTTAAAGAGACATCGTACGTTACGACAAACTATCATAAAATGGGTGTCATTTAGAAGAAAGTTTTAACCTCACTCAGGAGAGTATGGGACGTTGACGAAATAATTGATTTTCAAACACACTATAAGAGTTAGGCGACAACAATAAAGTTCTCGACTAATTCAAGTTACAGAATGTACACACACCAAAAACTGTGATTTAATGCTATCATAGTAGTCTCTAGTCCCTTAAGGGACCGTCCGATTACTAATCCTGACTCCGTTTTAGTCATTAGTGTCTAGGGGTATTGTTTATACTATTATTACTTTTGTACACTTTACAACCCTCTTACTGCTTTTACACTGTGTCTCTACACTCACTCGTTTACGACAACCTTTTAGTGCGTAATAATTATCTGAGCGAGTTATGTTCCAACGGTGGTTAGAAATCAAACATTTTTTTTTTCGTTATAGTCACTTTATGTTGTTTCGTTTTGTGTTTCTTTCATACGGAGATAATATTTAAGGAACTCTCAATTCCGATCCCGAAATGACTAGAAGTGACAAGGAATAACAATCATGGAAAATTACTCATGAAAGGTGACCATTCCTCCTTTTAGTCAGTAGACATAAAACACGAAAAAAATAATGTCCCTTTTAGTTTTGGTTAATTTTAAAATTGATCTGATTGGTAATAGCAAAGCCTAGGCAGAGTGACATTACAAAACCATTCAATGAAAAGAAGAGAGAACCAGAACATTCAACATAACTAATTACAACTTGTGAACGAAAAGTTGAGTGGAGTAAGAATGTAGAAGGGGTTGGAGGTCACATACTGTGAACTGACGAGAGGAATCGAGTCTTAAGTGTACCATATTATCTCAGAGAAGATAAGTACTGTGTATATATTTCTAATTTCTAAATTTCTCAGAAGGTCGTTGACCATAAGTGACTTGAATGTGCTGGGTCTGTATCTCATGACCACTACAACGATACTTATTATGTCTATGTCAGGAAACCTTTTACTCTTCTTGTAAATGTTTCACCCTCTATCATTTATTCCTTACAAGACCCTCACACATTGTCCTCCGGTTCGACTCCTTCGACTACAAGTTTGACACCGGTATGCTTAGTCACTTACAATAACCACGGTCTATCCCTCTCCTATAAGGGTGTCTGTCCTATTTAATACTTTCCAAGACTTAGGGTTTTTTTTGTACCACGTACCACCCTTTACTTTACGGTCAACTCAACTCGGACTACTCGACAGATTGGATCCTACTACAATCTTTCGATCCAGACCCACTCGTTAATCTTCTTCGGATACTTCCAAAATTGATTCCCTTATGTCAAAACTCTAAACGTAATATCTCTTACCTAGTTTCCCCTATTTCCATCCCCTCCCCTCCTAACTGTCCTAAACTACAACTAATCTAGCTTCCACCACTGAGGGACGAAACCGGACTCGTCGGTCTATCCATCTACCAGGGTAAAGGACTCTACTTTGTATGTTTCTCTTTATCCACAGTCTAGTAGTACAAACTCTGTGTCATCCAATAACATTCTCAAGGTCACTTTTCTGTCGGTGTTAGTACAGGTCGAGAAACACTGGGGTACCTGACATCGGGTGGTCCGAGGAGACAGGTACCTTAAGAGGTGCGTTCTTATGACTTCACCCAACGATAAAGGAAGAGGTCCCCTAGAAAGGTTGGGTCCCTAGTTTGGGTCCAGAGGACGTGACGTCCGTCTGACAAATGGTTGACTCGGTGGTCCCTTCGACGTCCTCAAGTTCACCTCGAACAGTTTACTCATCAACCCTTTTTCCTGCACCGGGAGCCTTCTCCCTGGGGTCAAGTTCTATGAGTAAACCTTCACCAGTGGAACATCTCTCATAACATGAGTACTCTTACCTACTCTGAGGGGCCAGTTTCATATTACACCCTCCTCTTCCAGACCCTGTCGTAGGATTCCTTATCGATATAAGCCACCACTTCCTCTCCCACTCGGTCCTACCCTCTGACTCTGCCCGGCAGATTCCTCATCCACCTGTTACTCCTCGTACTCTTCCCACTCGTCGTAGTCACACGGACTCATGAGTCAGTTCGTCCTCTTCCCGATTTTGTACAGAACCGGTCCGTCCAAGGGATTACTGTACCACCAGTAACCAACGGAATGCTTTTCGGTAAAGGTACCTTCACTAACCCGATACTCTTTTATATCGGTCACAGACGACGATTGAAACGAAATTCTTTGAAGTGAGGTACCTCCTTGTCTTCCGAACCCTCCGACCACTCTTGGACGACAGATCTAAGACAAAGAATTCACCTCTGAACGTTCATCGGCCACGACTACACTTCTCAGTCACTCCCTCTTTCACTCTAGAGACTCTTGGACTCGACAAAGTAGTAATCGACCCTACCGGAGGAGAGAGTATCTTTTCCTCACTAGTTCCTTCCCGACCTGAGGAAAGATTGTTTATCGTAACGATTTCTTTAATACTTTTTGGTTTAAACCCTCAAAAAATATCGACGTCCGACGTAAGACCAAGAGATTCGGACCCCTCTGTATCTCAACTGAAAAATACCAGTGTCTGAAACTAAAAAGAGAACAATGGTACCTGTAGGACCACCGGGGAAAGTCAGGGACAGGGTTCACCCTCACAGTCTGTCTCCTTCTCTCATGACCTAGGACTGAAATAGACTCTGGACCTTGGACGGGACAGAACCGTACGTAGACGGGTCACCCAAGTGAATCGACGAGTTCGTGTCATGGACGACACAGAGAAGTTGGCAAGACAAAGGAGGAAATTAAAAATAGTACGAAAAAGAAAAATGTCTTATTCTCCATTTTTTAAAATTTCCAGGGTTTCCCTTTCTTTTTTATCGTGTATAATAGAGTAGTAAGTCACTGACATATGAACTTATACATAAAAAAGTCGGAAAAGTGTACGTATGCGTATGTCATAGTCAAACTCTGAAAAGAAAATATTTGAAATTGACTATTTAGAGAGAGGAAGACAGTCTCCTGAGAACCAATAAAAGAATGTGTAGATCGTCAAATTAAACATAAATTGTCATAAGAGTAACACTTGGATTAGTGTAGTATCAATCAGTACACACAAAGAGTAGAGTGGTTTTTTACTATTCGAGGTGACTTTCGTCTATATACGGAATTTACTAAAACATAGGGAGCACGGGATGTGTATCGTCCACGAGTCATTCAAAGACCGTTCGAGGAGGCGATCGAATATTCTCGTCCTCGACAGATTAAACTAAAAACACAGAGTTTGTTTTACAAACTATATGTCCATTTCGTACTGTTACACCCTTCCTTCCTCTCTACTAACCCCTCTACCTACAACTATTGATCTCAGAATATACGACTCTTCCAGAAAAGACAGTTGTATGTTTCGTTTTGTTTTTACAGTCACCGTATTCATAATGTTCAACTTTATCTTCACGTCGGTCCTGCGATCAGTCTTAGGGTATACGCAAACAACAACGCAACAACGACACGCCATTGTAAGAAAAGTAAAATGATCTCTCGTTGAAGAAGTTCTCAGGCCGACATACTGTAACAACGTCAAAAAGGTTTCTGTCTTTTTGAAAAAGTACATTCATTGTCATTTTCTTTTATCATGAGTAATAAAATGTATTCTTCAGACTACAACATGGAAACATCTACTGGACAAAGTAGAGTAGACCTTTGTGACTCCTAAAAAGTAAATATGATCCTCAGGACCTTGACGGGTTCTCACATAAACCCACCGTATAAAACAAAACAAGTAAGACGATCTATAAACTACCCGACTATAATTCTCTCAGGTAGTTCAAAAGGAGAAAAACAAACAAAAATATGAATGCCGACACGACCCAGAAGAAACGACACGTCTGAAAAGAGATTAACAACCACCCCCCGACGAAAAGTAACATAACGTACCCGACGAGAAAGTCCACCGAAGAGAACAACACCTCGAGATCCTGTTCTTTCGAAGTCATCAACACCGAGAGTCCAAAGCAACGGGGCACTGTGTACCCTAGAAGGGTACAGTCCCTAGTTTGGACACAGAGGACGTAATCGTTCACCTAAGGAATGGTGAAGTCACAGACAAGAACGATTGACGACGACGGACAATGTCTTCTTTCCGTGTTCTAAGACGACACCGTATTTTCTAGGAAGAGACGGAAACACACGAGACTCCACACCAGGTATACGATCGTACTAGTACCGGAAGATCTATAGGAAGTCTTAGTTGACAGACGACCATGACAAGGAAAAACAAATTCTCTTGGAAATACTTAAAGAAAACAGGAAAAGTTTACCGGTAAAGACACTGAAAAATCCTCCGTTTCAACAAATTACATATACGAGTAAAACAGTCGAACTCTGCCTTGTGTCACCCTCAACAATCACTAGTGTCCTTTTTTCTTTAGTTGACATTATCAAAACGTCCTTATACAAAATGACACATTTCACTCTATATCGACGAAAATCTTAAAAGCCTTACAACTGAAACAGAGCCAAGTTCTTTTATCGGTAGATGGTTTTCACATAGGTGGTTTCCCTATAACACCTCGACCAGAAACTACAAAATTAAAATGTCATACTAGCTAAAAATTCATCAGACAAGATTTTAATATTCTAAAGGGGATTCAAATAAGGTCATCTACCTCGACAACTGATTCCCCTGAGCACACACTACTTAAATCAAAAACTCCATGTGAGTGTTAAAAGTAACAAATATAATTACGTCCCTTTGTCGTGTTCAATCGTTACTTAAGGGGAAAAAACCGCTGAGGGAAGGATTTTACGAGTCAATATCATTAAGAGATCTTAAAGTAAAGTCTTTTTTTCCTTCATCCTAGCTTACCTAGAATCTATAGTCTCTGGGGACACTTTCGAAAATTTTAGTCCGTCCGAGTCTAGAGGTGGTACCCTCTAAGACTAATCCATCCAAACCCCAACTCGAACCCATAGACAAAAAAAATTCAAGGTGTACCCTAAGACTAAGTCACACCTTTGGGAATTCTCTTTGTACTTATACAGGTCTAAGCAATTTGTCGTTGGATCAAAAAATAATTTATGATTGTTAAGCCAATATTACATCTGATTTTCAACCATCATATGGATTAAAAAATAACATGAGAACACAAAACTTAACTAAAACTTCTCGTATGTAAAGGTATCGGTAAATGCACTAATCTCTTTTGTTCTCGGGTCCCCCATTAACCCTACCTACGAATAATAATAGGGGTAAAACATCTTCTCTTTTAACTTTGAGTCCGATTTACTAAACGAGATTTGAAGTCCATCGCACAATATCTTGATCCTGATACCACAATCTTACGTAATATTAAACTATGTCACTTAAATAGAATGACAAAAGGAGTCTAATAAGAGTTTAAAATCCAGTCTCCATACTTGTGTATTAAGTACTATCACCCACCTTCTTAGTCTTTATAAGACCTTCTACCTATTTTCGACATTTATTAACCGTCTCATAAACAAACCTTAACTGACATCTTTTTTCAAAAATTTTAGTCTTGTAAAAAGGTAGAATGGGTAAGAAATTCTAAGTCGACTTCAACCGTGAGGAACAAAAGATATCTTTTAGATAAAATTTTCTCTAAAAAGAAAATTATCATTTCGAACTTTAACCCAGTTTACGTTCGTTAAACAACGAATTGTCCAATACAAAATAATTCACTAAAACAAATCATTCAACTAATAAATCTTACATCCGTTCACAGAGACATCTATCCTATAAGATTTTGATTCCAGAGTCTTTATTTAGTATTTTCATAAGGATTTGTGTACAATTGTTAATCACCATACTTTAGATTGGTGGAATTTGTCGTAACAAAGGTACCCTTAATTGTATGATCAAGGTGAGTCTCATAGACTTTGTATGGAGTAGCTATTTGGGAAAAAGAGGTGTCAATGGGGTCCCCTATTCCGTTTCTACTTTCCAACATTCGACTCAGGTAACCGGTCCCGAAGAACCCTACCCCCACCGATACCTTATACCGTCTCTCTCAATGTATCTTCAAAGTCCTCGAAGACTCAATCAATAAGGGTAAATCCTCAAAAATTTTTTAAAATAACTTCATATCAACTAACAACACAATACGACACTTCGTATTACTAAGTTAATGTGTATAAATAAAAAGAAGTATAAGAAAGGGTAACAATAAGGGTAAATCCTGACCTGTCTTACTCCTCTTAAGTCGGAATCAGTCACCGGAGGTTGGATGAAACTCACACATGATATAGTTAAACTTTTTTATGACCAGGATGTAGGGGTTATACACCCACAAATAAAAGAAAATTTAATAAACGTACGAGGTAATATAGTCACACGAAATACTTTATTATATGTGTGACTTGTTTTATAAAATTCTCTTCCTTAATTTTTATTCACTTTTAACTTCAAGAGAAAAGAAGGACGAAGGTTTCAGGTAGGGACTGGGAAACGTCTCGTAATAACATGATTGTGTACTCCGATGACTTTCCCGTCTAGAAACGTCCGAGGAAACTTCCACACCAGACCGACGTGACCACAGTCTAAACGGTACTTTTAAACAATTTTACGTCCACTAATCTGGGACGAATGACTTAACTAACGACCCACATCCCGGACCATTAGAGGTAAAATTCGTTTAAGAAGTCCCCTACCAACAAAAAAAATTTGTGCCCAATCCAACCCTCCTAGGTAAATACCCGTAGAGAAAAGTGACCGTTCGGACCGAGAAGGAACGTATTTTGTGGTCAGACTGTAGGTACTTCCTAAACCCCCTCTGACTTGGGAGAGGGAGAATAAGAGGAACAAGGTATTTTAGATTCTATTCACATACACACATACATGGTAAACCCCTTTTGGAAGGAATTTAGGAGTATCCTCAGAAACCGGTCTCCTTCCAATTCTTGTCAACTATACTTAAGTATATGTTGGACGGTTTTGGTGATATTAGTTTAAGAATTAGTGTTCATAAACCTGTATTACATTAGTAAAAATTACTAAATCTTTCATAAAGTAATATGACACTTGTAATCGAGAATCAAATATCAATGGATTCACATAGTCAACTTGTAAACCTAATTATCGATTTATTGTTTTCTTAAACCAAACTCTGTAAAATTCAGATTCCACGGTTCATCTCGACAGGAAACATTGACTTTTAAATAATATTACGTACATAAATTTGGTTGTGTTCCCTAAAAAAAAAATAATTGGGACCCCTTTTTTCTCGTTATGTATTAGTTCATTGGATTAAATCGAAATGTGACCCCTTCTTACAAAATGTCCGAAAATTCTTTACTTAGTCGAAAAAACTTTACTTTTTATTAAACACGGACATTATTATTTAAGTTTCTCACGTTTCTCCATATGTGACTTTTCATGTGGTAGGAGGATGAATTTTGCGGAACAGGGAAAAGAAATCTCCGTTGGTGTCGGTCTTCAAGAACCCAAAGAAAAGTCTTCATAAAAATGGGTCAGGAAGAAGTAAGGGGAGAGAGAAAGGACGGAAGGAAGGACTGTGGAACGAAACAAGTGGTCTGTCACACAGAACCGTCACCAAGGTATTATAGGCAAACTCGCCGTGGAGTGACGTATCTTCCTCAGTCGCACAAGATAACACATTTCGCTGGGACAAACAAATTCATTTTAACTCCTTACAAATGAACACAGATTGGAAAACACTAACCGTGACGTCGTCTACAAGAAAGTAATTATTAGGACTTCGTAAACATCCCATATTTCGATATCTTGTGTGAAGACCAGAGATACCCAATGGAAAGACATCCACTTTACACGACTACACACGTACATTTTAGCACAATGGATAACGACTTTGCGAAAAGCTCTGACCAAAACCTTTGGGACACTCAGGGACAAACAAACAAGAACTCAGTGCACACACAATGATTTGAAATACTAGGAACGGTTAGACTATCACATTTTTACCGTTCGACTTAAACAAAATCAAAATGGACGATAAGTCTCGAAAAGAGTAGGTAAGAATCGTTTAAAAGTTACTGAAAATACTCAATCTGCAGACATCGTCAACCCTACCCTGTCCAGGAAATACTCGACTCGCAGACGGTCTCGTCGCAATGAAGGGTCCGAATGATTCAATGACACTGATAGAATTTCGGTCCGTCGGAGGCTAGTGAGGGACGAAGGACCTTGGGACTTCACCCCCATCGTTACTCACCTCGTCCCTGAGAGTCCTTTTTGGTATTCTACACTGTCCGGACACTAACGACTTCCAGCCCGGATGGGATGTCCCGTAACAGTGGGGGAGAGCTGGGTATAGAGAACCAGTAACGGTGACTACAATCTAACGGTCGTGTCGGACCGTCGAACTTAAACAAGTAGTTCGGACTGATATGGCCGTAACTATCACTCCCAATAAAAAACAGTATCATCCCTTCTCGGTTAAGAAAAACAGAGACATTTAGTTTATTACCGTTTTACTCTCGGCTTACACGTCGAAGACCGGACGTGAAAATTCGATCATTGGTGAGGAGTCGAAATAAAAGGAAGGGACAAGAAGGAAAATAGGAGTAAATGAATAGGTAAATAAAACAGAACGTACAAAAAAAAAAATATTCGTCAAAGTCTAGAGAAAACCTTCATTTACGTCACACAGTTGTCATTATCGTTCTTACTCTTCTTTCCTTTCTCTTTAATTGTCAACTTTTTTTACGTAAGTCTTAGTAAACTAAATGTTGTCAAGAGGAAACTGGTAAACACCTCTACGAAGCAAAGACAATCGTAAACTTGTTTTACGGCAACCACCACGGGACACTCACAAGGAAACTGGTGAGTCATCTAACTACCTGGGTACCCGCACCCTGTCAACGACCGTGTCTTTATTCATCAAAGACCTCCTTCACCCGGCACGTGCGTAAGGAAAATCGAAAAAAAAAAAAAAAAAAAAACTATAGTCTTGTCAAAGGAAAAGGACCTTGTCAGACTTCATTGGAAGGTCTTTGACTCGGAGAGAATCGTTGGAGAGGAACACATCGACTGGTGCCTAATCTCCCAGAGACCTGGTACAGACAACTCTACAAGACATCTGTATGGTGGGACGAAGTCGACCTAATGGCGATTTGGTAAGTTTGGTTTACACTTACCGATTGGTAACCAAAACGTTTTCCTCCCTACGTAAACTTGTGTCTTGGGATGTCACAGGTAACTCACTCGGCATAGATAAATGTAAAGAAATATAGTACAAACTGGGACGACGACGACGACGACGACGACGATTCAGCGAAGTCAGCACAGGCTGAGACACGCTGGGGTATCTACCGTCGGGCGACCCGAGGAGGTAGGGACCCTAAGAGGTCCGTTCTTGTGACCTCACCCAACGGTAAAGGAAGAGGTTACGTACTTTCACTTTTAACTTTCACTTCAGTGAGTTAGTACAGGCTGGGAAGCGCTGGGGTACCTGACGTCGGATGGTCCGAGGAGGCAGGTACCCTAAAGGGTCCGTTCTCGCGACCTCACCCCGCGGTAGCGGAAGAGGTCACAAACTGGGACGGTGTAAGAACCGCACGGTCAAACGAAAACCAGAATGCACACGAAAGAAGAACTGTCCAGCGAACATGTGTAAATCTACACCTAAATCAGACGTATTGACATTGTCTCTTCGACGGTAAAATGAAGTTTTCTGGGGGATAATTACACCATTCACAGTGTGAAACAAGACACTTGGAGATCTACACGCAACTGTACGACCCTTTCCCCGTCTCCTTCAACGATAAAAATCTCCCCCTTTTAGTTTCCGATCATTATTTATCTGTTGAATTTCCTAAAATAACACGTTCGACTGATTTCCGACTTTCTTTCGAATTATATTTTTCATTGATCATTTAATGGTTCCACACAAACTTTCCGGAATCTTTGAGTTGACACACTTCCTTTAAAGGATTCGTCTATCGATTATTATTACCTGTGAATTGTCAGAAGTACAACGTATAATTCCTCTGTCTCATCGGTTCTTTCCTCCTCCCTTTTTTATCCCAAGAGTACCGTCGTCGTTTGACCTCTCCCCTCACCCTCATCGTCCCTGTCCTCTCCCGTCCCTCACCTTCCGTGTCGTCCGTGTCAGACACGGGTCAATTTTAGACGTGACTCGACGCGACCGATTGTGTTCTTGGGTCGCAATGAAAACATTATTGGTTTCTTCCCCTGGGGCGCAACAGGAGGAAGGAGACGACATCTTAGGAGCAATGGAAAGATGTATTAAAGAGTAAAAGAAGGTGAGCAATAGAAGGTAGACAGTGTGGAAAAATATTCAGAATAAGAAAGTACTGTCACTCTAACGAGATTCCAACCGTGTCGACAGCTGATAAACGTAACCGTTGGCCTAGGACCCTCCTCAGTCCTACGATAAAATCTTGTCTCAGAAGACTTCGACAAAGGGTAAGAGTTTTTCACGACAACTTCCTCTTTTTTTCCAAATTGTCAGATCTAATGTATGGGTTGGGACAGTCTTAACCCTTCAATTTTTAAATACCTAAAAAAAAGTCCTATCCATTGAGGGGATAAGTAAACAGAGACCTCCTAGAAAACAAAGGGAGAGACGACGATTCCTCAACCGAACTACGACTCTTATCCGTCTCTGCCATTCCTCCTCTTTTAACTAGACATATCATACCTTTTTAACTTAGGCCACATCTTTTTCAAATTCTACCGAATACAAGATGGGGACTTACATACGATGATATTTCGTAAGTCCTCATTATAAAACTTTTCATAAGTTTTAAAATTTCAATATATAAATTTCCCTTTTGATAATTTGTCGAGAAACGACTAATTATTACTCTTATGATGACTTGTATATACATTGTTGTGAGAGTTTAGTAACAAAGGGGTACAAGAACCGTCATGAATATTTATTTACTCATTTGTGAAAATTTTTGTTCCGGGATTTAGGAGTGTAAAATCTTAACCTCTAGATACAACAAAATTGTCGAGTGAACAGTTTGTACCAGTTTACTTCCGTTCCTCTTCGACATGTCGAGAAGTCTGGGTCCCGACCCTGTCTGGTCTAACTAAAGGTAATCTACTCTGGAGACTACACGGGGTCGATGGTACAACTTTCGAGTTTGATTGTCTCATGGCCTCCACTCCTGTCAGAATGACCGGAGTGTACAACAACGAGGGGACGCCCTTGTCCGAAACAGAGGTCTTCAAACGGTTCCGAAAAATGGTCGAAGTCAAACGGGAAGGTCAAATGTACATTTACCGTGGGGGGTATTCAACGAGAATTTGAAAGTTGAAGAAATGAAAAGAGAAGTGGGACTACTTGTTCCTTCCGGTAAAAAATCTACTGAAACGGACTCATTTGGGTGTATGTTATGACACAAGAACCAACCCTCCTCTGTCACTGTACACTACGATTCCGGCTCAGGTACCTCACCTGTCGTCAAGTGCCGTGAATTAAGAAGAGTAGGGCGTTGTTACGATTCGATGGGTCACCGTCAAAACCCCTACAGAAAGACAACCAAAGAATACTTGCACGGGATGACACGTTGGGTCCAATATTCGAAGATCCTTCGTGGTTGGTACAGTACCAGAAAAGAATTAATGGGATTATGGAAGAGAAATTACCTAGGAGGGATTTTAAAAGTCGACTTGCTCATATGTAGATTAAAGTATAACAGTCCCACGTTGAACCCCTTGTGTTCGTTTAGGGCGTTCGGTAATTGGGAATCGACCAACAGTCCCGAGCCGTCCGTCGGAGGTGTCACTCTCCTCACCCCGTGACCCCGTACTCCTCCTCTACGTGGTCCTGTCGGGTGGAAGGTCAAGGTAGACACTCAAGCCCTTCCATGATAAAAAACTGCCTATAAAAACCGGTGTAAGGGTGTAAAAAATGACATTCTTAAGACTTTTCATTTTTAAACTGTTCACTCTCCCTATACGTCATAAATTGTGTCACAGACGAAAAAAATTTTAGACCACACTTGTAAAATGTATACAACAAATTATTTTTGATCTACTACCTCACCTCCCTTCCGACACGTCGGAATAAAAATCGGAAACAGATCACATATTCATCCGACGCCACACTTAACCAGTCCTGCGTCTTCTCAGGGACAATTAAAGTAAGTGGAGAAAGTAAATTCTCTTTGACCTTAATTTTCAATTTAATTGATTTTAATTTTCGACCTTCGTATACCTATGTTATTTTCAATCGCTCAAACGACATGTCCCATTTATTTCTCGTCAACATATCTACACACATATAATAAATATGGACTATCAATATGGACAATACCTAAACCTTGACATAGGAATTTCATACCTTTATATAAGGGGTACTTTTATGTCTTCTACATCACTTGTACCCCTTGTCCAATCAGAATTCAGGACCAGGAACGTACGAGAAAACCGGAAATCTTACTTAAACAGAAACTGGTACTAATCACCAACCGAACCAAATATTCCTAGTGTCATAACCCATGTCTAGAATCAAACTTACCTCACCACTCTTTTTTTTTTTCCTCGTCATTCTATGAATTAAATAATCAGAACTGGAGAACCGGTATTCCGTACACTCTTAATAGTCGAGTCTTTCACACCTAAAATCCAGTTTCCCATGTCTAAAAGTGAATCTTTTTCTTGATTAAGGCTCCGAGATTATTGTGTCTTACCGGCTGGCATCCATTATCAAGTCATAACATTGAATTTTCATCAGCTCTCTTCTAGGATTCGTCAGAGTGGTGTCCCTTTTTTTTTTTTTCAATTGAAGTAGTCCACTACCAACACAATTAATAGAACTAGAACCATTAGTAAGATGTGACATCTCGTTACCAGGGGTCGGAAAAACCGTGGTTCTTGACAAAAGAACCTTCTGTTAAAAAGATGCCTGAGCCCCGAACCCCCTTCCCTATCTACCAAAAGTGAAAGCGGGCGGCGAGTAGAGGACGACACACAGGCCCAAGGATTGTCCGGTACATGACGACGACCAGGTACCGGACCCCTGCGGACTACATCTCATATACATATAGTTTCCTAGTGTGAGATATGAAATTTATATATGTAATATAAAAAGTTAGTAGGGAGTTATGTCGAAATTTTTTTCTTCATTTTCTTCCAACGTTAATACTTCGTCCCGGGTCCTCGATTCTGTATGGTTTCGTAAGGAATATACATTAAAAATCGTCGAAAGTAGGGAGAACCATAGAAGTGGTGTACGAATCCCGTGGTATTAAAGTCAATACAATTAAGGGAGATCTTAGAGGATGTTTGGAGGAGACTTCAGATTCATTGAATATTATCTTAGTAAAATAGAACAATATCAACCCAAGGTTCTTTCAACTTAAGTCGAGGAAAAGAACCTATTGGTTTACTGGAGATTATCGTAAAATTCCAAATTTGAGAGAGTGTGAACGAGAGTCGGGTGTCGAAATTCCACCCCATCTACACTTAAGAGAGGTAATACGTCCACTATATTAACTCTGAGTCCATCGAACGTAGAGTGTTGTCCACGTATAGAGAGAGTTTCCAATTGAACCCTAAACATGAGTTCGAAACTAAGATTTAGACGACAGGAAAAGGAGAACCCTTTACACTAAATTTTAATGTCGTCTCGAGAAACAATTCGTGTCTCATTAAAGTATAAAATTTTGTAGAAATACTTAAGTCCAAAACTCTTCTTAAAAGAAATTCGTTTTGTGGATAGAAGTGGAAGTAAAACTAAAAAAAAATTTGTCACAAAACGGTAAGTTGTTGTTGGTTTTCAAAAAACTCGACAAAAGTTACTAACATACAAAATACGAGAGAAACACTTCAAAAGGGAAGTCGTAAAAGAGATTGGGATTAGGTAAACAGAAGAACCAGGTTAATCAGGGGTGACTTTCTTTAGGTCATTCATCATGGACTTCGTTACTCCAACAAGGTCCTTAGAAAGGTATATAGGAACTCAACCCACACTGACGAGATATTTGAAATAAAAAGTAGTGTGTATGACACTTGGATTTACACAATTCATGAAATACCTAGGTCACGAACCTCGTTACGGTCGTTTGAACCGTCATAGTTTTTTACAGACACACCGTTTTTCGTTGTGGTGGGTAGTCTCTGTCTCGCCCTTCTGATTACTGTCTGACACCTCTACCAAAGTGAATGTAGTATCTGTTTACGATCAGAGAAATTATATATTTCTCGAGGGTCTTCAACTATCCCGAAGGGGTCACCGAGTCTGCTATTTCTTAGGCGGACGTTACGTCCTCTGGACCCAACCTAGGGACCCAACCTTTCTAGGGGACCTCTTCCCGTACCGTTGGGTGAGACCATAAGAACGGACCTTTTAGGGGTACTTGTCTCCTCGGACCGCCCGTTGTCAGGTACCCCAACGTTTCTCAGTCTGTACTGACTTGCTGATTCGTACGTGCGTCTTCAACTATTCGAATTTTTTCTCTCTACGAGTTAGGTTTTTTTACCTAATTCTTGTACTTTTCCTGTAAAGTGTCCTTTCCTTTATGTTTATCCGACAATTGTATACTTTTCTACAAATTTAGGTAGTACGATTCTCTTTAAGTGTAGTTTTTAGTGGATAGACAAACCGTGTTTGGGTCTTCAAACTGCTATGTACCAACATTCCGACACCCTTTCGTTCCCAAGAGTAGGAAACTAAAATTGACACATTCACCTCGTTAGGTATACTCCCTCCCCTATTAAACCGTTGTCGATAGTTTTAATATGTACGAAATGGGAGACTGGATCACATAATCAACGAACCCCAATGGTATTGTTTCATGGTGTTTACCCAACCGAATTTGATTGTCTTTACGTAGTTGAGTCAAGACCTCTGACCTTCAGACTTTAGTTCTGTAATACCCCAATACGAGGGAGACTCTGGTCATCCCCCTAGGACGAAACAGAGAAGATCGAAAAACACTAAACGACCGTTAGAAACCACCAACGACCGGACGTCGACGTATGAGACTAAAGACGGAGACAGAAATGTCGTACAGAGATACAGAAGTGCACCAGTAGTAGAACTTCCTGTGGTCAGTATGACCTGATCCTCAGACGGGATCAGGTCATTCTGACGTAAAATTAAACGTAGACATCACTGGGACAAAGGTTTATTCCATCGCAGGATTTATGACTCATAATCCTGGAGTTGTATTGGAAGTATTCTCTGTGTTAAGTTGGACATTATGGGTCGTTAGGGTGGAATCGTAAATAAGATGTCTATATAACCTTGTTGCGTTTTGATAGTCTCCGAACCAATTCGTACGGTATGGAGACGTCACTTCATGATGTCGAGATTTCGTCGCGACTTCAATCCTTGACTGTACCTTTTGGGAAGTTCAGTCTTGGTGTCACATCATCCGATAGAAACCCCATTTTTTCTCCTTTTGTCTACAACAAGTATAAACGAATATAAACATACTTCTTTGAGACCCTTTTCTGTATTCTTTAATTATTCACACTAATACCCTCTACCCCCACCCCGTTTGTCCTCGTCTCCATGTTAATTCTGAAAAACCACGAAAGAACACAATGAACTATACACTTAGTAGACTTGTTCAATGGATAAAGTTTCTCACTATGTGGTTCTCACAGGAGGAAACGTTAAGTCATTTCTTGATTAAAAATGCTTTATTTGTCCCTTAGACATATAACAGGGTCATTAGTTGGGGGATAAAAGAAAGAGAGAAGAAAGAGAGTTCGAAACGAAATCAAGAACCTTAAAATGGTGGTGATAGAGAAAAGTGTGCAGTGTGTGGACGAGAACCAAACATCGTAGCAATACTGAATAAAGAGTAATCATTTCTTTATAGACGAATAAGGTCTTGGAAACCAGTCTCTACGTTTGTTTTCGATTAGTTCGTCCGTGACCGTAAGAAATACTTTTCCGACAATACTTGTTAGTCAACTACTCGAATTCCGTTAAATGTAATTTTACCAGAACCTTCGCTTGTGTCCATTACTCAGACATAAAGTAGATAGATTTTAAAAATTTATTTCACAATACTTTCTTCACAAGTGTCGGAAGTCATCGTGTAATAGAAGTCAAAGACTCAAAAGAAAGGTAAAATTTTCACTTAAACTAATTACATGATTCTAGTCTTAGTCTTGAAAAAAGAATTTTTTCATTAATTCACCTATTAACACAGGTAAATGGGAGAGGTGCGGGTTTTTTCCAAAATAAAACGAGACCAGGGTTCCCCCACCCTCCGTCCCCTTCATCGTTTATGAGACCCCGGACCAGTGGATCAAGACACACAGCGGACGTGGAAAGTAAAGAGGGGAAGACGTAGAAGGACTGGACACAAAATCAAGTCGTCGATCTCCCTACTCCTTTTCTTCATGTACATTCATTCGGAGAAACCGATTAATCATCAAAACCAATCTCTTTATCGGTCCTCCTATCAATTCTTATACCAACTTTCTGTACTAAACCAAACAGACACTTAAAGTCAAACGGTTCAATTGGGACCAAAGAAAATACTACCTATTAGGTATCACTTGTCGTAATAGTATACTGGAAAAAAGGCATTCGATGATAAATAAGGGAGTCTTATAATTATATAATTTACGAAAAATATATTTTCTTGTCGAGACACAATGACTCTTCATAGTACTATGGTCGAAGGTTTACAGGTTCGATCTATCCCATTTACCCCATATAGAAACACGGTGTTTCTTATCGTATTGTCTGTGGTAAGGGTCTATATTAGTTGTGTTCTGTTTCTTAACCCCCGTCCTTCTTCGACAGACTTTTTCTCTCTCCCCCTCCAACGTCACACCTTTTGTCACACATTTACATTAATTTGATCCTAGTCTATATATCCCTTCGATTTTATTTTAGACCCGTGGAGTTCCGTCGTTCTTTTCCTTTCCCTTCTAATCCCCTACCTTCTTTTCTTCAGACACAAGTCTTCTGTCTGAAAAACGTAACGAAAAACGTGAGTCCTCATCTGGAGGTCGGCAGGAGCGACCTGTCCAGGGTTGGGTAGACGGAGGACCAGAAACGGACGAAATCAATGAAACAAGGAAGTTTTCAGGTGACGACGGTGACGCCGAGGTTAGTAGTGGAGGTACTCTTTCAGGAATCTACAAGATAGACCGATGATTCTAATTAAGACAGAGACAAGATTTCTGGACGTAACGACCGGGAAGGGTAGGAGAAGATCGGAGGTGAAGGTGGTGTCCCGAGAGGAGTAAGAGAGGAGGGGTCGGAAACTGGAGGTGCACGGGGTGGTGAGGGAGGGTGGGATCTCGGAGAAGTATATGGGGCGGGGGGAGGTGGGACGGAACACGTTCGCGAAGTGAGAAGACGACAAGTTGACTAATTCAGGAAGGAGTGGATGTGGATCTGAAGAGGAACTGTAATGAATCGTGTCACCTTCAAAAATTAAAAACACATTAATAAACTACCAGAGGGGGTAATTTGACCTTCAAAGATCTTCTCTTCTTGGTACATTCGAAAACGAGTGGTAAGGGAACGTGTCGACCGAACTTTGGGGAGAGAACATTTACCTACTTCTACGTTTAGTGGGAAGTCCCTTCGTCTTGTCACATCCCCACCTAAATCAACGGTGGAGAAGGTCCGACTTGAGAGACAACTACTCGAATTCCGTCAACGTAATTTTAACAGAACCTTCGTCCTCGAGTCCATTACTCAGACATAAAGTAGATAGACTTTAAAATTTATTCCATAATGGACACCTAAGGTGGGATAATTCTTGTGGAATTTGTTCCTTCAAAGAAAAAGAGTACATCTTCCGGTTCGAACGTTCGACCCGTCATAACAGTCCCTACGTCCGACGAAAGTAACAAAAACGACCCGTAAGTACTTGGGGCGAATTCGATGACTGAGGCAATTATTTCTTTTACCCCTCTAGTCTCGCCCTGTCATCGATAGAGACGGTATCACGAAAGATCCGTAACCCCCACGACTTATTTACGTATGCTGAGAGAGTCGTGCCACGGACCGTGTATCGTGAAGCACCGACAGACACAGAGAAGGAAGTCGTATACACATGACTTAGCGAAGGGGATCTACGGAAGATAAGGACGAGAATCCTACAAAGACTCAAGAAGTAAAAAACAAAGAAGTAAGAACCTAGTTTAATCCACCAAATGATGTAAACGTTTGTCAGACGGGAAGTACATCCCTTGTGCAGAGGCTAAAGGAAAACTATCAAGTACCTCATCATCGGGAAGACGGGGTGGTGACCCTGTGACGAGAGGAGCCGGAGAACTACCGAGGACAAATATCTTTCAGTCGAAGGGGTGTCGAGTGTATTCGAGACAGCTAGTTCATCTCGGTTTCTAGAAAAAACAGAGGGAACCTGCCACGGTAGGCCCGTGTTTATACGGAAAAAAGTTTCGACATGGACCTGTACGTCCTCAATCCGTTCCTCCCTGCCCCACTCCTCCCTCCACTCTCCCTTCAAGTCACTTTTATTTCATTCCGTCACACACAATCGGAACTGTCAAAAGAAAAATAAACAAAGGACACTTCCGTTAACTGGCTCCTCACCCGAAACTTGAAGAGATATCGGGACGATAGTTTCTGAGGTGTTACTCTTCCATGTGCTAAAGGTTGCGGGAGTTAAACTACGTCCAGACGTTTCCTTTCCATACCAAGGTATTAAAATCCTACAAAAAGTTTAGACTAACAAATAATAATTATATGACCCTAATAGGTCGACTAGGAATCTCGTTTTTCAAGAGTTCCGGGTTCTTGTTTAAGAGGGTAAAGTTGTCCGAGACGTCCAAAATTCTCTTTATTTTTATGGGATCCCTTTTTATTGTGTTTCACCCCTTCTACACAACTTTCAGAAATAGAAAGTCATTTCTTAACCGGTAAATGGATGACACTTTCTTATCAGACCTCTCGTTAATAAACAGTAATAACTCAACTTAATTCCAATGTACGGGAAAAGTTGATCAAAAAATTTGACTAAGTAGAAAGGATTCTAGACAACCCTTCCGGACAAGACAAAGAATAAAATCCGACGAAAATCAAACTGTACTCCAGAAAGTAGGTAGTGGAATTAATACATGGAATAGAATTCTTCTTCAACCACAAATACAATTTTAAACTAACGACCAATAAACATAATATTCTGAGAAGTCAAAAAAGGGTGTAAATAGATTCTAATTACAACTAATGAAAGACAAAACATCTTACATTAATATAGATCACGACGTCTTTCCCATTCAGACCGTAATTCATGAAACAAAAGTGAAAGGTTCAAAATTTTGATTTTCTAAAGATCCCATCTTTAATTTTATCATTGCATTATTTTCCAACACAAAAGTAAAAATTGAAGTAAACGAGTAACATTAACCACTTCTCGTTACAATAGGGATAAATAGGGGTAAGAAAACCCCGAAGTTTAAAACAAATATATTTATCAGAAAGGAAATATAACGATATTTTACGAAAAGTCCCTAGAAAATATAAAAGCTTTTACATTCTTTAGGTAGTTTTAATATTGCTGAATTTAAATACGTCAACTGAAGGAATAAAAATCTGTGAATTCGTAGGATAAATGACGTCTACTTCAGTAACTTTACAATACTTATTGAAGAGAGTATAGATAAAAAACAAGTAAAATAAAATCGGAAATCTTTATTCTCCGGGTATGCTACACCGTTTGAACATAGGAAAAGACTTATTCTTCAGTAACCTTAAAAGAAAATCCCTTAAACCAGATAATTTGAAATTGTTCTCAAAACTTTGATATTCAAATAGTTGATTCTCGAAGTTTTTGTTTAATGTAGTCCGAATTTCACGAAATAGGAAAACAAAAGACCTACTTCCCATTTCATCTTTGCTTCCCCTTCTCATTTTCACATCTCAATTTACTCAGAAAAGAGTTTACGAAAAAGGTAAACCCGATTCTTGACATCTTAATCACAGAGAGAGTCCCGGTCCCGTCGACCGTAACAACCAATACAAAGACAACCAGACCACAGGAGGCGACTGAGAGCCGACTTTCGAAATTGCTGGGGGTCTCCCAACGACAAACCCGACAGACTTTCGCTGCGGTTCCGGCGTCACAGGTGGTTGACGGCTCGCCACGAAGACGTACCTCCACTCGTGCAAAAAGGTTGTCCTAGTGACACCAGTACAATTCTCGGTCAGTGAAGACAGTTTGTCAACTCGGTATAGTTGACAATAATGGGATGGGGAGTCTCAAGGAAATTTCAGCAGAAAAGACTTGGGCGATCGGTACACGTAGACACGAAAAGAACGGGAAGTGAAGTTCGAAAGACAAGCCATCAAGCACCTTACTTATATGAAACGGAACTCACAACATACGCAAGAAGTTCGAGAAGTATACATAGGGACGGATGTAAAACTATCCGGAGATCAACGGGAAAGAAGATCTCCTTGTACGAAAGGGACGACTTTTAGTGACTAACTCTCTTCACTTTTCACTTTTTATGCACATTCGGTAATTACTCCTTGTGTTTTCGTGGTTTATGTAAAAATTTCTAGATCGATCGTTTGAGTCTAGTGTCGAAACGTGTAAATAATGTGGAACACCAAGAAAAGAGTAAAAACAAAGGTACAAGTTCATACGCATCTGAGGTGCAAAAAAATGAGTGTAAAGTAAATATATATATAGATGGAGGAATGGAATTAAGGTGATGAACTTCCGTGACTTAAAAAATAAGTAGTCTACTATTTTTAACTTGATCTTCACAAACTATACGGTCCTGAAACCTCTTACTTTTTCTCCGAAAAATTTTCTTTTTTTTTTAAACATGAAAACTAGACGACGAAAATAGAAGTAAGAGAAACATTAAAAATCATGATCACCATTACCAGTCCTTCGTCAAATGAACTATGGTAGATGTACTCACAATTCGAAGTCTTGACCAACGATGTATTTCTGATCCAATAAATTGTTTTCTCATCAATTCAATAACTCCCGAACACATAATACAGACCTGAAATTACTAGACTAAAGACGAACCCTCTTGACCAACGACATAACTGAATGGCACTTAATCTACTAAAACGAAAACAAAAGTTGTCTAAATCAAACTCTAAGAAAATAATGTATGTATTGGATTAGGGTGGTATATTCGAGACCCTTACTGGTTTAATCTTGAAAATAGTTCTAAAAGACTTTAATCCTTTATCAAGTTTGACCACCAAGACGGTAATAAAAACAGATTTCACTACATTCCATGGTAGTTCTAAAACCCATTGTTAATCACCAGATTTTGTCTGATTCTGTTTCTTCCCTTTGATTAAAATTTTTAAATTATCCCTTTTTATACTTCTAGATGAGAACTGAAATTCTTGGAGTCGATAAGTTGTATTCAGTATAGATTTCGGTCCGAAAATACCTTCGATTTGACTTCTTCCGAGCACCCGAAACGGTCGTAGGGGTAAGCAAGACCAACACGGGGTCTGTCAGGATCAAATACGAATGAAAGGGACACCTTAATTATCGTGTAGACGTCCTATTTAACATTAATGGTACCAAAATCAACTGTAACGTCAGTTACTCTGTCATCGCACCACCCTATGATCCCAATAATTAAGTCGGCTTCCAAGTCAAGTCAAGTCAGCGAGTCAACACAGGTTGAGAAACACTGGGGTACCTGTCGTCGTGCGGTCCGAAGGGACAGGTAGTGGTTGAGGGTCTCAAATGAGTTTGAGTACAGTAACTCAGTCACTATGGTAGGTTGGTAGAGTAGGAGACAGTAGGGGAAGAGGACGGAAGTCAGAAAGGGTCGTAGTCCTAGAAAAGGTCTCAGTCAAGAAACGTAGTCCACCAGCCTGATAATCTCGAAGTCGAAGTCGTAGTCAGGAAGGTTGCTCATAACTCCCGATTAAAGGAACTCCTAACTGACCAAACTAGAGGAACGACAGGTTTCCTGGGAGTTCTCAGGAGAGGTTGTGGTGTCAAGTTTTCGTAGTTAAGAGGCCATGAGTCGTGAGAAATACCAGGTTGAGAGTGTAGGTATGTACTGATGACCTTTTGGTATCGAAAATGATCTGTCTAGAAACAGCCGTTTCATTACAGAGACGAAAAATTATACGACAGATCCAAACAGTATCGAAAAGAAGGTTCGTAGAAAAATTAAAGTACTGACGTCAGTGGTAGACGTCACTAAAACCTCGGGTTCTTTTATTTCAGAGACTGACAAAGGTAACAAAGGACTACTTTCACTTTCTTCTTTCACTTTTTCGACCGAATTTGAGTTGTAAGTTTTTTGATTCTAGTACATTAGACCAGGGTAGTGAAGTACCGTTTATCTACCCCTTTGTCACCTTTGTCGTTCTCGGATTCAAATGTACTTTTCTTAATGAGCTAAGACTCCGTTCTCCTAAGTTTCGGAGTGACAATAGGAGACACAAGCATTCTGGGTTGACCGTGGACGTAGTAGGACTCAGGGGTAAATTCCTGTGGTGACGTGTCTTCGTGATGGTTTTCTACCAATTAAGAACCTCCCACACTTTTGGGATAGTACTCTCGTTAACAACTTTTGTCACGTCCTCGTCTGTGGATCCTTTGTCCTCTCGACTCTGTGTGTCATCATCGACCGGCAGGTACGACCTTCCGCACGATATTCCTTAGTTTCAATCTCCTCAGGACACCCCAAGATCGTTGGTCACTTACCGTTAAAATTCCAGTTCTGTCTCTTTTCTCCAAGTCCCAGATGAAATCATTGATATATTTTTAGAACAAAAAGTCACCAAATATTAGAACAACCGAATCTAATTCTTCATTTACAAGTACACTAATTTTTTACTTATAAAGACTGTACCTTGATTTTATTAATACTTTGATTAGGAAAAACAAAACAATGTTTGTAAAAACAATTAACGAAAAGTGTTCAATTAAGAATATAAAAAATAAGACGACTAAAAATCTGAAAATGAGTATTAGTATCACTATTTTATCTGTAGACATTCACATTGTAAAAAGAACCACTTTACGTCTAAAACCAGTTAAAGACAAACAAAACTCCAAGAGACTAATACAACCGTACCATTACTGGAACTCTCTTCAAAACAGGGACAAAAATTTTTAATTTTACGAAAATTTATTGATTGTCTTTAAATCATCTGAACCATTTAATTAGAACTATTTAATCTTCCATTATAAATTGAAAAATCTTTACTGAAGATAATGTACTTTATTCAGAATTAATTTAAACATAAATAGTTCAGGGAAACTAAAATAGAGAGAACAGTGGTCTCCCAGAGCGAAGGAGGGAGTAGAAGGGGCAAAGGATTCCTGATTCAAACTTAGAGAGGTCCCGTGACACTGGAAAGTGTTTGACGGGGAGGTCGGAACAAGGGGCGACCGAAAAAGTGTGAGGAGGAAATGAGGTCAGTAGAACAGAGGATTCATAATAAAAGAATAGAGAGAGAGGTATAGAAACGTTTTCTTTTGAAAGGAAAAAGAAAAGGAAGAAAACACTATCACAATGAAGAAAATACTATGGAAGGACTACGTAGGTCCGTTCCAATGAAGAATACCCTAGAGGTAAGGATAATGTGATAATATAAACGGGGACTACACGAAAGTCTTTCTTGTGACAATTCCGTAGAGTCTTAGGAGACATCTACTGTGTCACGGACCGGGACATCATGTAAAAATCGTCTTCAATCGATCTGACTTCAACTTGAGACGACGGTCGGACTGGATTTATAGATTATTAAAGGTAAGAAGAAACAGGTAACAGTGGTTGTATTTTCTCCAGTCATTGGTACACATAATAAGAAATAAGTGAGTTGTTCATAAAGAATTTGTAAACAATTTATCCGTCCGTAACGACATACAACCGGTATGTTATACCAACTAAGAAGTCTGTCTGTGAGTACAAGATCATTCCCTGTGTCTATTACTTACCAGACCGGTCTTTTACTTCACTCGTGTGTGTGGCGACACCTAGTCATGTCGACCGACAACATGGACGACAGGAGTGAGTAGGCAGAGATGGTGCGAAATGCGCACACGACGGGGTTGGAGACTTTGAACCAAAGAGGATGTACTCTACGGCAATCTCTATTGAACGGGACATTAACTCCCATCAGGGAAACCTTACTTGATCTACAATTATATGACTATAAACATATTCGATCCCCGTCCATCTCCACTATCGTTATTTACCGTAGTCGTGAGTCGTCAAGTACATCCAAATAGTAAGTGAGTGCGACATTCCGTGTCATTGTACCCCTACGAACAATGTGGTGGAGAAATTTAGTATAGAACTGAAATTCGTGGAACCAAAGGAACAAACTAAATATCTTTGATCTTTTTGACGAAAACCTTAATAAAGGTGCCACTTCTTTGGAGCCTGTAGTCTTCGTCTACTACTAAGAGAAGGTCGGACGTTTTTTCGGTTCACACTCTCGACTTTTCTTGGCAGGTAGAGTCAGCTGTGAGACGGGAAACTCACGTAGTCGGTGAGACTTGTCTTTGCCTCGGGGGTATACTAAGTGACAAAAGTGAACCTCGGTCTACAGTGATCGGATATTTTTGTTAGAATATAAGTTCGGTAATTTTATTGTTTTGGATCATTTTGATTTTTTTTTTTTTGGACAGGGGAATTACTTAAATCTATATAAAATCCTCTTTTTGTTTCTGATCAAACAAGTAGGAAACGTAATTCACCATTTACCGTCCATATGAACTCATTCTAGAAAGTTATATTCTCTGAGAAATTTTTACAAAGAACAAGTAAAACTTCAAGGACGAAAAGTCGAAGTGAACCATATATACCGAATAATAAAAAATCTAAATGACGAGTTTTTCACTAATAAAACTCCTGATAATTTTGAAAACGATTCCCTAACTGAAAAATCAACTAGAAAACAAAATTCGGAGAGAAAGTAATACAAGTACTTCAGGTTCAGGAAAGATTCTCGTTAACGATATTTTAAACACCTCCTTTCCCTTCCACGAGTATTTTCGTGTGCACCGGAGAAGGAAACGACGAAGAATGGAGGTACTACAGGAATTTTATCCTAAGGAGACTCAACCTTCGAGGACTTTTGGATTATGACTAAAAATATTTTGATATCCCTTTTAGAGTTTCATGATCTGAGTTGGTTTAAACATTTATTAAAAAAATTTATCGTCCTAGTAGTCCAATTTATCTTCATCGGGAAAAAATGTTCATAGACGTAAATACGATATATGATTCTTTTAACCTCTTTCGAAATGTGGTTTGAGTGGACACTTAAATAAAAAACAACAACAACAACAAAAGGAAAAATTTTAGAAAATAAATAAGCATTTGTAAAAATTTAAAAATTTCCAATGAAAGGTAAATGTCAACAATTTTTTTGTGACCGGCATAAGGACACAAAACGTTACGTAGGAACGCAGAGTGTGGTGGACGATCAAACTTGGAGGACGAGAGAGGGAGGCCACAACGGGGGAGGGGGAGTGGGGGAGGTGACCATTGGGAGTCACACAAAAGGGAAAGACACTCAGACGAAGAAGATACAATATAAGAGATCAAACAATTCTTGTGTATAAGAAATTGAGACCCCATGTCCCGTTATTATGAAAATTAAACACAGTAAGTACGACTTTATGGATAACATAAGAAAAAAAAAATTAAAAATAATAATTAAATAAATAAAATTAACCTGAGATTAATGAACTGTTATAACATCACCAAACGGTATGTAGTTGTACTTAGGTGGTGCCCACATGTGCACAAGGGGTAGGACTTGGGGGCAGGGAGGAGGGAGGGGCATGGTAGGGAGACCCAGCGGGGTCACGTGGTCGGGGCTCGTAGGACATAGGACGTAGCTTAGACCTGACCGTTAAGCAAAGTGTATACTATATATATGTACAAAGTTACGGTAAGAGGGCTTGGTAGGGTGGGAGCGGGAGAGGGTGTCTCAGGTTTTCTGACAAGATATGTAGACACAGAGAAAGCGACAGAGCGTATGTCCCAATAGCAATGGTAGAAAGATTTAAGGTATATATACGTAATCATATGACATAACCCCAAAAAGAAAGACCGAATGAAGTGAGACATATTAGCCGAGTTCAAAGTAGGGGGAGTAATCTTGACTAAGTGTACATAAGAAAAATTACCGACTCATTATGAGGTAACACATATACATGGTGTCGAGAGAATAGGTAAGTAGACGACTACCTGTAGATGCAACGAAGGTACAGGATCACTAATATTTGTCACGACGCTACTTGTAACCCCATATGCCCAGAGAAAGTTAAGACCAAAGGAGCCACACATACGGGTCGTCACCCTAACGACCCAGCATACCGTCAAGGTAAAGGTCAAAAAATTCCTTAGAGGTGTGACAAGAGGTATCACCGATACGATCAAAGGCAAGGGTGGTTGTCGCATGCTCCAAAGGGAAAAGAGGTGTGGGAGAAGTCGTAAATAACGAACATCTGAAAACCTAACGTCGGTAAGACTAACCTCACTTTACCATGGAATAACACCAAAACTAAACGTAAAGAGACTATTACTCATTATAACTCGTAGAAAAGTACACAAACAATCGGTAGACATACAGAAGAAACTTCTTTGCAGACAAATCAAGAAACCGGATAAAAAACTAACCCAGTAAATAAAAAGACCTTAACTCGACGTCCTCAACGAGCATATAAAAACTCTCATTAAGAAACAGTCAACGAAGTAAACGATAATAAAAGAGGGTAAGACTTTCGACAGAAAAATGGGACGAATATCAAAGGAAACAACACGTCTTCGAAAATTAAAATTAATCCAGGGTAAACAAATAAAAACGAACATAAAGGTCATAAGACCCTCCACCCAGTATCTCCTAGGACGACACTAAATACAGCCTCTCACAAAACGGATACAAGAGGAGATCCTCAAAATATCAAAGACCAGAATATAAATCTAGAAATTTGGTAAAACTCAAATAAAAACACATAAGTGGACACTTAAATCTACGAATGTATTTTGTAACCGTTTTGGTACATAGGGTATTGGTCCACTCTAAATAAGATCTTTACATTCATACAAAGTCAAGAAAAGTCACATGATATGAAATAGTATAATTATCCAGTTTAATCTATTTAGTCTTAGTAGAATTATCTGCGTTCATTCTGTAAATTATTTTACACTTTAGATGAGGATTAAATTTTTTATTATTCTCGGGAATTATTTTATGTTCATATCCTTATGAAGTGTGTATGTGTGCAAACAAAGATAAATATATAACATAATTCGTAGCACTAAGATTTTATTTCGTAAAAAATGAGGGTAGACTTGCATTATACTACCTAATCGGACGACGTGAGGGATTTTGTCTACCGGTGACGACGACTTGGGATCTCGGACGGGGAAGGAACTCACGGTTGAACGAAGAGGGAAGTGGGATGACGTAAGTGGTTCCCAATCCACACACACATAAGTGTTTAGACAAATACGGTAACGTAAATAACTCGTAATATTTTAATACACAATTAAATTTTAATACTTTTGACTACTTGATCCTCCTCGTTTTTTTTCCTAAGGGTCCTTTTAATTACGAAAACGTTTTAAAATTTTTCTATCAGTAAATTTTCTTGACAGTTTTATCTACACTCGTTCTGTTGATCTAAACCTTCTCTAGGTCACCTGTAAATGGTCTCAGAAGACAAAAAAAGGAAGAAGAAAAAATTTAACTACATTGTAACATTTCAAAATACACATATTGTAACATTTAAGTTAAATACATGTAACAGTCAAGTCAAGTCAGTGAGTCAGCTCAGGCTGAGACTGGGGTACCTAGTGTCGTGTGGTCCGGAGGGACAGGTAGTGGTTGAGGACCTCAAGTGAGTCTGAGTGCAGGTAGCTCAGTCACTACGGTAGGTCGGTAGAGTAGACAGCAGGGGAAGAGGAGGACGGGGGTTATGGAGGGTCGTAGTCTCAGAAGGCTACTCAGTAGAGAAGCGTACTCCACCGGTTTCATGACCTCAAAGTCGAAGTCGTAGTAAGGGAGGTTACATGTAATATGTACGATGGTTTTCCAAGGGGGGTAGGGGTATGTCAACTGGGGAATGGTTATTTAAGGTGTATTCTTACTTTAGTAAATCATAAACAGAAAGAGTCAGACTGAATTAAGGAAATCGTAGTATAGGAGTTTCAGGTAGACACCACAGTGTTTACCTTTCTAAAGAAGAATAAAATACCGGTTCATCATCAGATAAAATATATGTGTGTGTCGTGCAAACAGGTACAAAGTAAACAAGTAAACAACTACCTGTAAATTCAACAAAGGTATGGAATCGATACACTTATCGTGACAATACTTGTATCATCACATATATAGAAATGTTTAAACACGAAAGCATAAGTAACCTATTTAAGGGTCTTCACATTATCGACTCAGTACCACCAAGAGAAGAATTAAAAAACTCCTTAGAGGTATCATAAAAAGAATAAACGTAAAGGTGGTTATCACACACTCCCCAGGGAAAAGAGGTGTAGGACACATATTGTAAAATATAAATAACGGAAAAACTATTCTCGGTGTAAAGATTCTCCGTCAGTCCGTACTGTGTCCATAATCGTAATAGAAAGACGTACAACAGAGGAGTCCGTTCCCTTTGTTTACGTTTTCATTTTCCGACGTTCGTTTTCTTTGGGTGGTCGTTTTACTTGTTTCTCGGTTGTTCCTGGATGACTTATCATGTCCCTTGTTATTATTTATAACACATTATTTGATATTTCCTCTCCTTAGACTTTTTCATAGCACACACACACACACACACACATACATACACATTTTCAAACATTTTTTTTTTTCCGTTGGAAAACTTACCCTTCTATAATTACATAGTCTACTCCCCAATTATCGGTTTTATATAAAATTTTTTAAGTATAGTGATTGTTTTGTGATTTGTTGGGCTAATTCTTTGCCCGTCTCTTAGACTTATATCTGTAAAAAGGTCTCTACATGTCTACTGATTATTAACTGAGTGCCTCTCTACCAGTTATAGTGAATAAGTTTAGTTTCGATTTACTTTATGGTGAAAAGAAGAAATTTCTCTTGCCTTGAGTTTTTGCTTCTAGAGGGTAGTCACCTTGGTATGAAGTTTCTTGTCCGAAACTTTACTACACTTTCAGCGAGTCAGGTACCTTAAGAGATCCGATCTTATGACCTCATCCATCGGAAAGGGAAGAGGTCCCCTAGAAGGGTAGGGTCCCTAACTTGGGTCCCGAGGGTGTAACGTCCGCCTAAGAAATGGTCGACTCGGTGTTCCCTTCGGGTACTCACGTGTTTTCTAACGTGTACTCACATGTAAATGTATAAAATTGAACCTTGAAAATTCCCCTACACATAAGTTGAATAAAAACCACGTGGAGGTATTAGATGCAAAAGTTGGCTGACATATAATCGGGGTAGACACGGTCTATATTATAACTCCTGAGAGTACAATATAACCTTTCCTTCATTTCAATGTCGTCTTACACTCAGAACAAACTTTGTAAAGTTCTTTTCGTTGACCTACCTCTACTCTTTACGTCCACGAAGAATCAAACGTATGTAGACAATACATAAACGTCAACATGCACGAAAAACAAATACTTATACGTGCATAGGACAAGTTTTATCCCGTACTACCGACCAGTGGTGACTTCTCTTCGTCCGTTCCGAAAAATTTCAAACGAAAACAATCTTGTACTTGACCAAATTAACATTGTTCGACTGAGGGAAATAAAGTCGTTCCACCAGTCAATATTTATGCTTTCGGTTATTAAAATTAATTATAAAATATTGTCATTGAACATTATTTTATGGTAAAATTTTCTACCAGGATTAGTGTCTGTACAATGGTTCTTTACTACCTTGAGTACTTCTTTTGAGAATCTCCTACACCCTTTAATTCTGGACCTTATGCAGTTCCCTCTACAGTTTAAGAAGGGGTCAAATACTTAAATTGTTTCAGGTTTTGTTACACATATAATAACAAACACAAATGAAAAACGAAAATCCGAAGTATAAAACTTTCTTTTTTTTTACCTCTGATCGATCCCTCGAGATCGCTTTGTGACCCTCCCTGAACCTTACCACTACTAATATCGCACGTTGTCTTCGGATCATTGATTTTGGCATTAACCACGTCTTTAGGTACATCTACTTACTTTCTCGACCCTCAGGTCTTGTGAGGTCAATGTTCTTCACTGGTCTAACAAGTCTATCGCCACAACTTTGTTGACCAATGAATCGTCCTCTCCGTCCTGTCGTATCATGTCATTTCACGTTTCTGACTTCTGTACGATGGGTTTGACGATCATGAATGACAGGCACTGGAACCCGTTTACTGCATTGGTGAGACGTAGTGAAGAGAAGAGGGTCATCACCATAACGTTCCCAATTCATCTAACTTTAAACATCTTCCGAGTCTCGTCTTGGTGCCCCAGGGGCTCAGCCTGTCCTGACTCGCTGAAGTGAGAGTGAAAAGTGAAAGTACGGAACTTCTTCCTTTACCGTTGGGTGAGGTCACAAGAACGGACCTCTTAGGGTCCCTGTCCCCTCGGACCACCCGACGGCAGATACCCCAGCGTGTCTCAGCCTGTGCTGACTTCACTGAAACGTCGTCGTCTCGTCTTGGACAGCACATCTTATAAGGATGATACATAGTTGACATTAAGACAGTAAATCCCCTTTTTCAGGTGAGGGATAGAGTATGGGTCCTGTGTATTTAAGTTCACCTAACTTCTCAATAAAAAATTTTTTATTCTAACCTAACCTTTTCTGGATTTGTGTCAGTGGTTTCGGTCTTTTATCTTTTCGAATTAGTCAAACAGAGATATTTTTACATCACAATCTTTTCATGTTTGTTGATCCTTCCACATAAACGTTACGTACAAGGTCGTTCCAAATCGTAAGAACCGAAAAAATTTTCTCTAACGAAAATTTTTCGTTTATACGTCGTACTATTTATGACGATCACAGGTAGGTCTTAGAAAAATGGTCCACCATGGGGGAGGGGGTGTCGACGACGTCTACAATCCATAATTGACAAATAGGAGGGGGAGGGGGTCTCTCACGGGTCCCGACCAACAGGGTCTTTACGAACCCTTCCAAAGAGGGGTGGGGACCTCCAACCGCGAACGACCTACGGACTACGTCCCGCAATGTCGGACCGGAAGACAAGAGACACCACGTCAAATACGAGGACTCGAGGGGTACCTTACTCTAAATCCCCTCTGAAGACTTTGGTGGAGGCACGGAGAAGAGGACGGGATAGGACGGAGGGAGTCAGGGAATATCGCGTAAGAGTTCTTTAGTGTGTTCTTAGGAGTAAACTTCACGGTGAAGGTCCCTTGGACTGAATTATCTTTTAACTCGTTTCTTTTGACTGGGTCTTTTTACGAGTTGTTTGGACTTCTACGACTTGCAAAGAAATCATTAGTCCTTTTGGTAGTTTTTATGTATAAAGGTAACGACTAACCCAACTTCTTTATTTTCTAATACTCATAAAAGAACTAATACCCCTTTCCGATTCCCTATTAAACTATGGTTGGAATATCTATGAATATATTTACGTAAAGAAGTCTTCACCAATCCACATTTCCTACCCATTCCTATCCGTAACGTTGTTACAGATTTTACCCTTTTACCTTTGTTGGAGTTACGGGTTATTACTATCCTAATCAATTTGCTAGGTAACATGTAACTTTGTTCTGATAGTAAATATTTTTACAGACCTTATTCAACAAGTTAACTGTTATTTCAATATTTCGATTCACATACCACGGGTATACATTACACGTGTCTTTATTAGTCACGGTACTTGATCCCAATATCCCTTACACACAAAAGAAGTAATCAGTAAAGGTATCAGCCGAATAATTACTCGTACACAACGAACAAGTTCCCCTCTTCTGTAAAAAAGTAAATCCTCCATTTCCATTGTACCTATCTACAACACTGTGCCTCTTTTTCATGTCGTCCTTGTGTGCTCTGCTTTTTCAGGTTCATTCCTAGTTCCTACCGAAGGACCTCCTGCTTGTCGACGGGGCCTTCCCTCCTTATTCCTCTTTAATGCGTCACCCCACCCTTCTTCTCGGAAGGTCCCCCGACCGTGTCATATACTCGCGTCACCCCACCCTTCTTCTCGGAAGGTCCCCCGACCGTGCCATATACTCTTGTTTTCGACCACGGATCCGAAAAAAATCTTCGACCTTTAAGTCAACTCAACTTTAAATGACAAATCGATCCTTTCATTACTCTTTACCTACTTTTATTTCTCAATTGTCGTCGGTCTAAAGTTCTCAAAAATTTGTACCATTCCGTAAAAATAAAGTAGGACTCCCGTTACCCGTCAGTGACTTTTAAAAACATCTCTTCTTACTGTTCTAAACGTAAAATCTTTTTAGTGGGACCGACGTTGAACTTGTGTGACCTCGTTTCAATTCGACTCGTAAAGCATTGGTCCCTCTACTGTCCATCGGACTTGATCCTCACCGGGGACCCTGCTCTCCTTCACCTGTCTATTGTCTCGGGGAATCCACCACAAGAACCATTCGTCAGGACACCAATAAACTTTCTCCCTACTCCGTTTCCCGTTCAAATGTTGTTGAAGGTTCTGAGGTGACCGGTCGCCCGGTAAGGGAATTGTGTTCACTGTCTGACGCCCGTTTCTCGACCGAGTCCAACCTTCTACCGAATATTTACAACTGGTGGACACACTGTCCTTGCTTCCAACAACGGAGTTCACAAAGAGAAGAGTTCATCGTTTCCAGTGACTCAACGGGAACAATATGACTTTGAATGAGGCAGAACTAAGAGTACGGGGGACGAAGACATGATCACGTTTAGAAATATACATCCTTATGCTTTCACAAAATTGGGGAATGTAGGAAGAGAAGAAATGGAAAGTCAAGAACACCCCTTCCCTTGAACTCCTTCTGTATCTTTTGAACCGGTGTATTATTGTGTGGGTTCAACAGGACACCCCCTGCAGTCACATCGTTCCCTCTACGACGGACACATCATCGACGAAACGAATCCTTTTTTACCTTCCTAGGACTTGGTATTCCTAGACTACCCAATCTCGGTCGTCCTAGGAGATCCCTCCCGTCCCCCACCGTCTTCCCATAACTCTCCCTCCCTATATTGTCTTACTTCGAGGGCTCCGGGGGTCCTCCACGTACGATGTTTAACAAGTCTCCGGTCTATCTTTTCCGTGTCTTTATAAAGTGTGGTAGGAACCTTGAGGTACTAGTCGATTGACTTCCTAGAAGACCAATACCTAACCCGGACGTGCGGGAGTTTCACAACCGCTGTATCGACTCTCCAGTACTCATAATATGGTAGATTTCACCCAAAACCATCCCCATGGTCGCGTCTACAAAGTGGGACCGGAGTTTGTAAAGGCGTTCACTGTTTGCAGGGGGTATTGGAACGGGAAAAGATGCAAGAGAGACGACGGATCTTGTGGCACGAACTTATTGAGGTCAAATAAGAAGTCCGAGGAGGCCCTTTCATGGGGGTGAGTTTCTTCAGAAACATCTTTGAGGGAGGGGGCGACGGGGTAGCTTACTACCCGGAGGCGTCGAATCTGAGAGTCGTGCGACACGAACAATGAAGTAACACGAAGGACTTCTAACAATGGTACATGAATAAAGACACTAGTGTAGGAATTATCAGGATCCTTCAGGATTCTTATCCCCCGAAGGGTACACCGAGCCACCATTTTTAGGTGAACGACTACGTCCTCTACTTCCAAGCTAGGGACCCCGTCCTTCTAGGGGATCTCTTCCTTTACCGTTGGGTGAGGTCATAAGAACGGATCCTTTAGGGTGCTGTCTCCTAGGACCGTCCAATGTCAGGTACCCAGTGTTTCTCGACCTGTACTGAAGCGCTGGTTGTGCTAGGGTCCTTCCGTCCCGTCCCTGTTAGACCAAACGAGTAGTGTCCAGTATCGTGGGCCGGATCGTACACTGTTTTAGTGAGAGGAACCTCCAGTTGTTAGTAACCGGTCCACGTAAAAAAGAACCCGTCGAAACTGTGATCATCGACCACAGGTGTTATTAGCGATTTGGAGTCTAATCAATTTGGGGTGCCCCTTGCAAATTGTATTCAAGTAATTGAACATCATTCCTTAGTGATTGAACGTCATTAGTAAAACGGGTGGTCTCCAGGGAAAGAGGGGTAGTGACCCCGGTTTTCTCGAACTTGAGGACACAATAGAAGGATGAAAAGTGTCGGTACGACGAGTAACTTCTGACCATATGGTGGTGAAGACGTAACGGGTCCCCGAACAGTCATTACGTCTTGGAGTCCGGGGTGGGTGTGACCTCCTTAGTCTTAGACGTAAAATTGTTCTCAGAGTCCACTAGACACATGTGTTCTTTATGACGCTTCGTGTCAAGATGTCTTGTAAGTATTAGACTTTTCGAACCTTCTGTTTTGGGGTAGATTTACCGGGAAGGTGGTCTTGATTTCTTCCTTCCTCCAAATCTTAGACGAAAATAATACTTATATTTTATATGTATGTTGTATTATGTGTAAATGTGTAAATGTTAAACGTCAATCAAAGTGAAAAAACTCGTGTAAACCAAGACGTGCCGGGTCACCGGGTACAAGGAAGGTGCATGTGTGTTCTGTAAGAGAAGTGGAACCATGTATGAATCACTCTTTATGGTCCGGGTCCGCAGTTTACCGGTCGAAATGACAGAAGGGTCTTAGTGAAAGTAAGACAAAGGGGAAGACGACGATGTCCGAAAGGTACCGGAGTTTGAAGTCGTAATTTTTACGTCCTCTTTTCTCCCGACGTCATTAGGGGAAACAGAAAGTTTTAGTGGAACTTTGTAGAGTGGACTCACTCCACTATGTAGTATCCGTAACGACCAATTGTATCATATTCTTGATGGATGCCCCTCCGAGACTGCACAGTGTATGGTTGATTCGAACAAGTGGTTTACTTACTAGTGTTTCCTAGACTCATAGCCACCATAGCGTCATTTATTTATTCAATTGACCTTATTTATGTTTATTTATCTCACTCAAAGTGATTCCTTTTACAGTTACGGATGCAGGGACACGAGGTTTGGAGTAATCCACGGTGAAATGTTGTCCAACTATTTGTCTTCGACCTAAAGAGATACTCAGCGAGAAACCCCGTTGCGGAAGGTACACGACCATTTCTCGTCGGTTACCTTAGCAAACAGTAGCGAAAAGAGTCTTACAACGATACGCTCTCCGAAACATCCTCAAGAGAGACTCCGACAGTTTATACCGAAACCAAGGTAAGACGGTCACATCGTGGTCTAGGTAGCCTCAGAAGGGTCGGATTCCCTTTGTCTCCTCCCTTATACTGAAGGTCCAACTTCCGCAGATATTCAAGTAGAGGAGACACACACACACACATAAATTACTCCATTACCTATCCATATACAATGACTCCACAAAATACAAAGGGTGATACTAAACGTCAAATAAAAGTTTGGTCAGGAAATGACAAAGAGTGTCCTTACGAAAACCGTAAAGTTTAATCGTCCAGTCGCCACAAACCAAAAAAACGGGGTGACACCCTCATAGGGTCGACAACCATTTTTAGGGATCAGGGAACTGTGATTTATCGTCCGAATTCGGTTTAGTGACACTTTAAGTTTTCTACGGAGACATGAATATGTCCCATGACGTCTTACCCGTACCTCTCCATCGTCACAGGTGGACCAGTTTTAGGTCAAGGATAGTCACACTTTTTACTAAGGACTGACTATTTTCGACCACCCTATACTCGACGACGTTGTGGAACCGAATTAATGTGTCCATGGTAAGGTCCCTCATCCAAAAAGTGTCGACGAGTGTTCAATGTGACCCGAGAGGGTCCTTTAAATAAAAAGAACCTCTACTATAGTTACTAAAAACTCTGGTTTTAAAAAAATGAAATACAGAGTTCTATAAATGTTTTTAATTTTAATACAGTGGAGAGTTAAGAACGGAAAGTTAAACTCTTCAGGATTTTAAAAGGTAGAGATAGATAAGTCTTCAGAGAGAAATAGGGTCTCTAACGTGTGACTGTCGAAACTCTACGTTTAGTCAGATCTCTGGACAAAACCGGGTTTGTCTCGAATCTAAAAAATTTTTAACCTTAATTAACCGTTGTCAACCTTTAATCCTTTAAAGGGTTAACTTAGACACTAGAGAGACTTTTTTTGACCTTCCGAACCGGCGTGCTATAGGTACCAAAGTACCTCGTCCTTCCCTGACCTAATCCCTTCCTGACGATGGAATGCACGTGTCTCGGACGTCGGTGGTATTTCAGTAAATACACTAGTCGGACCAGGGATCCGCCTAAACTCAATTACAGGGACGTTGGAATTAAAACCTGGGAGAGTGGGACATCGTACACGGCACCCCTTGTGAATAGTCGTCTGCACTTCTGTCTCAAACCCTGTTACTATGTTATTACCATGTCAGGACATCACAAATGTCAAGGGAAGTTCTACCACAGGTCATTGGATCGTCAGAAAAAACCTTGATAGGTAGGTAACCCAGTTACTGTAAATATCAAGATCTTGGAAAGACGACCTCAGAATGACTTTTACGTCTCGAGACTCTGGATACACATATAAATCCCGATAAAAAGGTACTTAAGGAATTTGAGGAAACATAACTTTAAATAGAGCACTAAGGGACCGATAAATGTGTCAGAGAGGTTTAGATATACGAAAACTAGAGACGGACTTTTTTTAATATAAAAGACGTCGAAACCCCCAAAACAACCTAGATGAGAAAGGCTACCAAATTTAATAAACTATTCTAGTTAGGGTATAGTTCCTACTCCCCTGGGATGACAATTGTGAAAGGGTTGGGTTCGTCAGAGATAAATAACGCAAATAAAACAAGGACAGTGGTTCTGTCCCAAAAAAAACAAAACAAAACAAAAAAACCTTACTACTTCATAAGGAGAGTCAGAATATCATTGTGTCATTCTCCTCCTTTACTAAGTGTCATTTTCTACTGACCCAAAAAAAAAAAAGGGGGAAAGAAACATTTCACTAAGAGGTTTTCGGAGAAAGTTTAATGAAGAAGTCATGAAATGTGAGTAAGGAGGGTCACCATAAAAATTGCGAACATAATCTACTACGAACTGATCCTTAACCCTGGTACTCCTTTTAGACCAATGTAAGGGACCGAATGTCTACTTCGATTTAATTGTACATGAACATTTTCCCTAAATATGTTCGTAAAAGACCCGGATTTATATTCTTTGATAAAACTCCCTACACGTTGATTTGGTTTCTCCTCTTACTTATCTTTAATCGAGTTTTTATTTCCGTTTGCGTACCGAAGGAGACATTCTTTCACCATCGTAAGTGCGACAACATTCTCCCCTTCCTGACAAGTGTTAGTGAGCCTAAGTCACAACTTAGTAAACTCAAGGAACTGGGAACCGACGTGACTGGTGACACCTTAAAAGTTTTCGAAGTCCTTACCACCCACAGAAATAAGGACTGATAAGGCCGGGTCGAGTCGGTCCCTACCGGTTCCGTCTGTGACGAACACAGACACTTCCACCCACCAAACTGGTAGAAAATAAAAGTTATGGTTTAAAATTTTCGTAAGGATTTACGACACAATCCGTAATGGGTAGAGACTGATCCACTGGACTCAGGAACGGTTCCAGTCGTTATAGGAATACCCTTCCTTGCCTCGTAAATTTAGTAGTTTTCTGGGGGCTTTACGATGGCAACACTCCGATTAAAGTTCATGCACTCGGTATGAAGACAAGTAATCTTTCGGCCGTTTGTTCCGGGGACCGGGCTCATGAATGTGTCAAGAACTGCAACTCCAGCCGCGGTATGCATTAGTCTTCAGCCTAGTAGAACATGGCTAAGTCGGAGTGCCGTAGTACGTTCCCTCATAGAGGAAGGATCTCTTGTCTCACTTGTCCGATTGCTACCCGGACTCCGGTCCTTCACCCAGGGCTTTCCTACGGGTCGTCCCGACCACTAGGGTTATTTGCTCACTTCCAAAATCCTCCGGTTTGAGGCGGCCGGATGAGTGGGCCAGAAACCGCAACTCCAGACGGAGCGTCCGCTACTCTACGAGACGCGTGAGCATCACCGGTCAGGAGTGGCGCTGTACGTCGCGCCACGACTCGTCGATGCTTTACCTTCGCGGGCAACCCAGGGACCCGCACTCCTGTTTCCCACAGGGTCCGGGGTTGCGTCCACACTTCCCCTCCTCCCCTTGCCCCCCTCCTCTTGATGNGAGCATCACCGGTCAGGAGTGGCGCTGTACGTCGCGCCACGACTCGTTGATGCTTTACCTTCGCGGGCAACCCAGGGACCCGCACTCCTGTTTCCCACAGGGTCCGGGGTTGCGTCCACACTTCCCCTCCTCCCCTTGCCCCCCTCCTCTTGATGGAATAGCGCGCGTGACTAAAACCGCGGAAACAAGTCGTTGTCAAAATTCTGTAGGTCCGAAGGAGGCGCCGAACGGGTCACCTAACGACACCTAAGTTCGATATTCTCCCTCCATTTTCCTGTACTGAGTCTTCTCCTTGGACCAGTCTCCTTAATCAAGAACCAAAGATTCTGAATCCTTATGGTCCAAACGATCCCGTAGACACTACCGTGACCCGACAGGACCAGATCCACCGGTCAAGATTGAGAACATCAAGTTTAGAGAACGGTTTACAAAACCGTCTTTACACGCTTGCACTCACATACGAGGGGACACATACATAGACACACGTACATAGACACACGTACAAACGCAGTAATCCGCCAAGAGCTATTTGGATTAGAAAAATTCTCTCGTATTCTTGATTTTGCATGACTCTTAAAGCACCACGGGTGTACCACGGTGGATGAACTCTGCGTACCTACGAGGGCCGTCGTATCCCTTCACCCGCAAGGACACGAGTAAAACGTTTACTCTTTTTCCTCGGAGGTTTGATATGTTTAAAAAACGGGCTCCTTTGTGTCGACCATTCACCGCCTTCTCAATACGGTTGGGTGTCACACGGACCTTGCAAATTGGTGAAAACGGTCTATTTGAGTTTTCAAGATCTGTTTACATGCCTAAAATTTTAAGACCGTCTTTTCTTCGTCAAGGAAGGCTTTTATAAGTAGAAAACCTTCTCTGTGCGGAGAAGGCCACAGGGATAACAGACGGAGCAGACAAGGGTCGAGACGACGGCAACCGGGACCGTGTGGCAGTAGATGGAGGCGACAGGAGCAGACACCAATGACGTGAATTAGTGTGATCTTTTAGACCATATAGGGACCGGGAGGTTTATAGTACGAGTACTTAAAAACACAGAAAGGTGCGTTTGAAATATAAAACAACGAAATGAACAAAAAGACACACACATAGAAGACCCAAGTCAAAATCGGTTTAGGAAACCCGAAAAGGTCAGGGAAAAGGTGAGACGAACTTTTCAGTTTTACTCGACATAAATTTATTTATTTCGTAAAAAAAGGGGGGTCGAGTTAGAAGTAAAGTATCCTATACGATATATGACCAGACGCATCTTTAGTGTCACCAACTTAATGACTCTAGACTTATCGTCGATTGAAGGGTATCTACGTTAAGTAAAACACCCGTCAGATCGGGGTTTAGAGTGACTACCGTTAGTCGTAGATAGTGTATTCCACACGTGGATCTCTTAAGACTCTACAATAACCGTCGGTTCCCAGTCCTCGTCCACCGGTGCATACTACCTTCCTATCCCTACGACTTTCCGTTCTCAACTGACATAATGAAGAGTGATTCCGATGACTGAACTATTGCTGGGTCCAGAAACTACTCTTATAACTTAAGACAGGTTGTCGAGAGTGAAGGAAGAAAAGGGACTTTATGAGGAGAGGAAAAGTCATACATACCTTTTATGAAAGGTGTACTGGATCAAGGTAGAGGGTTGAAGGGAAACATACCTCTTTATTCGAAGACGGATCAAGAGAGTCTAGTTAGAAGTTATGTTAACCGGGGTAAAAAGTAACATCTAAAAGAGTTCGAAGTGTCTCAGATGAATGAAACCGAGTAAAGGTTTGTTTCTCTATATAAATGGTATAGTGCCTTAAGCTAGACCCGAGGTCGAAGATAATTGAAGAGGCGTTAACGGTTTACAGGAAGGTTCGTACGAGACACTTCTCGACAGGCAAATATGACAGTCTTATCTCCAAAATTTTTCTCACTCTCTCTCGTTACGTATATTTTGACTCATATTTAGGAAAGATTCTTTATCCTTCGACCCCTAAGACTACTGGATCGACTATCTTTGAACTCAAGAAGAAATACTCAATCTTTACAGTTTAAATGATATTAATAGCTGGCCTTGTTAATAAGACGTTGACTCTAAACGTAGAGGACGTTATGTGCAAAGATTCACTAATCTCCAGAAGCAGCTCCGTGCACCTGAATTTCTAAGTTTTGATGGGAAAGAACACAAAACACGGGAGTACTAAAGACATCATAGACGGTACGTCAAGTCCGGTAAAGGAAGGAAACCCTGACGACAATCCAACTTATAGTTTTTCATAAGTAAAAATTCTATTGCCTTCTGTAAAAAGAAAGTCGAAGTCTTTACTAAGGGGTAAGGTCAAGAATCCCCTTTCCTCAGTTTTTTCCTAATCACTACAGACTATTTAACCGAAGTTTATTACCTAATTACCCGAAGGGTCCTCCACAGGGACCACCGAGTCTCCCATTTCTTAGACGGACGTTACGTCCTCTGGGTCCGAACTAGAGACCCGGCTCTTCTAGGCGACCTCTTCCCTTGCCTTTGGGTGATGTCATAAGAACAGACCTCTTACGGTACCTGTCTCCTTGACCGCCCGATGTCAGGTGCCCCAGTGTTTCTCAGTCTGTCTTGATCAGTCTGATTGTGAAAGTGAAAGTGAAGTCCACCGAGTCACCATTTCTTAGACGGACGGTTACGACCTTTGTAGCCTCCGTCATCTATGGTATAGACGTAGTCCTTCTCGGGGACCTCTTCTTTTGCCGTTGGGTGAGGTCATAAGAGCGGACTTTTGGGGTACTTGTCTCCTCGGACCGTCTGATGTCAGACACGTCAGCGTCTCAGCCTCTGATGACTCGAGTGAGTGTCTACCTAATTATCCGATAAACACGACCTTGTGATAGTCCGTAATAAGGTAGGGTTATGGGAGAGAAAAATCTATTCCTTTGCCTCCAGGTCTTTTACGTCTAACCGACGGTTCTTAGTTTATTCACTCATGACTATCTTGGTTGTGTACTTGAGGACCGGTCTCTAAGGGACACATCTCGGCTATATAAACCCAGGTCAGTTTCGATTACGATTGTCATATAAAGAGGTCAGTACTCACCAACCAGGACGGTATGACTTTCAGATAGGGTTTCTAGAGTTTTAATTTCCGTTTGACTTTTTCGTCACCCTTCTTTTACTCTCACGTTTTTCTATTTCGTTAGGTATCGTGACCAGGTCGTCAAGAAAGAGACCGGGTGACGTGAGGGGACAATACGACGACCGTATACACCGTTGTCGACCCCTCTGCCAAAGTCCACCTAACTAAAGACCGTGGTCTGCCCGTTCCGACGTCATTTCGTATTCTTTATGTTCTAATTGTTCGACCCAAAACGTCACGAAACATATTCGGAATGGAGTAGTGTCTGTAGACCTAACAAGAACAGACTGTTCTTAAATAGATAATGACCGTCAAATAAGAGGTCCCGTCGAAAGTTTTTGGATCCGTGTAGGTGTCCAAGACAGATTTCAAAATTTTCTTTTTGTCGCACTCTCAATGGTACCCGAAAGGTTGTGAGTCAGTTTGGGAGGTGTCTATCAATAGAGGAACATCGGATTCCGGCTCCCAAAGGGACCACCGAGTTTGTTATTTCTTAGACGGACGTTATGTTCTCTGGGTCCAAGTTATAGACCCAACCCTTCTAAGGGGACTTCTTCCTTTACCGTTGGGTGAGGTCATAAGAACGGGTCTCTTAAGGTACCTGTCTCCTCGGACTGTCCGTCTGGTACCCCAACGTCAGTCTGTACCGACTCGTTGGTTGAAGGGGGGGCTGCGGTGTTCCTTCGGTTCGTCACGAATGGTGCTAAAGTCCGAGTCCAAGGAAGTGTTGACCTTGAAAACAAAAGGACATAAAAAAGGAAAAGAAGTCAACTTACTAATAAAGTTCTAGCAGATTTAAAAGGTCAAAACTAGAAACAAGATCAAAAAAGAAGAACTCGATTTTTTCTTTAGGTACAAAGTTTTATACCGTTCAAGATGACTGTTCGTAAGACCAACACAGTTTTGTTTTAGACGTTCCAGACTCGAGTCATACACTTGTCAAACTCGTTTTTCTAAATTTTTTTATAAATATTATTTAGAAACTGAACCTGAATCACGAAAGAATAATTCATAAATCCCCAGTTTAAAAAGTCGATTAACGGAAATAGAAGTGAAGGGAACGAACATCGCGGTCGAAGAACAACTTCTATCCTGGATCAGAGATTCACTACTAAAACATTAATAAAGGTATTTGTCTGGGGTCTAAAGACATCTTAAAAAAAATAGTACGAGTACTTAAAAAAATTAACTTTTCTGAAATGATTATTCAAAGTTTGAGAATTTAAAGTTACGGTCACAGAAAATCCACCGAGTGACTCACCCCGAGTACTTTGTCTGACAGACCCCTGATGTAGACACCAATCATTCATCACTTTTAAGTGGGTCGTTGCGTAAAACAGCTGTGTCTTTCAACGGTGTCAGTTTGTTACTAGGTACTTGGTGTTTGGTGTAATGACTCTTTTTCTTCCGAGGGAAGGCACCCTAATTAATCTGTTATATTCTGCAGTCTTTAAGTGACCTGTGAAAAGAGAAAGGTTCAGAGAGTCAGTTTTGTGTCAGCATCTGGTAAGCCACTAACTAAGCCTTAGGTCTCCAGTATCAGAACGGTTTCAAAATAAAAGATGTTGGACAAGGTATCTTCGACGAAGAAATATTCAATCTTTAACTATTTCTTTATGGAAACCTTACCAACGTAAATAAACCAAAGAGAGAGCAGAGGGAGGATAGACCGTGGAAACAGATACGGTAGGGGTTGGAGGGTGATCACTTAAAGTGTCTTCCGGGAATGGAGACGGAGAGCGACAAAGAGTCAAAGGGTGACAACGAGGGGGTCCGACTGTTTCACCCGGCCTTCACAAAAGTCCAGAAGAACGAAGAGATCTCACTGTCGTCGAAGTATAAGAGGTAGAGACTTCAGGAGTCCTTCCTTGAGGGGTCGTAGAGGTGACGGCAAGAAGAAGGGACATTGGATGTTCCCTTCTTCCACCGTCCCAGTCTTATCGTCTCAGGCAGGACCCCAGGAAGAGGTATTTCCTACGACGCCCTCCAGGGGACCGGGAAGGAGGGACGACTGTCACCGGAGTCTCGTTACGTGAGAGTCTCGAGTCCGACACTACGCGACGGGGTCACAAGGTCCTTATGGAAGTCTATGAACAAGAGAAGATAACCAATTTAGTTCCAAATCCAATCCAACTATAGAAATTTAGGCGAAAATTGGGTGAATTAGTGCAAAGAGGATTCTTTTAGGGTTGGAGAAGGGGGGTGGAGGGGTGGCTTCTACAATTTTAAGAAAGTAAAAGTCATGAAAACAACTAGGGAACGGAAGGATACCAAAGGTCTATGTATAACAACGTTATCTTGAAGAGGGGATTCCGTAAAACTAATGACATGTACTAAGGTGTGAAGTCACTATTTTGGTTTCCTCTTCTATTATTTATCCCTGATACATCTCTTAAGTAATGACGGTCGAGGACAAAAAAGATTAAAGTGATTAAAGTAGTGTATTTAGTTGGTAAAAGGTATATACTGTAAAAAGTCTTATGGACACGTAATACGGACCTTCTTTTCTCGTAAAGTTAAAAGTTTATTTTCAGTTCCGACGTGGTAAAAAGTGACGTATTTTTATTACACGAAATGTATGGTCGAGAAGATGGAAGTCTTGGTAGTACAACGGGGCTTCAAGCAGTCAGACAAAAGGAGGACTCCTTACTTGGGAACTCAACGGGACCCCTCGGGTAGACGAGGTCACTCGAATATATCGATCTCGACCCACTCTATTAGAAGGTTGGACCCTTGGGTTCATTGTGGGGACGGGGGGGAGGGAGGACCCCGGTTGAGTCTCCGTCCACTTAAAAAGTAAAGTCTGAGTCACAGACCCTTCGTCCTCTCCCTCCCCTACTGTTCATTGGGGTGACTTATACACTTAGTCCTTCTTTACACTCTCCCGGTAAGGAAACCGTCACTGGTGTGGCGAGTCGTTACGTTCAGTAGGATAAATAGTCCCTCGGTCTCCTGTCGACAGACAACTGTAACGCGGTGTGGCGACGAGGAAAAGGAAGAAACAGTCGAAAGTATACTGATTGGGATAGTTCTTTTACATTTACCGGACGCATAGTGTGGCGGTCATTATAGAAAGACTATTGGTCTGAATAGTTGTGCAGTGAACCCCCTTCACAACGAAATCCTGTAGGATAAGGGTACCCATTTGTCGGGCTCTCCTTTCCTGGGTCCAGGATCACCGGGAACAGATATAGACAAACCTTAGGAGACCTCACTACAGCTCCCGATTTTTCCGGGGTACTGTACGGTGGAATGGTAGTAATATTCTTTAACTTTCGTAAGTCATTATGTGAACATAAAATACCACAGTGTCGGGTATTAATCGTGTACTGTACGAATGACAGAAGATTTTGTCGTATGAATGACCTTGTTAAAAATAAGTTTTTTCAAAGTTTTACAGGACTCTATCAAATACACTCCGGCCAACAATCATTGTCATACTGGAACTAGTCCAGTAACTCGGCGTCAAGAATCGACGACACCGCTTTTCTGTGGACGTCCTCGACCACTCTTGACGTCCAGGGACCCGGGGTGAGGTCCTGTAAGACGTAGTTAAATACCGACTCAGGATCCTCCGGCTCAAAAAGTTTCGTGAGCCCATTAAGACTACTTCCAAACTCTGTCCAACGGTCTCCTTGTTTCCCAAACCCAACTTCACTTTTTTCTGGAGACAAGGACCAAAGAGTAGAGACTTCACAATTTAATACATTTTGACAAATGCAGAGAAATGCCAGGTTCCTTTTTGATCTTAATGATAGAGGTTTCGGTAAAATTTTGAAAAAAATAAAAAAAAAGTCATTTTCTTTCATCCCCTCTCACTCTCTTTCCCTCACACTTACCTCTTCACACAAGTAGTCTACAATACAACTGGAAGACACAGATAGTGAGGGACTTTGTATGGGGTGAATCGTGTGTACCGACGGTTAGAGAAGAAAGGGGACTAGTCGGACCCCGACCAAAACGACTTTAAAAGTCTTACTGTGTAACTGTGGGGGGTGGACGCAGGGGTGGTTTCACGACTGCTTCTCCCTGGGAGGGTTAATGGGCCCATAGGAAAGATCAGAGGATAGGATTTTCCCCAAAATGATTTTACTTTAAAGGGCCACAAAAGAAACTCTGTCGATACTGGTAAAAGTGACCAAAGAAATCTATTCTTCATCGGTAATTTGAAAAGGATGGTAAAGAATAGAATCAGAGAAACAAGGTCCGGACTGGGTTTGACTCCCCTCGGAATCCTCTAGAGGAACTCCCTTCCCAGTGCCCAACAACTTCGCAGAACCTATGACTTAGGGTCTCGACAATTACGGGAGTTTCAAGTTCGTTCCGGTTACGAAGGTAAGACGTCTCTCCCGTACCTCCGTGTCTTTGCACAGTTCAGTGACCGACGTCTGTGTGTCGACCAACGACCTACGATCCAACTTCTCAAACCTAAGGTAGGTAGTCTTCGTCTCTTAGTAACTCCGGTCTCGTGTAAAAGGCCTCATCAAGTCTGGATCTGGGTGAGTCCCGGGTTGGTTCTGGATAATTTTCCAGGAAGGCACAAAGTCAAGTCAAGTCAAGTCAGTGAGTCATCACAGGCTGAGACGCTGGGGCACTTAGTGTTGTGCGGTCCGGAGGGACAGGTAGTGGTTGAGGGCCTCAAGTGAGTCTGAGCACAGGTAGCTCAGTCACTACGGTAGGTCGGTAGAGTAGGAGACAGCAGGGGAAGAGGAGGACGGGGGTTAGGGGGGGTCGTAGTCTCAGAAAACGTTACTCAGTTGAGAAGCGTACTCCATCGGTTTCATGACCTCAAAGTCGAAATCGTAGTAAGGAAGGTTTCTTTAGGGTCACAAATCCTGTGGAGTTTTTTTTTTTTTTTTTCCCTTTCACCCACCCCACCATGAGGTTCGAATAAAGAAGACCAGTAAGTTAATAGGGGAGTTTGGACGGACCAAAATACGTCCTCTCAGGTTATCCAGATTTCTTTTGACGTCTCCTACTGCAAACTCCTTCCGAACTGGCCCGTAGTAGTCCATTCATTTAAGACGGACGGAGAGGTGAGTGGTGAAGGCCGTAACTAGGGTGACCAGTAGCATTTTGTACTCTCCTAAAACGAAAAGTTTTCTCTAAGATCTATGTGAATCGAGGGATTGTTACCTAGTCTACTTTAACATAAAAGTTAGTAAGGATAAGTAGTTTTAACTCTTGGTTTGAAGCGTTGACCTCCTCTCAAAAGAAAAGGAACGAAAATTCCTCGAAGGAAAGGTAATTTCAAGGGGATCACCTCATTCAAGACTTTAAACATGTAAACTGAACTGGTGTTGGAGTTTGTTCCGTATTGGAAAGGAATAGTTCTGTTTAATTCTGTTTAACCAAGATCTTACTAACTCGTTGGGTCACAGTTGGTGGATACCGGTCTTACTCGTCCCTTTACCAGGACCTCTAACCGGTCTCAGTAGAGTCCTCGGAAAAGAGGAAGGAGAGTCCTAAACACGTAAAGTTACTCTGGTCTTAATATTAGGATAAATGTCCATTCCTTCACTCCCCGTCTCTGTACCTCAGATTTCGTAAATAATAACAGTGGGTCCCCAACTCTCTACACGGGGTCGTGGTGGTCCCAAGTACACGGTAACGAGTCGAGGTTCCTGTTAAAACAGAAAGGTTTAAAATCCTGTAAAATGTGAATAGATGAGTCTGAAAAATAAAAATGATACAAAAGAACTGATACATTCATTGTATTTATACAACATTTTTAATTTTGTTACGTCTCTCTTCAAACGAATTAACGTTAGAACGACTCACGACTAAACCACACAAAGAGAACTAGTATACAGAATTTCTAATAAAAGATGGTCGTGCCTACTCAGACAGAGTAATAGAAGTTGGTGGTGCACCTAAAGACACACACCTGTATGGGAACGAATAAATTGGTGAGAGGATAAACACCTGTAAATCCGACAAAAGGTTTTACCAGAGAATAAACGATGTTAGGTTCCATAAAATATCGTGGGTTTTACCATACCAATGATTGTGAGGAACGGGAGCCTTGTGGGTGGAACTATGTTTCTCCTTCCTGAGACTCCTGACAGCGGTCTGAGACGGACCTTCGGTGAACGAGACAACGACGTGAACACTGACGAGTAAAACGGTAGGGGGGATTAACGGAAGGGTCGGGGTCGACGAGGAGTGGAGAGAACCGAGACTCTTTACCGACTGAACCGTGTTGATCCTTAGGTTCATAGGGAGGTCGGTTCGGATCCAAGTCAATGTGGGAGTTTTTATGGTCTCCCTCCAGTATCTTAACTTCGTTTGTTCCAAGTTCCAAGGAAGGGAAGGGACGGTTGGTCCCTACCTTAGTGGACATAAACTTTTCGGTGTGCACGACCCTTGTACAACTCGTCTTCCGTAGACGGAAGGAGAGGAGAGTTTCCTATCTGAGTTCTGGTTCCAGGAGGACAGAGGTCCCGAGACTTATTTTTAACGTACGTGTGACGACATGCGTTGGGTCAAAGTTCGACGGAAAAACGTTTATAGTCGTCAAAGGAAACCATCCCTACCCACTTCCGACATCCAGAGAAGGGGTATGGACTGTCGTCGTCCACGGAACGACATTTAATACAGAGATCGGTTTAAGGACCTCTTCCGTAACCGTGGGGTGAGGTCATGAGAACGGACCGTTTAGGGGACCTGCCTCCTCGGACCATCCGACGTCAGGCACCCCAGCGATTCTCAGTCTGTGCTGACTCGCTGAAGTGAAAGTGAAAAGTGAACATACGTAACCTCTTCCTTTACCGTTGGGTGACGTCACAAGAACGGACCTCTTAGGGTCCCTGCCGTCTCGGACCACCCGACGGTAGAGACCCCAACGCGTCTCAGCCTGTACTGACTTCGCTGAATCGTCGTCGTCGTCGTCGGTTTAAGACGGGGTGAATACCTAAACACAGTCGGTTGTCCATATGTGTCGGTCTGACAAGACATTTGAAAGACTTTCACCGGGGATGGTAAATGTGACATTCTGTCGCGTACCGGTTACTTCAGCAAGATCGTCATCTGAAATCGATTGAACGATCGGATTAGTCGACTGTCTTGGAAGGTACATACTGGGGTCTGTTCTAGACTGGTTAAGGATCATGACCTAGATATTCAGACCCTGAAGTGTCTCGTATGTATCGTTCCACGGACTGTGTATCACTCCGATTCATAGATCGATTGTGGACCATCCTCAAAATATCAGAAAGGATCGGTTTAGTGTATAGAGTTTAGAGGAAAGTTACTGTTTATTAATCCTTGTAAAATTACGATTTATTGTTTCTTAGAAGATTGTGATTAATCCCCATTTCTGTTTCACGAATCCATTAGAGGAGACCTCACACTCGTAGAATAATCGTAAAAAGTTTACGACTGGTTGGTATTGTTTACATTAAAGGGTCAATCCCGTATAGTGTTCACGGGAAAGGATCCCACCACCAAGGTTCCGACGCACGTAGAATCTTAGTAGACTTTTAGAAAATTTTCTATGACTACGGGACCAGAGTTGGGTCCACTTACTTTAGACTTATATTTGAAATTATAGGTCCATAACAGAATTTTTTCTTTTTTTGGGTTGTTTGTTTTGGAAAGGTCAACTAAGATTAAAGGTGGGTCGTAACTCTAATGGTGAGGTCCCATGTCTAAATTTACTTATGTATGTATTTATATATGTACATATAGGAACTTCAATCTCCGTCCTTTCGGTAGAAATAGGGTCATAGTCTTAAGACTAACACTTTCTGAAGTGGAAATGATTCTGACACCCTTTGTGTGTATTTTAAATGGTAGTTATAAAGAAACCGGGGTGATACACAGACCTCTTCCGTTACCGTGGGGTGAGGTCATGAGAACGGATCTTTTAGGGTACCTGACTCCTCGGACCACCCGACGTCAGGTACCCCAGCGATTCTCAGCCTGTGCTGACTCACTGAAGTTAAAGTGAAAGTGAAAGGTGAACGTACGTTACCTCTTCCTTTACCGTTGGGTGAGGTCACAAGAACGGACCTCTTAGGGTCCCTGCTCCCTCGGACCACCCGACGACAGATACCCCAGCGTGTCTCGGGTTGTGTTGACTTCGCTGAATCGTCGTCGTTGTCGTCGTGATACACAGTCCGTAAAAAATCTCGATCCCTATATGGTTACGAAAGTTCTCAGTTTGAGAGGACGGGAACCCCTCAAAAGTCAAAATGACTCAAAAAAATTCCTTTTGGCGTCCGTTGTATCATACGACGAAGACGGTGTTTTGGTTCCTCCCGTCGGAAACATATATATTTACATATTCCGACACTTTCTACTTCCTACACCCCACTCCTTAATCCCTTGGACCGAAAATTAGGCCCGAGACGGGACCCAAATTAGGCCCGAGACGGGACCCTGATCAACTCGTTTAGGGAAGTTGAGGAGCTCAATGGTTTCGTCTCGAAACTTGTTTTACTAAAGACTCGGAGATTTCAAAATGACTCTAGAGTTTTAGTGACTTAATTATCTATCTTTATTTGTCGGGAGCACTGACGTCGTGGTGAGCGCCTGGTGCCTCACCTAAGAGGTTTCGGAGATTGTGTCCACGACACGACACGAGTCGGCACGTCAGTACAGGTTGAGAACACTGGGGTACCTGATATTGGACGGTCCGAGGACAGAGGTACCCTAGGAGGTCCGTTCTTATGACCTCACCCAACGGTAAAGGAAGAGGTCCCCTAAAAGGGTTGGACCCTTAACTTGGGTCCAGAGGACGTAACGTCCGTCTAAGAAGAAGAAGAAGGAGAAAAATTAACTTCTTATTGACGAAATGTCTTAAAACAACAAAAGATAGTTTGGAGTTGTACTTAGTCGGTATCTATATGTATATAGTGGAGGGAAAACTTGAGGGAGGGTAGAGGGAGGGGTCGGGTGAGTAGATCCAACTATGTCTCGGGGAGAAACTCAAAGAACTCGGGGTGTCGTTTAAGGGTAACCGATAAAATGTATACCATTACATTGAAAGGTACAATGAGAAAGGTATGTAGAGTGGGGTCCAGGTATTTAGATGAGAGAGACAGACAAAGAGGTAACGACGGGACATTTATTTAAGAAGTCATGGTAAAAAGATCTAAGACATATATACGCAATCTTATGCTATAAATAGAAAAAGAAAGACTGAGTAAAGTGAGACATATTATCCAAGATCCAAGTCGGTGGAGTAGTCTTGACTGAGTTTTCACAAGGAAAAATACCGACTCATTAAAAGGTAACACGTATACATGGTGTTGAAGAAATAGGTAAGTAGACAGTTACCTGTAGATCCGACGAAGGTACAAGATCGACGACATTTATCACGACGTTACTTGTTACCCTATGTACACAGAAAAAGTTCAAACCAAAGGAGTCCCATACACGGATTCTCACTCTTACGACCCAGTATACCGCCAAAATAAGGATCAAAAATTCCTTAGAGGTATGACAGAAGGTATCACCGATATAATTAAATGTAAGGGTGGTAGTCACGTTCTCGTAGGGGAAAAGAGGTGTGGAAGAGGTCGTAAATGACACATCTAAAAAACTACTACCACTAAGACTGTTCACACTCCACTATAGAGTAACACCAAAACTAAACATAAAGAGACTATTACTTACTACAACTCATAGAAAAGTATACAAACAATCGGTAGACGTACAGAAGAAACCTCTTTACAGACAAATCAAGAAAAAGGGTGAAAAACTAACCCAACAAACAAAAAAACCGTAACTCAACATACTCGACGAACGTATAAAACCTTTAATTAGGAAACAGTCAACAAAGTAAACGGTAATAAAAGAGTGTAAGACTCCCAAGAAAAGTGGAACGAATATCAAAGGAAACGACACGTATTAGAAAATTCAAATTAGCCCAGGGTGAACGAATAAAAACAAAAATAAAGGAAATGAGATCCTCCACCCAGTATCTCCTAGAACGAAACTAAATACAGTAACTCACAAGACGGATACAAAAGGAGATTCTCAAAATATCAAAAACCAGAATGTAAATTCAGAAATTAGGTAAAAGTCAAATAGAAAGACATACCACAATCCTTCACAAAATTAAAGTAAGAAAGTGTACATCGACAGGTCAAAAGGATCGTGGTAAATAACTTCTCTGACAGGAATGGGGTGACATATAAGAACGGAGGAAACAGTTTTTATTCCATGGACATCTACGTACCCAATTAAAGACCCGAAAGATAGAACAAGGCAACCAGATATAAAGACAAAAACACGGTCACGGTATCACAGAACTACTGACATCGAAACATCATATTAGACTTCAGCCCTTCCAACTACGGAGGTCGAGGTAAGAAGAAAGAGTTCTGACGAAACCGATAAGTCCCATAAAGGTATTCTTAACACTTTAAGTAAAACGAACTTAAAGTAAGTCAAAGTTAACACTTTAAAAAACAAGATCAAGATACTTTTTACGGTAACCATTAAACTATCCCTAGCGTAACTTAGACATCTAACGTAAACCATCTTATCAGTAAAAGTGTTATAACTAAGAAGGATGGGTGTTTGTAACTTATAGAGAGGTAGACAAATACGGTAGAAAGTAAAGAAAGTAGTCACAGAATATTAAAAGACACATATCAAGAAAACAGAGGAACCCATGCAAATAAGGATCTATAAATTAAGAAAAATAAAGTCACCACTTACCCTAACTAAGAAATTAAAGAGAAAGACTAAAAAGCAACAATCATATATCTTTATGTTCACTAAAGACACATAACTAAAACATAGGACGTTCAAACGATTTAAACGACTAATCGAGATCATTAAAAGACTATGATAGAAATCCCCAAAGATACATGTCATAGTACAGTAGACGTTTGTCACTCTCGGAATGAAGAAGAAAAGGTCAGACCGAAGGAAAATAAAGAAAAAGAAGAGACTAACGACATCGATCCTGAAGGTCTTGATACAACTTATTATCGCCACTTTCACCTGTGGGAACAGAATAAGGACTAGAATCCCTCTTACGAAAGTCAAAAAGTGGTAACTCTTATTACAAACGACATCCGAATAGTATATACCGGAGGTGATACAACTCCAACCAAGAAAGATACGGGTAAAATACTTCTCAAACTTAGTATTTACCCATGACTTAAAACAGTTTCCGAAAAAGACGTGGATAACTCTAATAGTATACCAAAAATAGTAAGTTAAACAATTATACCACATAGTGTAACTAAAAGTATATAACTTCTTAGGAACGTAAGGACCTTATTTGAGTTGGACTAGTACCACATACTCGAAACATTACACAACGACTTAAGATAATCGATTTTAAAACAACCCCTAAAAAAGTAGATACAAGTAGTCACTATAACCGGACATCAAAAGAAAAAGCACACAACAGAAACAGACCAAAACCATAGTCCCACTACCCCGGAGTATCTTACTTAAACCTTCATAAGAAGGGAGACGTTAAAAAACTTTCTCAAAATCTTCCTATCCGTAATCGAGAAGAGATTTACAGACTATCTTAAGAGGACACTTCGGTAGACCAGGACTCGAAAACTAAAACCCCTCTAAAAACTAGTGTCGAAGTTAAAGTCACGAACATTGACCCAACAAGTATTAAGGAGAAAGAAGGACCAAATCAACGTCCGTCTAAGAAATGGCTGACACGTTGTTCCCTCCGGGTATTTCACTTTCAGAGAGTCAGTACAGACTACCTGATATGTCTAAAACTGGGCTACCTGATATCTTTAAGAGGTCCGGTCTTATGACCTCATCCATCGGAAAGGGAAGAGGACCCCTAGAAGGACTGGGTCTCTAGCTCGGAACCAGAGGACGCAACGTCCATCTAAGAAATTACAGAGTCGGTGAGATAGATGGAGATCTATACATTCCGTCTCGGAAATTGTTAGTCGTAACACTCTACCACTATTCCTACTCACCTGATGGATAACGGTGCGTCTCCTCTTACTCACACACCCTCTTAGTCGATAACACTTGCATGTTACAAACGGGAAAGACGGGGATTTGAAGGACTTTTCGATTTGACTGAAGTACTCTACTTTAACATGACTTACCTGTCACCCTACTACTTCTCAAACGTGACTTTACCAAAAACTTTTTCTTCAGACTAACAGTATCATTGTGAGACTTTTCTAAAACTACGTTGAAATCTTAATGAAGTGTAGGTTAATGTATCCTGTAAGTGAACCCCACTCTCTATTCACGAAGACAGTGACGTTTGTATCTTTCTTTTAGGTAAATTGGAAAAATCGGTTAAATAATTTCGTCTCCTCTTAATAAAAAATTTACGTTAAAGACTGAAGTTCATTCCACACAACCTTCTTTTAAAAAGAACCACATCAAACCTGAAAGGATTATTTCCTCTTTTACGACGTTCTGTAGAATTCAAACCCAAGAAATCCTTCTTCTCTTGAACTCCTGGTTCTTTTTGCGGTTCGTCAGTAACTCAAGTAAGAGACTGGTAGTCCTTCCCGGTCCAAGTTCGTCCATCCTAGAAAGATGAAATTTCTGACTCCGGAGGGAAACATTTGTAGGGTCACGAATTTGAGAGTAAAATGGTATCAAAAAAAAAAATATTAAATGGATTTAGAACCGTCAAGTCAGACAAAAGAGTGAGATCAAAGTCTTTTCTAGTAGTGGTGGTTTTTGCAACTAACTCGTGAAAAATGTTACTCAAAACAATCTACTTCTCCTCTTTTTCTATTTTCCATTCCAAAAACGGGGATTTTAGAATGTTCTTGTTAGGGGAGAAAGTGAGTTTTGGGAAGAGTATTTATCCATAACAATTAGAGAAGTCTTGTAGCTTAAAACCTCGTATGTTTCCCAAAGTCATGGAGATCGGGTCAAGGGATTAATTTATGTTACCTCGTTCACTGTGATCTTCTCTAATTTACCAAGTTGGGTTCAGTGTGTCTTGACCCTAAGGTTAGGTCTAGAGGGACGAAGGTGTGGTCATGAGGTAGAGATCGAATTTTCATAGAACCAGTAAAAAGAAGTGTTTCTATGGGACCGACTGTAAATCACGACATAAGGGAAGTCTCATTCACGGGTGTGTACATAGTAAAGTATACAACACAGGAGGACGTGTCACGAATACCTTGTTGTCTGACTAAGGTTTATCCCTGTCCTCATGTAGTTCCAACATATAACAGTGGGACGAATAAATTGAAGATACGTCTCATGTAGTACTCTTTGCGACCTGACCCTCTTTGTGTTCGACCTTAGTTCTAACGGCCCTCTTTATAGTTATTGGAGTCTATACGTCTACTGTGGTGGGAATACCGTCTTTCACTTCTCCTTGATTTCTCGGAAAACTACTTTCACTTTCTCCTCTCACTTTTTCAACCGGACTTCGAATTGTAAGTCTTTTACTTCTAGTACGGTAGACCAGGGTAGTGAAGTACCCTTTATCTACCCCTTTGTCACCTTTGTCACAGTCTGAAATAAAAAACCCGAGGTTTTAGTGACATCTACCACTAACGTCGGTACTTTAATTTTCTACGAATGAGGAACCTTCCTTCAATACTGGTTAGATCTATCGTATAAGTTTTCGTCTCTGTAATGAGACGGTTGTTTCGAGGTAGATCAGTTCCGATACCAAAGAGGTCATCAGTANAATTGAAGATACGTCTCATGTAGTACTCTTTGCGACCCGACCTTCTTCGGGTTCGACCTTAGTTCTAACGACCNGTCTACTGTGGTGGGAATACCGTCTTTCACTTCTCCTCGATTTCTCGGAAAACTACTTTCACTTTCTCCTCTCACTTTTTCAACCGGACTTCGAATTGTAAGTCTTTTACTTCTAGTACCGTAGACCAGGGTAGTGAAGTACCCTTTATCTACCCCTTTGTCACCTTTGTCACAGTCTGAAATAAAAAACCCGAGGTTTTAGTGACATCTACCACTAACGTCGGTACTTTAATTTTCTACGAATGAGGAACCTTCCTTCAATACTGGTTAGATCTATCGTATAAGTTTTCGTCTCTGTAATGAGACGGTTGTTTCGAGGTAGATCAGTTCCGATACCAAAGAGGTCATCAGTACATACCTACACTCTCAACCTGACACTTCCGACTCGTGGCTTCTTAACTACGAAAACTTGACGCCACAACCTCTTCTGAGAGCTCTCAGGGAACCTGACGTTCCTCTAGGTTGGTCAGGTAAGACTTCCTCTAGTTGGAACCCTAAAGAAACCTTCCTGATTACGATTTCGGCTTTGAGGCCATGAAACCGGTGGAGTACGCTTCTCAACTGAGTAACCTTTTCTGAAACTAGGACCCTCCCTAACTCCCGTCCTCCTCTTCCCCTGCTGTCTCCTACTCTACCGACCTACCGTAGTGGCTGAGCTATCTGTACTCAAACCCACTTGAGACCCTCAACCACTACCTGTCCCTCCGGACCCCTCCAGCGTTTCTCAGCCTGTACTGACTCACTGACTTGACTTGACTTTTCTTTAGATTTAAACCCGACATAAAATCTGTACTATAAACTAAATTACTATCAAAAGAACACACATTATCACTGAAACTTTATTACATCCTCTTACAGAAATAAGAATCCTCTATGTAAGAGTTAATAAATCCCCACTCCACAGTAATACGGACGAGAGTTTACCAAGTCGATTTTTTTGTCACACACACAAACACACAACTCTCTCTTTTCACCCTTCTTTTTCTTTCTCGTATCGAAATTTTCCAGTCGTCAACTTAGATACACTTCTCATATGTCCATGAGTAACATCATAAAGGTACAAAGACAGGGAAATTTTAAAAATTTTGTTTATTTATTTAGGAGAATCATTTTATCCTTGAAATCCTGTATTTGAGGTACTTCGTTCCCTACATACAGACAGACAAAGAGAGTGACCCCATGGTTTTCGGGAATCTCGTCGGGGACCGTGTATCATCCGTAAGTCATTTGTTACAAATTACTTTTTGTTTGTCCTTTCCACCGGGGTCGAACCCGAGTCTCCCGACCTACCTCCGGTCCCCCGTCCGCACCGACGGGTCGCCACGGGACGGACAGTCGTGTCAAAACTCGAGGGACCCCTCCGAGGTCGTGGTCGGACCACGACGGTCGACCCGTCTTCCAACCCCCTTTCTTTTCAGTGAGTCGGTCTTAGCGAAAGGGTACTGGACGAAAGGGTGGTAAAAACGACTAGGTTGACCTTTGTCGTTCCTTCCCCCGTAAAGACTACTCTCTTAATCCTACAGCCGGGGGCAGCTGTGTGCCTCAAGTCTCAGAGGGGTACCTGAGTTCTCTTTTGGACCTGACGTTTGAGGTTGTCTGGGTATGTTACGCTTTTTAGTTTTCAGAATGTCGTTCCGGTGTCGACCGACGAAGGGAAAAATAGAGGGTATTACGGTGGTTTTGTTACGTAGCGAAAAGTTTCTACTCAAAGGATTCTAAGATAGTCAATCACTGAATGATGAAGTAAAGGTTTGAGATCCTAGTTCCTTTGTATATATAATTCTTTACTATGTTATACTTAAAATAAAAAAAAAGACACAGAAAAAGAAAAAAAAAATTAAAAATAAAAATGAACTAAAATGAAATGTTACGACATAACCAAAACGGTATGTCACTGTACTTAGACGGTACCCACATGTACTCAAGGGTTAGGACTTGGGGGGAGGATGGAGGGACCTTCGTTAACCTCCTCAACCACCACTCCGAGAGCCCACACACTGCGTTAACGAGTCACTTTCCGGGCGGTCATTTGCACAGAGATAGGAGGAGAAAGAAAAAGAGAAAAAGGAAGAAAGAAGATAGGAGAAAGAAAACGACAGACAGAAAGAAAGAAGGGAAGGAAGGATAGAAAAAGAGAGAGTTTTTTTTTTTTTTTNACACTGCGTTAACGAGTCACTTTCCGGGCGGTCATTTGCACAGAGATAGGAGGAGAAAGAAAAAGAGAAAAAGGAAGAAAGAAGATAGGAGAAAGAAAACGACAGAAAGAAAGAAAGAAGGGAAGGAAGGATAGAAAAAGAGAGAGTTTTTTTTTTTTTTTAGTGGACTTCGAGTTCCGACTGGGTCGGTGGTGCGGGCGGGGGGTGGAGGGTACTCGTCTCGGTAAAGGGAGGGTTATCACTGGCAACCTCTTTCTCAAAGTCTGGGAAATGGAGTCTTTTAGGGGGTGGGAGAGGGGTCCGGACAGTAGAGAAAGGACACATCTGGACGTTCCCTCCGCTGGGATGGATGGGACGAATCTTCCTCGGACCGTCACGAAAGACTTGACTTAAGTGCATTCTTTCCCTTCGCGGACAAACCTTCTTGTATGGGAGGACGACGGTTGTGTTCGTCTAGAAATCTCTCTTCCCTTTGACGTTGGGGAGGTTCTAGAAACGAGAGGAAGTCTCGGGTCCGCGAGTCCAAAGTGTTTCCTTAAATATCTCGTCTGACTGCGGAGACCCCAACCTTACCCGAGTCTTGGTTGACCTCTCGTTCTTCTCCCTGTCCGTGGGGACAGACGAAACACACCCGACCTTAACAAATGGTCCCCTACTTTTGCAGGAGAGTGACTTTTCCTTACAAACCGTTCCTTTACTGGAGACCTCCGAGTTGGGTCACCGAGGGACCCCTCCGTCAGACCCACTCATTCTCTAGTCTTGGGGGTTGGACCTGTTTCGAGTAGTCCGACCCGCTCCTCCCCCGACCCTAGTACCCTCGAAACACTACAAATTTCGTTGAGGACGGAAGTTTCCTGTCGACAGGAGAACTACTTAATACAAAACGTTTTCTTCCTTCTCTTTTTTTTTTTTTTTTGAACTCACCACACTTTTGTATAACTTTTTATTTTCTTTACAAAGGATTACATGGTACTTTGAGTCTCGATAGGAGCCTGGAACGTTTTGGTACAAACCCCCAGGGCTCTACCGCGCCCCACTCAACGAGACCAACGACTGTAAGGATGAACCCACTTTACCTCTCTCTCTACTGTAAGAAGGAATAAACCGCCGAGACCTTCAGCCTAAGGGAGCAGTAGAGAGAAGGATATTCTGGGACCGGGACCAGTCATCTTCGGGTTTGGTAAGTCGTCCGGGGTGGGAACCGCGAACGAATAGAGTCTCAGAAACGGCACCTTAAGGGTCCGGGTGGGGTCACGAGGCCTACGCGAAGTTACGTCCCGGACGGTGAACCGAGGAGAACACTACTGTTCGTCTATTGTATCGAGTGTACGGAAGAGGAAAAGAACGTATGGTTGGTCTGGGGTCGAGCCTTTTCCTTTGTGTGGTGTTTGGTTCTCTCCACCTCAAAAATAAAAATATATCTGTAACAATTCTGAGACGTCATTCGGATCTGAACACCTTTTGCGAGAGAGGACAACGAAGTGAATTAGAAGAGGTGTAGGGTCCTAAAAATGTCTACTTCTTTAATCACCTATGTCTCCAATTAATTTATAGGTGTCAGTGTATTGTCTGTACATACACACACACAACCCCCACTCCCCGTTTAAGTTTGGGCTCCGACCGAGATTCAGGTTTGGTGAAAATAACATCAATTTAGGGTACTAGGGTTACCGTCAGTGAAAGTTCTTCTAAATGGTTCAAGTCTGTAGTAATTGAAATTCTGTTGAAAAGAAAGAAGTTCCGTACGATCGTTTTCGTCGTGAAAGTAATAAGTAGTTGTAGTGGTACCAAGGTCGGTGTTGAATTTACGTTAAATGTTTCCGAGGTATAGACTCTTTGTTGTTCTTCGTCTCTTTTATAAACGATTCGTGTAATCATTTATTTATCCACATTTGTACTTTACTTCACCGTCTTTATACGGGCTTAGTTATTTATACTTCCTCAATTTACGGAGAAAATTTTCTCTCAACGAGAATATACCCCATCTTGTCATACTTGGTCCGACAAAACACTCCCACAGGGACTGCCGAGTCACCATTTCGTAAACGGACGTCACGTCCTCTGAGTCCTCTATACCCAAGCTAGGGACCCAGCCCTTCTAGGAGACCTCCTCCTTTACCGGTGGGTGAGGTCATAAGAACGGTCCTTCAAGGGTACCTGTCTCCTCGCACCGCCCTATGTCAGGTATCCTAGCGTGTCACAACCTGCGCTGACTCGTACCTACATGTGCAGACGACAAAAGATTCTCTGTGTAAATATGGTCCTACTGTGACTCTCCTACTTTTATTTCTCCACCTGTTCCCCTATGGTACATTTACGTTGGTTTTATACGTCTTCCCCGTTACAATCAGAGTCTGTTTTATTTCAGTTTCGTTTTTTCGTGATTTACTCTGACTTTCCCTACTTTTTGTGGTAGGTCGTTCTTAAATATGGTTATTAATTAAAAATATGTCAGTTGTCATACCGTCGTTTTACAGATTTCTGGTTTAGACACATGAGTCCGGACGATTCTTACCCATGTGGGTCATTTTTCGTAACAGACCCAGGCTATCCTTGAACGACAGAGAAGGTCACACATTAGACATACGCCACACAAATTTCGTTCCTCGAAGTCGAGTTTAAAGATCTAACCTTTCTGAGCTTCATAAAGTCCCTCTCAAATAAATGGGACATACTCATAAAATGCAGTCCCTTCGTAATATTGTTTATCTGGCACTTTTAGCGTGGTGTAGGATTCCTTTTTGTTTTTCGGTGTCTTCCAAGAACCTCACAGAGAAGTCCTTTAGGAGTTCGTGAGTTTCGGGAACGGTCAATCCCATTACACAAGTATTTAAAGGGGATTGTTTGAGTAAGGTCGTAGTCTTTTACTGTTTAGTTAGTTTGAAATTTCCTAACTACCGATTTGAGAAGGTCCTGGTATCCGTACTTAGGTCCCTTCCTTAAATACGGTCTTTTAACTTGGGGAAGGACGGTCTTTACCTTTACTTCTGTCTTTGGGTCAATGAAGATGAGTGTAGATGGCGCGAAATCACTTCTCTCACTCCCACGTCGACTTCGAAGAGTTTCCACTCTTCTTTCATTCCTTTTCTTTCCCCTTGATTTGACAAGTCAAGAACTTGTTTGGAGTAGAACAGTCGCCCCGAACCCAGTGACCTCCTTTCCCCGGGTGACTGGGGATCATTCCCCCTTCTAACAGACACCTCATTCGTGGATCCAAGATTTACTACAGAAGACTCCCCGCGTGTTAAACTCAACTAGTATTTCCTTTGACTCTCGATCATTCATGTTTAGATCTTATAAATCAGACCATTCGGATTTAATCTGTTACTTATTTAACCTTCGTGAACTTCCTTTTACTTACATCCACTCTAGTGCTCAGAAAACACAAGATACGGTTTGGGGTATTTATGAAGGTTTGAGACCCCCCTACATCTTACCTCTGGGATGATCCAGTAACTGGTTGTACTGAAAAACCAGAGTTACCCAATTTGTGTGTGTGTGTGTATGCACATTAATTAACGTACACACGTACAGATATACACACACATTGACATCCACCCACCTATAATTAAAGATAGAGAAGGAGAGGTAAGGAGGGTACCAGAAAAGAGAAAGGGGAGGAGACAGACTAGATTGAGAGACGGAGACAAACGTAAGGGACACACAGCCAGTCATGCATAAAAAGAGACGTACACAGAGGTACCTCGAGTCACATAACGAGAGTCAGTGTCCGACAAACGGGAAGAGGGAACGAGAGAGACAGAGGGAGGAGAAAGAATGAAAACGGAAAACGGGACGACGACACTACGTAAAAGATGTTTACCACACTCGTAAGTCCTACTTGTTTATACCATTGTCCAAAGTTAGTCTCAACTCCAGTACCATCGGTCCGTTACGAATTTGGGACGTGTCCCGAGCCCTTTGAGTCCTACGAGTGTTTGTGGAGTGTGGAGTATAGGTCCGAGGACTCTAGTCCTCCTCTCTCTCTATATCGGTCAGGGACCAAATATTTTCCGTAGTCTCCGAGAAACAACCGTCGGTGGTGAACAGTATTAAGTCAGTTAAAAGGTAGGGTTTCGTTAAATGTAAGTACAGAGACACTCCTAATGAAACGAGACGGGAATGACCTCCCCTTCGACAGAAGGAATCTTAGTAAATCTATTAATCTCATTTAGGCGACCTATTTCCTTTCGAGTCCTTGTTGTTACTTTGATAACTTTCTAGAAAAAAAATTTTTAAGTGGGAAGAAAATTTTCTTACAAGTTTCTTTAACGGTGTAGTCTCAAGACTTTACAGTTTTTAAGGAGAGTAAAGAACGCCATCGATTACGGTCCTTGTAAGATCTTGTGACGTTAACGAACAAGAAATCTCACTTCCTATTTCCTATTAAAACAAACGGACACGAAATTGGATGGACTCTTCATAAAAAAGCTCCAGGAGGAACTCGTTTTCTGATTTTTTTACAAATTGGTTGGATACCCCTTTTTTGAAAAAAAATGATTTCCCGAAACGAATTAGTTCGTAAACAGATACTGTAAAATCCCTAAAGTAAAAATGACTTAGGAAGGTCTTGGACGTTTTTTTGTTGAAGTTTTACCCGTCGTGGTTGAAGTCGATGTCTTTTGTCAACGTCACTCTCAATTTCTTCTGTCCTGTGCCAAGTCACACGGTTCCCATGTCGAAGTAAAAAGACATAAAGGGCACACACTAAAAAAAAAAAAAATTCTCATTAGGTTTAGTCTTTCCGTCCCCTCGGATAACGAATTTAAGTACTGAGTACTTTAAACAATCTTTCAAAAAAACAAAAAAAAAAAAATTCAGAATACCTTTCCGATACGTCCCACACTTTGAAAGGGGGATCCCGAAGGGTCCACCGCGCTCGACATTTGTTGGGCGGACGGTTACGTCCACCGTATTCTCTGAACCCAAGCTAGGGACCCAGTCCTTCTAGGGGACCTCCTGTTTTACCGTTGGGTGAGACCATAAGAACGGACGTCTTAGGGTTCCTGTCTCCTCGGACCTCCCGATCTCAGGTATCCCAGTGTTTCTCGACCTGTATTGACTTCGTTGAACCGTGTGTGCGTCCTGTTTAAAATTTGACATTACCCTGGAAGGGGAGTTGGGTCGGATAAATAATGGTAAATAACTTTGAGGTCATGAAACCGGTGGAGTACGCTTCTCAACTGAGTAACCTTTTCTGAGACTACGACCCTCCCTAACCCCCGTCCTTCTCTTCCCCTGCTGTCTCCTACTCTACCGACCTACCGTAGTGACTGAGCTACCTGTACTCAGACTCACTTGAGGCCCTCAACCACTATCTGTCCCTCCGGACCGCACGACGGCAAGTACCCCAGCGTTTCTCAGCCTGTGCTGACTCGCTGACTTGACTTACTAACTTATGAGTGATATACGGTGTCAGACACTATTTACAAATTAATCGAAACATAGTTATGTCTATTCTGACACGAACACGACACGAATCAGGNAAATAATGGTAAATAACTTTGACGTCATGAAACCGGTGGAGTACACTTCTCAACTGAGTAACCTTTTCTGAGACTACGACCCTCCCTAACCCCCGTCCTTCTCTTCCCCTGCTGTCTCCTACTCTACCGACCTACCGTAGTGACTGAGCTACCTGTACTCAGACTCGCTTGAGGCCCTCAACCACTACCTGTCCCTCCGGACCGCACGACGGCAAGTACCCCAGCGTTTCTCAGCCTGTGCTGACTCGCTGACTTGACTTACTAACTTATGAGTGATATACGGTGTCAGACACTATTTACAAATTAATCGAAACATAGTTATGTCTATTCTGACACGAACACGACACGAATCAGGGAGTCAACACAGTACCTGACATCGGGTACTCCGAGGAGACAGGTACCCCTAAGAGGTCCGTTCTTATGACCTCACCTAACGGCACCGAGGAGACCCCCTAGAAGGGGCGTCGATAGTGTATGTCTAGCGGACGTTACATCCTAAGAAATGGAAGGGTCTAAGAAATGGTGGAACCTAAAAAATGGTAGACTCGGTGGTCCCTTCGTGTGTCTATTTTAATGATAAGAGACAAAATGTTCCTTCTTTGACTCGGAGTACCCAATTTCGTTAAACAAGTATGTCGATTCTTCCTTCTTTATACCCTAAGTCTGGGTCCAGACGACTGGAATGTCAGACACAAAAATTTATGGACAGGGTACCGATCTAAACTTTGGACTCTCAAGTCGATGTCCCTCTTTTAACCGAGGTTCGGAGTCACCCTTACTTACAGAGTATACCCCTCTAGTACCTCTGGAAGCATCATTCTTGATAATTTGATAGCATTATTCTATATTTTGTCCTTCTCTCGATCTTAAACACTCTTCCGTTTATGTCTCGTCGAGAGATAGGTTGTAAGGGTTATCGGTCTTTAGTCGTTATTTGATTATTATAATTCATAATAATTAATTAAATATGGACATTACTCTACAATGTACCATTTCCTCTGACGGTTCTCTTAACTCATATCTCTAATTTCTTCGGACATTTCCTCTACCGTGGAGGAAGGGGACCAACCTATAAGTGTCGTCTGGTCGAGAAGGTAGAGACGTGTCTTCTCCTAACCTCTCTACACCTTCCATGTCTCTCTACGAGGCGGTGAGTCTCGACGTACGGGTGGTGCCCCGGACCGGTACTCGAACTCGAAGGGTACTCTGTCGACCTTAGTGATGTAACGTCCCTCGTCCCGAACTCGGTAGAACGACAGTAGGGTGGATTCTCCCAACAGGGAGGCCACACCTACGGGTGGTCCTCCTACACCGTATGTGGTGGAAACTACCCTCGACTCTGCCTTCCTCTCGGGCCCTAGTCTCGCGCACCTCGACCTCGAAGCACGAAAACAATCCCTCGTCCTCCCTAAGAAGTCCTCACAGGCTTCTTGACGACGTGCCTGTAGACAGTGCACCCACCGCACCTGTGACTGGTGACACTGGACCTCTCAATCGTTGTGTTGTTCCCTCCTGGAAGTGATCAACTCACTTTTGTTCAAGGGAAAGAAGAAGGGAGAAGGGGTGAACGTTACCAATTAGAATACACAGTGGAACTACCCGGGGTCCCACGGGTCTGTAAATCAATTTGTAATAAGACACACACAGACTCCCACGAAGATCTACTCTAATTGTAAACTTAGGTTCCTGACTCATTTCGTGTGACGGGAGGGTTACATCTACTTGGAGTAAATTGGACAACTTCCAGTCTTGTCTCATTTTCTGACTCATTCCCTCTTAACCTAGAAACAGACAAAAACTCGACCCTATAGTCAAGTAGAAGTGGACGGGAGTCTGAGTCTGAACCTAATCTTAATGTGGTTGTAAGGGGACACAGAGATCGAACGGTTGACACCTAGAACCCTGAACAGTCGGAGGTTTTAGTAGACTCGGTTAAGACTGTTAGTTAGAGAAAGACGTACGTAAATGAAGAAAAAGAAAAAAATTAAATAACTTCATTTCAACTAAATGTTACGATACAATCGAAGTCCATATGTCGTTTCACTAAGTCAATATGTATGTATATATAGATAAAAAAGTCTAATAAAAGGGGATAGTCAGTGAATCAGTACAGGCTGAGGAACACTGGGGTAGCTGACGTCGTGTGGTCCGGAGGGACCGGTAGTGGTTGAGGGCCTCAAATGAGTTTGAGTACAGGTAACTCAACCACTACGGTAGGTTGGTGGAGTAGGAGACAGCAGGGGAAGAGGAAGACGGAAGTTAGAAACGGTCGTAGTCCCAGAAAAGTTTACTCAGTTGAGAAACGTAGTCCTCCGGTTTCATAACCTCAAAGTCGAAGTTGTAGTCAGGAAGGTTACTTATAAGTCCTGACTAAAGGAAATCCTACCTGATCAACCCAGAGGAACGTCAGATTCCCTGACAGTTCTCAGAAGAGGTTGTGGTGTCAAGTTTTCGTAGTCAAGAAGTCGTGAGTCGAAAGAAGGGTCAGGTTGAGAGTATAGGTATGTGCTGGTGACCTTTTTGGTATCGGAACTGATCTACCTGGAAACAACCGTTTCATTACAGAGACGAAAAATTATACGATAGATCCAACCAGTATTGAAAAGAAGGTTCCTCATTCGTAGAAAATTAAAGTACCGAAAAGGGAATATCCAATAACATTTTATAACTCATATCGAGGGAGACATATATAAATCCCGGGACTGTTGACCTCTCCTTTCCATATCTCGAAACTTGGTGTATTTTGTAACTTCAAAATACGACACAGTCCGTTTTAAAATTGTCGACTTTCACTTCCCTTTCAATGCCTTATATAGATTTAAGATAATTTCGGATTTCTTACTAAACTACCTCATATTATCCCTGAACCCTTATCGGTAACTTTCTTTATTTTTATATAGTACAAATATGAGGTTCTTCAAATTTGAGAAGTCATTGGATCAATGTACGGACTGGAACAGGGTGTTTTCCGAATTCAGTAAATAATTTTCGGTAGATTATGTTACCTTTTATTTTAGATACTATCCTTTTTTACATTTGTCTTATCTTACTATTAGTTGCTTTTTCCTTTCAGTGTCGTTTACAGGTGTCCGGAAAGTCATGACTTGACTATCATCCCAATTCGGTGACTGAACCAAGACTATAAGAACCGTCGGTTTCGTCTTTCCCCTTAACCTAAATAATTAACTATTATCCTTAGTTCATACGATTGTTAAAAACCTTATTTTTACAAGACCTATCATTTGACACACTAGTTCACAAGTTGTGGTCACTACAGTGTTATGTTACGGGACAGGAGGTACCGAAGTAACAAAATTGTGAATTGATGTGGGAGGTTAATTATTATACGAACACACACACACACACACACACACAATCAGTGAGTCAGTACAGACTGAGAAACACTGGGGTACATGATATCGAACGGTCCGACGAGATGGGTACTTAAGAGGTCCGTTCTTATGACCTCACCCAACGGTAAGGGAAGAGGTCTCCTAGAATGATTGGGTCCCTAACTTGGTCCAGAGGGCGTAACGTTCGTCTAAAAAATGGTAGACTTGGTGGTCCCTTCGGGTTATTGTACGAAATCTACTTATTATAATTACTGATTTTACCCCTTGATGTACGACTCATGTCACACTTTTGAGGATCCACAGGAGTAAAAATATCTACCCCTGAGACTGCGGTTATCTCTAATCCATTGATCTGATGTAACTGGGTCGATCGTTCGACGTCTTGGTCTCGGACTTTAGTCTAGAGGACCAAGGATTCGGGTGTAAGAAAAGATTTGGGTTGAGACATTACGATAATACCCTTTGCTCTTTCATGAATGTCGTGGGAGAACCGGACTCACGAATTCCTGGCCCCATAAGGCCAGTTGACTCCTCATTCGTATGACCACTGGAGAACATTAGATCCCTTACGTCGTTGTACTGCTGTTACCAATGGTCACAAACTTTTGAGGTGGGTCGTAGCCTATGTGAGGTACGATCGAGTAGAAAGTCCGGTGTCTTACTCTTAGGTATAGGGAGAGTGACTGTTAGACTTGGTTTGAAGAGAGAGAGAGAGAGAAAAAAAAGGTACACGTGTAAACACTAAAAAAGTCCATTAATGTATATTGATTGTCACATCTCACCTCTTCCGTTACCGTGGGGTGAGGTCACAAGAACGGACCTCTTAGGGTCCCTGCCCCCTCGGACCACCCGACGGCAGATACCCCACCGTGTCTCAGCCTGTGCTGACTTCACTGAATCGTCGTCGTTGTCACATCTTTCGTTTGTTAATTATCTTGCCTTTGAGAAGTGACTAGATACAATTTACGGGAGTCAAGTGTGACCTAAAGTAGGAATAGAGACTAAAAGTCTTAAAGTACGGTTGTCTGACCATCGGATACTAAACCTGATTTTACGGACTTTTGTCAAAGAAGGAAGGAAACCGCAGGAGTAGTGACCATTGACTTAACGAGACTCTGTTTGGACCCTTCTTTATGGAACGTAGTCGAACAAAAGACTCATGACGGCACCAATTGACTGAAGGACGCGTCCTCTCGTCAACATCCATTGGTGTCTTTGTCTTGACATGTCAAAGGCCGGAAATTGCTACTTTCGGCACTCTAGACCCCTTTCGACTCAGACTTAAAGGGGTGAACCTCGAGGACGGAGTTGGTGTCGTCGGTTCAAGGGTCTTGTATAATCTCTTTAGTGTCTTAATTCTCTTTTCTGGGTTCAAGAGTAGGACCCGGTGAACTCCGTTTAGCAGGAGATGTGTACTCTTCCTATTACTGCGGAACGACGACGATTCAGCGCAGTCAGCACAGGCTGAGACACGCTGGGGTATCTGCCGTCGGGTGGTCCGAGGGGGACCCTAAGAGGTCCGTTCTTGTGATCTCACCCAACGGTAAAAGAAGAGGTTACGTACTTTCATTTGTCACTTTCACTTCAACGAGTCAGCACAGGCTGACAAACGCTGGGGTACCTGACGTCGGATGGTCCGAGGAGGTAGGTACCCTAAAAGGTCCGTTCTCATGACCTCACCCCACGGTAACGGAAGAGGCTTACTACGGAATGAACAATGGATTTCCAGTATTATACACTATTGTGGACTTCAATAGATTGGAAGTGTACAACTTATAATTGTCGTATGGGTCCATTACAAGCCCGAAGGGTCCACCACGATCACCATTTCTTGGACGGACGGTTACGTCCTCTGTATTCTCTATACCCAAGCTAGGGTCCCAGTCCTTCTAGGGGACCTCTTCCTTTACCGTTGAGTGAGGTTATAAGAACGGACCTCTTAGGGTACCTGTCTCCTCGGACCTCCGATGTTAGGTACTCCAGTGTTTGTCAGTCTGTACTGACTTCCCTAAATCGTGTGTCCACTACAAGACCTCCACCATGACATTTGTTTTAATTCAGGAACGGGAGTACCTCTATTTTGAAATGTCACCCTCACTGTTGACAACTACAATTCAAAATTCTCTATAAGACCGGTGAGACCTCTCTTATCTAACGTTCCAACCTTCGTCGTTCTGGTCAATCTTCCGATAACGTTATTCTATCGTCTCTTCCACTACCGTGGGGTGAGGTCATGAGAACGGACCTTTTAGGGGACCTACCTCCTCGGACCATCCGACGTCAGGTACTCCAGCGATTCTCGGTCTGTCTTGACTCACTGAAGTGAAAGTGAAAAGTGAAAGTACGCAACCTCTTCCTTTACCGTTGGGTGAGGTCACAAGAACGGACCTCTTAGGGTCCCTGCCGCCTCGGACCACCCGACGGCAGATACCCCAGTGTGTCTCAGCCTGTGTTGACTTCGTTGAACCGTCGACGTCGTCGTCGTCGTTATTCTATTCACTCTAGACTGAGACCGAATACTCCCATCTTCACTAATTCCCACTAGTCTCGTGTCTACACAAAATTCCAACGACTCAGGGAAGTCAGCACAAACTGAGAAACGCTAAGGTAACTGATATCGTCGGTCCGAGGGAGCACGTGCCCTAAGAGGTCCGTTCTTATGACCTCATCCAACGGCACGGGAAGAGGTCCCCTTGAAGGGTTTGGACCCCACCTTGAGTACAGAGAATACAGAGGACGTAACCGTCCACTCAAGAAATGGTGATCACGGTGGACCCTTCGGGTAAAATTTCCACCTTAGTTGGTTTAAAAAGACTACGTTTCACCACCACATACTCTTTTTCTCCTCAATCTCTACCGGGGTTCCCAAAAGGGACTCATTAGCCCTCCCGAAGCGACAGTTCACCTCGTCCCTCTACCTTCTGTGTTCTACGGGAGAAGTTTACACCGACGAGCCCATTCCAGGAGGGGACCTAGGTCCGAGGAAGAGACACTCAACCTGCGTACCACCTACGTTACCGGAAGTCACCCGTCAATAAGTCGAGGTTGGTCGGTGGCGGGGGTGAGGGGTGTAAAGAGACCCCGGTCGTCGAGACACGGGAAGTGACACGACTACGGACCGTCGGGACGGGAGGGAGGCTACGGGTACAAGTAGATAGGAAACCTCCGAAACCCGTATCCTCCTCCGACAAAATACACGGAAATCTCCTTACTCTTGAACTCCCACCACAGGAATAGTACGAAACCGAGGGATGGACTGGGACGAGAGAGGGGTCCCGAATCTGGTCACCCTCGTTCAGACGTCGAGTTCTCCGTTATGTCTGAAAGTAGATCCCTAACTTTACCGTCAGAGGGGTGGTCTCAAATATCCGTCAAGAGTACCCGGAGTGAAGGGATCAAGCTCCCTCCCTATCAACCACCGGAAGAGGGACTCTCTCCCGTCGTAGAAAAACTTTTACTATACAAAAGAATTTCCGTCGAGGAGGGTCTGACGTCCCGGGAGAATCTAGAGAAGAGGGGTCCCAGGGGAGAGAACACGTCCACTACCACCTCCCCTCGTTGTCCACTCTCCCCACCAGGATCTCGGCCTCACCCTGAAACTTGACCTCGAGACTTTTGGACAATTGTAGAGTGATCTCCATAGAAACGAGGTATTTCGTTTCAGTCCTCGTCTCCTTTTTTGTGGAATTATGAAGTTTTGTAGGGGACTCCATACCCTACTCAACAACAGTACTTCGTTGTCTCTCGGGACAGACAGGGATTCTTGTGTGCAGTCTTTCTCACAGGGGACGGGTTCCGTTACGGGTTCCGGGGAAGACGGAAGGTTGTCTTCTCTACACCTTTATGGGTAAAGGGTTCCGGACCGCACCTCTAAGACTAGATTTTAGTGAAAAAGACCCGGTTAGTCGGGTTACCCTGTAAATTGAAAAAGTTCTGAGTCAAAGGACTAGAGATTTTAATCGGAACTTAAGTAGACGGACCAAAAGGGTCCAGGTCAAAAATTCTCAATTCTACTACCTTACACGACTACAACATATTTATTTTCTTTGTTCAGTGAAAAAAATCGATAGACCTTTAGGGGAAGTCTTAAACACTGATCTCTATCTGAAGTCTACATATTGGGTTCTATTAGAAGAGGATAGAGTTTACAGGGGTCAAATGAGAGACCGAATAACAATATAAGTAAACACTAAATTCGGTTTATCTATAACAGGACTAATTTATTTTCGTTTTTAGTTCACGGAACCTGAAGTTTGAACAGTCGTTTAAGTATTTTGATCTCACCGTACCGTTTCTACAGTTGACTTTGTGTGTCTTAGAGAATTTCCTCAGGTCACTGTTTACCCATTCCTCATTCGTCCCCACAGAAACGGGTCCTGATAATTTTACTAGAATTTTGATGTTCCACCCAAACAACCTTCCCGTGTACCCCTAGAGGTCCTTGGGTTCCCGTCTACCCCATCGTCTGGGGTACCCCCGCCCAGGGTCCCCGACCCCGTTATGAAGAGTGGTCGATAGGTCGCTGTAACCGGAAATTAGAGCCGAAGAAAGACGTATAGACGTCCGTGTGAAGTCTCTCTCACACCCAAGTCAAGGTTTGGTGACGTTATTTCGTTTATAACGCTATCTCACTCAGTGTACTTAAAAAAACCAAAAGGTCGTGTATATTTTTAATACAAATGTGGTGTGACACCGGATAATTCATACGTTATCCTAAAACAGATCTTTTGGTACGTGTACGACATTAAATTTTTATGAAATAACTATTTTTACGATTGGTAGTAGACTGTTGCGTCACGACAGTGTTTGGAGGTTAAACGTCTTCTGCGTCATTCGTTTCGTGTATCACTATGCGGTCGTGACAATGACTCCTCCTCATCCACGTCCGTCCCGACTCTTTGACTACCTTTTCAGACACTGTTTAACGTCTCGAGTCACTCGGAAAAAGAATTATTTTGACTCAGAACTCAAAATCAATGAGCGCGAAGACTAAAATTGCCGGAAACGACACTACCCCTCGGATTCTTAGAATTTAACATCCACGAAATCCTAGTGGTCATTATTATTATTTTTTTCTATTTCGTGACCTATTATTCTGTCCCTCTCGACTACCTTTCGACAGTTCAGGGACTTCCTGTCTTTACTCCGTACTTCTGAGGGCGCAAGGATCAGGCACTAATACCGCTGTCCACTGGACAACTGAATTTCTCCTGTAAATTTTCCCAACCGATCTTTATTACTGTCACAGTCTTGGACAATTGGTCCAATTCTAAACTCTTTCTTGGAAGTCATTCTTTTTCACTTTGACACGGATAATGAGTCTGCAGAAACCGGAAAAAAGAAAGAAAGAAAAGCCTTTATTAAAGGTCTGGAATGTTATTAAACTCGGTTTTCAATGTCCGGGTCTAGGATCAGGTCCGAAACTATGATTAAAAAGTCTTTGGAAAAAGGACCTCGGACCTCAAACTACTTATCGTGTCTCAAAGAAGGGATTACGGAAACCACGATTTACGAAACTACAGAACTCTTCCGATGTTACGACCAAGGTAGTGACTGGTCAATATACGGGAACCCTTATGTGAATGGGAGAGATTCAAAAAGAGTATTTCGGAACTCGTCAAGTGAAAGAACACTATACAGTAAACACAAGATAAGAAATTGACAAAACTCCGTCACAAAGAGTGGACGTTGTGAAATAGAACCGAACCGATGGTGACAACCGTGTCACGGTTCGACCCTTGGAGACAAGTTCCTTACAAATATTAAATGAACTAAAACGGTTTTTATAATTATTAGTAAATACTTTTAAAAGGAGAACCGTTTTAGACCAGTGAAATTACTCCCCTCTCCTTCTTCCTGGTAGTTCCTCATTCTAAACAGAAATCCTTGGAAATCAAGGTACATCCCTGGTCTATGTCTCTTCCGCTACCGCGGGGTGGGGTCGCGAGAACGGCCCTCTTAGGGTCCCTGCCCCCTCGGGCCACCCGACGTCTGGTACCCCGTGCTGACTCGTTGAAGTGAAAGTGAAAAGTGAAAGTAAGTAACCTCTTCCTTTACCGTTGGGTGAGCTCACAAGAACGGACCTCTTAGGGTCCCTGCCCCCTCGGACCACCCGACGTCTGGTACCCCGTGCTGACTCGTTGAAGTGAAAGTGAAAAGTGAAAGTAAGTAACCTCTTCCTTTACCGTTGGGTGAGGTCACAAGAACGGACCTCTTAGGGTCCCTGCCCCCTCGGACCACCCGACATCAGGTACCCCAGCGTGTCTCAGCCTGTGCTGACTTCACCGAATTGTTCCCTGGTCTATCCATTAACTGGACCGTCCAAAGAGGAGACGACAAGGAGTTACACACTGGGGTCCCTAGACGAACCCTCATCTTTGACAACCCTGGTCTCAAGAACAGATCGCTCTACTAGGACCGAAGGATCACTGGGTGTCTCTATGTCTTTCCTTCGACGACGACGGACAATCTACAGGACAAAAGGAGTTTGTTTATGTATAACCTGTAATTTCCTTGAGACGACAAGAAATTTTGTAAGTCAATAACGGAGTTTCTAGACCTCGAGGTGTTCGACCCCCTGTCCCGTCTCCACTTCCCCTCTCAATAGACACGTAACACGAGGACCGAAACAGGGGGTGAGAATTAAAGGAACATGGGGTCTTTCCTCGTTTAGGAGTACGGACGTCCGTCGTCCCGAAGAGGGCACCTGTAGGGAGAGGTGGGGACTGGGTTTCCACTTCCAACCTCTTCACACTCAAGACTAGGGTACCTACTCCCCTCCCCTCTTCGTGGTCTTTCTCTTGCCCTACCTCCTCCTCCTCCTGAAAGGTAAAGTCTAACGGTAAGTAAAGGAGGAGCTATTAGATTTTAGTGTGTGATAAGCACTTGGTCTTCTGATCGAAAAGAGACGATTATAGGTGAGGTCACATAGGACACACTCGGTAAGGATAAGGAGGGGACTTGTCTTGAAACCAGGACAAAGACTACTTTATTTTTAAGACCAGAATGACTCGACTCAAACAGGAGAGGTATAGACCCATTGACAGTTCGAAGGACCGTAATTGACTGAAACTGTCCACGGACAGTAGGGACTAAAGAGGAGGAAGGATCCACCTTCTTATCCGCCGTCCATTCCCACCTCCAAGTCGGTCGGAGTATTGTTATCTAATGTCCTCGATTACAGTTAAGTGTGTCGTAGAAAGGGACCCTCAGGTTCCTTCATAACCATGGGACACTTTAACGTCACGGGAGAGGTACCAAAGATCCCTTCGACGGACTCACTGGGAAAGGATATAGGAATCTTATAACAGGTGTTGGATCACAGTAGAGATGATGAGGGATTCTAACTTCCGTTTTCTTCTCCCACTATCTCCTACTCTACCAATCTATCGTAGTAGTTGAGTCACTTATACTTGAACCCGTTTGAGACCCTCTATCACTCTCTGTCCCTCCGGACCGTACGACGTCAGGTACCCCAGCGTTTCTCGGTCTGTACTAAATCGCTAACTTGTCATTGTTGGTGGTGAGGGGTGGACTCCGACACCCGGTAGACTCCCGTTTCAGACGGGTGGTGGACGTTGATTCCCGTACGGTCGACGGGAGAGTGGTGGGAAATGAGTGTTGTAAAACACTTTTCTTTTCTCCTTACAAAACGGAGGGAACATTAACAAGTCTTTGATGTCGTAGGGGGAGGGTTCGTGACTCTGAGTGTGATATTTCAGTCGGGTATTACCTACTCTACTCTATATCTGTTTCTGACCGTTTTCTGTTTGACCGAAGGCTCGGACGTTGACCTTCCGGTTCGTTAAGACCGAGGTAGCCGAACAGATTTCGACGTACCTCACTTACCATAATGGCATTGGGTCCTCCAAGTCCTACCAATCTGTTGACATCGAGTGTTGACTCACTGAAGTGAAACTGAAAAGTGAAAGTACGTAACCTCTGCCTTTACCGTTGGGTGACGTCACAAGAACGGACCTCTTAGGGTCCCTGTCCCCTCGGACCACCCGACGGTAGATACCCCAACGTGTCTCAGCCTGTGCTAACTTCACTGAGTCGTCGTCGTCGTCGTCGAGATCGTTTCCTGTTTGTTCCTTCTTTCTTGGACGTCACACAGAGGTCTCGACTGGGAGTCCACACTGGACAGACGAGGTCGAACACGTCTGTCTACTAAGTCGACAGTCTCGGACCTCTGTATTTTATAAACTTAGTATGTACGTCAATGGTAAGTGTAGTAAAGTACGAGTGATTCGTAGACATTAACATTAGTTTAATGTTAAACTAAAAGGTACATAAATAATATGGGGTGAAACAAGATTTTTTATGTACTCCCTCGAATACTTTTACCCGTACGAAGGTAAATTTTTTATTTTAAATTATATTTAACAATGACACCCCAAAACCAAAAAGGACGGAGTTTAGGTAAAATAGGAATATACAGGTGTAAAAGAAACTCTCTCGATCGATGGAGGGTCCACCTTGACCATGGTAGAGTAGTATTCAAGGATGTGGACCGTTTAGACTTTTAAGGTAGTCGGACCAGAGACACCGAACCGGTTCGGGGGGTACCTTTGAGTTAAGATCTTTGAAACAACCTTAGTACTCCTTTTTTCGTCGAGAAGGAGTTGACCGTAACGACAGTCATGCCACTATATTCAGACTGTAACGGTCCTCGGAAGTTCCTCATCCGTTCTCGGACTCCTACCTCCGAGGTATCTTGTCTCGTTTCGATTCTCTACCTCCTTTTATGTGATTCACAACTACTCTTAAAAACTTAAGAATCTAGGTCGGCACCGACTGCAATCTGGTTGAGCACCCAAAAGAATCATCAGGATCACATAAGGGAAAAAAGAAAAAAAAAATTTAAATTTAAATAAATAAAATTAACCTCTGCTTAATGAAATGTTATAACACAACCAAAACGGTATGTAGTTGTACTTAGGTGGTGCCCACATGTGCACAAGGGGTAGGACTTGGAGGGAGGGTGGAGGGAGGGGAGTGGTAGGGAGACCCAGTAGGGGCACGTGGTCGGGTTCGGGGAGAGTTGACTCCCAGAACTAATTAAGTTGTATAGTCTTTTCATCTGTTTCTTTTTTTAGTCGCATCTCTTCCTTTTTACTCTGGTTATCATTCCACTCGTGTGTATGGGTGTTTTACAAACGTACCTGAGTCATAGAAACAACCGTGACCGGACGTTTGAGCGGAGTTTGATTATCGTCAATTGTGTCCCCGGTGGACTAGTGACTGTGCTTAATCTCCTGGGTCTCCTTCTGTTGATTCGTCTACAAGTCCTCTTTATAATAATAAGGACTAATATTTTTAACTTCTTTAAAGAGGAAACCCGAAGAACGTTTCTACGACACACTTTCTTACTTAGTGTGGGAGTTTTTATAAGGACGTCATGTAGGTTGTTACTTTATTGCTGAAAGTACCCTGGCAAAGATCATTCTAGAAGATTTCACCTGACTACTGTATTGTGGACTCGGATGGAGTTGTTCCTGACGAAATGTCGGGTCCTCAAGACGGTCAGTACATATGCCGAGAAACGATTGTGCGAACCAGTTTCACTGAGGAGGTTCCACTTGTGCGGTGTAGGCGGAGATCCACTTTACCAAATCCCGGTACTTGGTCAATGTTAAGGAAACGAAACCCTTCGACTAGATACAGATTAAAAGACACCATTAATCTACTTAGCAACAGATAACTCCGGTAAATATGAAATTACGGAATTACGTTACAGCATACGTTTCTTCTCTCACCCGGCGTTCTCCCTCCGAAGGAAAGATCAAAAGATCTTCCCTATGGAGGGACTAAATTTCCTCAGAAGGACGGATGTTAGACTGTCTCTGTGTCCCAAAAACAACGACAAAAAATTAGATTACTTAAAGAAAAAAGAAAAAAAAAAAAAATTAAGAATAAACAACTTAAAGAAAAAAAATTTACTCCAACGAAAAGATATAATAATAACTTCATATCGACTACGTGTTACAACGCAATCAAAGAAAAAAGAAAACCGGTGTAGTGAGTCACACGTCTCATAATCAGAATCAATGGGTTGGTGGTTCCTAACTGGTACGGGGGAACGTCACCTTCTCGAGCAAGAATTAATCGGTGGCTGACAGGGTTACAACACAATCAAAGGTATGTCCCAAAGTCATTTCACAAGTCAAAGATGTGTCCCAAAGTCATTTAATGTCGTTTCATTAAGTGAATATGTATGTCTATATAGATAATAAAAAGTCTAAAAAGGGGAATTTCCAAAACATTTTTTATATATCAAGGGACACGATATGTCATCTAAGAACAACCAATAGATAAAATATATATTATCACAAAAATACAATCAGGGTTTGAGGGTCAAAGAGGATGGAGGGGAAGAGGAAACCATTGGGGTAGTCAAATAGAAGATACAGACACCCAGATAAAGACAAAACATATTTTCAAGTACACAAAATCTCAGGTGTATATTCACTATAGTAGACTATAAACAGAAGGAGATAGACTAAATTAAGTGAATCATACTATTAGAGATCCGAGTAGGGACAACGACGTTTACTATAATGAAGTAAGAAAAATCACCAATTCATCATAAGGTAACTTATTTATGTGGTGTAGAAATAGGCAAGTAGACGGCTACCTGTAAATCCAACGAAGGTACAAAAACAATAACATTCATCACGATGTTACTTGTGTCTCCATGTACATGGAAAAGTTTAATACAAACAAAAAAGGGGTCTATATACAAGTCCTCACCTTAACGACCTAGTATACCATCGAGATAAAAGTCAAACATTTCCTTGGAGGTGTGACAAGAGCTATCTTCGACATCATCAAATGTAAGGGTGGTTGTCACATCCCCCCAAGGAAATAGAGGTGTGAGAGAGGTCGCCAATACTAAACATGAAAAACCGCTACCGGTAAGACTGGTCACACTCCGTCATGATGAGACGACATCAAAGCTGAACGTCGTGATTGACACACCGATCGTGCCACCTCAAGTTTCCGTCCGTCAGGGACGAACCACCGTCTTCTACAAAGAATCGTATACTCAACTTACACACTATTAGCGTGGGAGGTTCACATAGATTATTTCCAAAAGACGAGGACAACTCTGCCTCTTCAGATACTTTAGGGATCATTGTGAAGCGAGAGACCTACATTAGGACCCTCGATCCAAAAATCGTAGCATACACAGACATACCGGTCCGGTGAGTCCTACCGAGAGAACGAGAGACTTGTGGAGGACGGACTGAACGAACGAGGTGGACGTGGGACACGTATGTTGACTGGAAGGTCGAATAAACGGGGTCTGGGGTCGACCACCGACAAGAATAGTTCCCCCGCCCCTCCCCGCACGGGGAGACGACCAAAGGCACCATTGATCACTCGGGTGGACTCCAATTAAGGGGGCCTTAATCGTTTTGGAGAAATAAGGAAGGGAAGGAGACGGCCTCACTTCTGACGACGGTACAGGACGGACGGTAGTCGACGTGTCTCACCTCACAACGAAGTCCCGGAAAGACTACCCATTCGAGGGTAAAGGTAATTTGGTGACTACAGAGACAACGGTTGAGGTTCTAGAAAAAAACTAGAACTTCGGCCCGTTCCCGTCCGGAACACCCGGACGTCCCACGTCGAGTCGTCATAGGATGGTTGAGAAAAATAAATATACCAGTAATAGGTAAAAAAAATTACATGTTTGTTCAAGTAGAGATTATCCGTGTTTAAAATTACATGAGGAAAGGGAGTCAAACGTAAAGGTAAGGTAAAGGAGGTATCTTAAAGTAAGATTACATTATATAAAAATATACACTTTCAGAAAACGACTATAAATAGAAGTTCATGTGAAACATTTAACTTTAATTAAAAAATTAAGAACACTGATATTTTAAGAATCACAATTTTAAAAGTTGACCTAAGTCAATAAGTAATGTTAACTATAATTATACACTAACTAGTTTTGTTAGATTGATATAATGTTTAATATTATTCATGAATTTGTATTCTTTATTGTAAAACACTTTATCAAAGGAGAACTCTAACTACCCTGAAAAAGATCATCAGGTATATACGTACCTACTTATAAGGAATGACAATCTTACTCTGTCCTAAGTTGTATTCAAGATCAAGAAGAAAAACAAAAATATTTATATTCGTAACTATTTGGACCGAGTGTATTGATTAATCTACCCTTACCTTTCTTAAAACAAAAGAGTTAAGTTGAGTTAATATAAGATTAAATATCAGTATAAATAAATATAAAAACCTGAAATTCGAGTATATATATAAGAATACTAATTATATTGTATATTAATGATATATTATACAATATATATAATATATAATCGACCCTTTCTAACTTCCGTTTTCCTCTTATCCCGTCGTCTCCTACTCTACCAACCTATCGTAGTGACTGAGTTACCTGTACTTGAACCCGTTTGAGACCCTCTACTACTCCCTGTCCCTCCGGACCGCACGACGTCAGGTACCCCAGTGTTTCTCAGTCTTTACTGAATTACTGACTTATTGTTGTTGTTTACAATATATAAGTGTATAAACTAAGGATATATAAGACAAGACGATACAATATAAGTCTTTTAGTGCGGGACCCTAAAGAAACCTTCCTTACTACGATTTCGACTTTGAGGTCATGAAACCGGTGGAGCACGCTTCTCAACTGAGTAACCTTTTCTGAGACTACGACCCTCCCTAACTCCCGTCCTCCTCTTCCCCCGTTGTTTCCTACTCTACCGACCTACCGTAGTGACTGAGCTACCTGCACTCAGACTCACTTGAGGCCCTCAACTACTACCTGTCCCTCCGGACCGTACGACGTCAAGTACCTCAGCGTTTCTTAGCCTGTACTGACTCGCTGATTTGACTTGACTTCCATTAAAAATCACTATAAACTTTTTTAATGAACCGAAAGGAAATTAAATCGACTTTCGTTTCGTAATCTGTAGTATTATAAATCTTTTAATAAGAAATCTAAGAAAGTAATTCCAGTAAATGAACGAGTTTCGATAGTCAATGTCGACGGGGAAAAAAGTCCGAGACCTGAAGATATGGGTAACACTCTAAATCCTACCCACTCACCGTGTGTCTCGTCTCTTCGTGTCAACACTACCCCCATCCCTTAACTGCCCGTGTGACAGAGGGGACGTCCAGTTGTGAGTGTACCTTTAATTCCGAGACCTTTTTCCGCGGGAATTTTAAGTGAGAAATATGGGAGTAGGGAATCTTTCCATGAATAATTTGTATTCTTTACTTTATACGTAGAGTCAAACTCACAGTCACAAGATCACTTCTTCTTTCGTAAAATAATTTTATATCCTTGAATGATTTTTCATGATATTTCTTCGTCGGTCACCATTTTAAGACCTCCCTCCACGACACACTCTTTCCGGTACCCTCTCCGGAACACTGTCCACGGTGACTTCACTTCAGGTTCCTGTTCGGATCCGTCGTACGTCTCGACCACTTCGTACAAGATTCGTCCTCCTTGTCGTTCATGTGTCCAGGGTGACCCTAGTACGAACCCACGTGTACTCACCGTCCTCGATCCGACCATACCGACCTCGTGTCACCTGCCCGCTCCACTCGTTTCACTCCGGTCTCTTTACCCGTCCCTGCCTGACCATCCCGGGACTCCCTCGACGGATAATAAGAGTTCCGTCAGACATCGGTAAGCTTCAATGGTCCTCTTACTATCCTCGACTCGACGCAAAGTCTCTCTAGTGCGGTGTATGATCCTATACTCCGTCACCTACTGTGCTTCATTCTTGTTTTGGTCGTTTGTCGACCACCGGAACCTGATTCCGTTGAAAGGTGTTCCCCTTCTTGTCTCAGAGTCCTGTCCCCTCCTTCTTCTCTCGATATTCTCCGCAACTTAATCCCGTTATGAAACATCTTTTCCGGATGTCCTTAACGCCTACTTAACTCATATCTCACGTTTCTTTCCCTTTCTTAGATGGACATCCTATTTAAGATATTCACCCTAATGAATTGATACAGATACTGTATCAAGTTGTAGTCTTTTAAACTTGGGTCTCCACGACCCCTCGATAAACCCAGTACCGTGAGTCACTGACGAAAAAAACCGAATAGTATGACAGGTACCCCAAGAACACCACTCTTGTGACTTCACCAAACGGTAAGGGAAGAGGTCGCCTGGTACAAAGCAGTCTTGAACGGTGATACTGGGCACACAACACCCACCGGGACTTGTTACACCGAGTATCTAAGTAACTCAATAGGTTCAGAGAAACGGTGTTGTTCTGACACTAGGTACTTCCCCAAGTAGAGACCTGTGCTTAGATTCGCTTGAGGTCCTCTGGACTTCCTGTCGCTTCGGACCACACGACGTCAGGTACCCCAGTGTTTCTCAGCCTGTACTGAATCACTGACTTGTTGTTCACTGGTTCTCGCGGTCGGACCTTTAGATGGACCTATTCGCTACTACACCTAGGATGAGTACCGAAAAACGAGGTTTGGTGATAGGTACACGGTCCGTACTTTTGACGGTGTATTTTAGAGACTTTTAATCCAGGTAAAAACTTCCCCTTAAGAATTGACGGTGTCAAGAACAATCAAGTTTCATATACGGATAGTTCAAAATTCACTTAAAAGACATTGACAATGGTTTATCCTCAAAACTTTCATTTTATTTATAAAGTTTTAATAGGTATTAAATTTGTTAAAACTAGTTGGATCGTTCTCTTTACTAGACTAGAAAGAGTGATGTCTTTTATCATATTTTTACAATGTGTTTCTCCGCTAATTTCTCGTGTCTCGGTTTTACATTCCCTTCTTCATACTATCTTTACACAGTCCTTCCATTAATTACTTTACAATGGACTGGAAAGAACTAAAACACTACTAGTACCATAAACAGTCGTAAAACTTTAAACGTTAAGTAACAATAAAGAGTCGGATTTACTTATAAATAACAGTGTGAGTTAAACATAAAATTAAAACATAATAAATACATTTCTCCCGAGACGTTTAGTAAATTCGAAATCCGGATTTTTTGGACGGGGACCGATCGTCGTAGTGAATATTCTACCCCGTCAGAACCGTCCCTCGTCTTCTAACAACAACAAAACCCCCGACATCATAACCTGTCCAATAGTCATCACCAAAAAAAGACAAAAAACCTTCCCTACTCGGACCCAGTTCAATCTTTACTGGTAATCTGTAGGTTTACCTCGATCTGTCAACTTAGTTATCCAGATCTCGCGTTCTCAAGACCCAACCTCTGTAGTCAAACTCGTATTAATCTCGTGTCAACCACAAATTTCGGGTTCAGATACTTTAATCGACCCCTTCCTCAAATATCTCTACCTTATCTTCGTCCAAGGACTGTCTCGAGAGCCCAGTAGTTACAAATCTTTAAATCATTTTTTTTTTTTCTTTCTGAGTTCTCCGAACCGTCGTTATAGACTCGCCCTTTCGGTCCTTTCACCCCCGGGTCTCCGGACCTCCTTTACTGAGGTACCTTTACCCCTCCAGTCAGTCCGGTTTGGGACGACGCTCCGGTTCTTTCTGTTTCTACCTCGACCGGGTCCCGAAACAAGTGATCATTGAGACTGTTCGCCTCTTCCGTTACCGTGGGGTGAGGTCATGAGAACGGACCTTTTAGGGTACCCGTCTCCTCGGACCACCCGACGTCAGGTACCCCAGCGACTCCCAGCCTGTACTGGCTCGTTGAAGGGAAAGTGAAAAGTGAAAGTACGTAACCTCTCCTTTACCGTTGGGTGAGGTCACAAGAACGGACCTCTTAGGGTCCCTACCCTCTCGGACCACCCGACGGCAGATACCCCAGCGTGTCTCAGCCTGTGCTGACTTCACTTAAATGTCGTCGTCGTCGTTGAGACTATTCTCAGCAAAGAGATTGCACCACCTATTTCTTGTCGACCCAAACCTCTCAAACCCTCTCACACCTACCACTCCCTCGTTACTGCTACGGACCTCTGTAGGGAGAATTTCTCGCATCGACGCCACCCTCGTCTTTTTCCGTTGTCATCGATCTCCTCACACCCGGGTTTCTTTACATCAACCTAAAAGAAAAATTTACACACTATAAGTCCGTATAAACACACACCTACCCTTACTTGGCCATCTTTCCTTTTAACTACTACGTCCTTTCTTACTCCTATTAACGACTCCTTAGACCCAGGTTTACCTTTGTAAATCGAATTCACTCTCGGTCCTACCTCCCTACCACCTCTCACACCAATGGTCACGTCCAACTCCTACCTAGACCACGACCCGTGACTCCACAGGAGTAGCCTAGTGTAGATAAAAGAGACATGTCGTACCTGTAAACTCGAGAAGAGAAGACCGATGACCCCGACTCCCTGTTCTCCTTTTCACAACTTCTAGACTCCACTTTTTTCTTTGCATTCATCGAGAACTCACCTTTTCGTCGTGCCGAAACGACAAAGATGACAACAACGACAAATTAGTGAGTCAGTACAGACTGAGAAAACACTGGGGTACCTGATATCGGGCGGTCCAAGTAGACAGGTTTCCTAACAGGTCTGTTCTTATGGTCTTACCCAACGGTAAAGGGAGAGGTCCCTTAGAAGGGTTGGGTCCCTAGCTTGGACACAGAGGACGTAACCGTCCGTCCAAGAAATGACGACTCGGTGTCCCCACCGGACGACGAACATATGAAAAGATGTTTTGACATTCGAGAAACTCCCTACTCGGACACTATGGGTAAAGACCTTTGGGATATCTCGGTTATTCCGTAGACCGGGTTCATCCGGGGACTCCGTGAGGACAACCTATCCACCCACCCACCTACTTACCCTCGTCAGAACCTCTTTAGGTTTACATCTTTATTTGAAGTAGTTTAATTCACTTTCTGAAGTGGGTCACTACACCCCGTCCCTCATATACTCACTAGTCCCGCTAAAAGGTACCCTCACACCGTACTTATTTCTACATTCACATCGTAGAAGACCCTTCTGAAAAGGTGTTGAACCCGTCTCCATACGTACAAACTCTGATCCCCCTCTACGTAAGTATACACAACCACTCTCTCCGGTTCACACGACACGGAACTTCCAAGACGATTCCTCAAACCTAAGGTCGACTTTAGTCGTCGGACATACACCACGGGTCCGACGCTGAAAATAGACTTCCGAATTACTTATGTTGGACCTTTTTGACTTTCAAATTTTGGTTATGATCAAAGTGCAGTGAGTTTTTCATCTTTGAAATTTTTCATGTCTGAAGACAAAGAACCCTTCGGCAGACTTACCCAGAAATATGATGTCGTTACATTTTACACACCGAGAGATTTTACTTCTAAAATAATTGAGGTCTCCGATTCGAGGAGGCATTCTATTCCCTTGTCCAATGACGACTCCCACGCCTTTCTCAACGTAGAGACGTCTATAAAGGGAATCTTTTTACCAAAGAATGTGGGTGACCGTCTACGAACACAAGATGAACCCACCTACACAAGAACAAGTCCGTTACAAGTATCCTCCGGTTTCCGTTTTCCCACCCTTGCCACTCACCTTTTACTGAAGTGGAATGGTTCCCCTGACCAAACTCAAACCGTCCTAAATTGGACCAGACTTGAAGACCAGAGGACGGGTAGTATAGTGACTTCTAGCTAATCGGGTCTTTCATGATAATATTCTCCTGACAGAATACTACACCAACAGGTCTTTAGGAGGACGTCTCCTTTCGATACAAAGAGAACTTTCCTTACTTATAGTAACGACAGTTAGTGGGTCCCTTCTCGATCTAGTATCTTGTCCTTTATTTCTAACCCTTCCAACTAGAATCTGATCTCTTCTCCTCTTTAAGGAAAATAGGGGACCCTGAACCCGCTACCCAGACGTACGAAACTCATGAAGGTGTCTACCCACACTACTGACAAAACATCCGTCCAGTTTAAAATTTGTTGATATTCAGTCATATAGTCGGACATATAAGTCTCTTTGGTATAGAATGTAATAGAGAATCAGGGGAGTCCAACTCCTTTCAGAGTCGGAGAAGACACGAAGGGGGTCGGAATTCAGTTCAAGTCGGATTCGTTCCATCACCCCTTTCTTCTTACACGACCCTGTACAAACCCAGGATTACTCCTTCCCGTCTTATCCCGGGAAGAGTCTCCGGTCACACTACTTTCATAATATGTTTGACGGTCCATGGCGCCGTGTTGCTAGGGACCCCTGGTACCCGTCGTCACCACCCTCGAACCACCAAAATGTTCCTACAATAATCTGTACTCTGTAGTCTGTGGGGTATTCCCTAAGAGACTTTATTGACCCTCTCTAAGATATCCTCTTCGGTCACCGGTTTTAGTATGAAATCGTTAAATTATTTTTCACAATCCTAAATTCATCCAGTATATTTCGTTAAGGTATAGGGAGAAGGTTTAAACTTTACCTATCTCTAAATCCTTATCCCCAGTTTTATGCTTTTATACTCGGATACCAGTGGTCGTGACTGAACCGACAAACGTATGTTTACTGCCGTTTACTCGTCTGTCGTCTGTGTCGTCGGGACGACCCCGTCATGAGGAACCTCCTTTCGTCTGTCTTCGTCATCTTCTGCACACCCACGGGTGACGGGAGACGGAAGATCCGTACTGGTCACCTCGGTCTACAGTCTAAGGTCCTTTGTCTGGGACTGAGAATCCGACACTTGAAAATTTCTATGCAAAAAATTCCTTTGTCCGAAAGGACCACTGAGTATACCATCTCTTAGACGGACATTGCGTTCTCTGGACCCAAACTAGGGACCCAGTCCTTCTAGGGGACCTCTTCTCTTACGGACGGACGAGGTCCTAAGAATGGATCTCTTAAGGTACCTGTCTTCTCGGACCGTCTGTCATCGGGCGGTCCGAGGGGACAGGTACCCCAGTGTTTCTCAACCTGTGATGACTCGCTGATTGTGAAAGTAAATGTGATAATTTTTTTGTGGCTCGGTAGGAGACCTCATAAACCACCAGTCTCACGTTGGGCTCAAAGACCATGTCATCTTGGGACCGAGACCGGGGTGGGGACCATATTGACCGAGAACCCACACCCCCTCCCCACCCAGGTCCGAACCGGAGACGTCGATACCGTCGTCCCGAGTAGGGTCCTAAGTCCTGGAAAGAGGACCGGACAAGACCTCCGACGTAGGATCGGATCTCTAAGGGATTCTGACCGACTAAAGTCGGGCCCCGACATTGAACGAAGGACTCTAGAAACGTCGGTTGAGGAAAAGATCTTCCGACTTGTTTAATCCCGAGTCTGTTTAATTCTGTATAGAAAGACTCGGAGTGGGTTGATGTCCGGAAGAACCCCTCCCCGTTCCAGATGGATTCACTCAAATGAAGAGTCACCTCGTCTTTTACATATACAGGACTCCGTCCGATGACACTTTCTCGTATAGGTCTCTTCCGACTTAAAGGTAGAAGAGGGTTTAGTAGTTAGTCGAATAAGTAAGTAGATACGAACCCCTCCTCCTCACTTCTCAACCTTTCAGAAGTCTTTTGGAAGGTGACTACGAAAGATAAGGACCCCTTCCTTATGTCCAAAGAACAGGAAATACCTTTACACGTCGTCGAGACTTAATTTTCACTTGACCTAGATTTTCAAGACCTGTACCTACTACCACTACCAAGGTGTTTTTATATTTACATAAATTATGGTGACTTGGTAAGTGATTTTTGACCAATGTTACCATTTAAAATCAATACACACAAAAATGATAACATTTCGTTTGTTTACTGTTTCACTTAGATTAGGACCGAAAACAAAACGAAATAAAACTTGTCAATTATATCAGTGTTCTAAAATTTAAATTTTTTGCTTTACCGTGGAGAAGACAGAAAGACTCGGTTAGGTAAAAGAAGAGGTCTCCGTTTATTATTTATGGTCGCAAAACCACAAGAAAGTCTCTATAAAATACGTCTGTGTTCGTTTATGAATTTTTTTAAAAAAAACCTGTGTTTACCATAGTTTGAATGTGACAGGATGTCAAACGAAAAAGTCGAATTACTTTAGAGAACTCCTGGCAAAGTCTAGTCATATAGTCTCAAGGTCGTAAGTATCGATGGATAAAACGGTACGTACCTACCGAGTGTCAACTAAATTACTCAGGAGGAAATATCACGTTTAGATCTACAAAGATGGGAAAATGATAGGGTTTGTGATTTCTTGGAGATTATACAAAGTAAAGAGTGGACATAGATGAGTGTTCTATTTAAGGGTTTGTACCTTAATAGATTGGTACCAAAATTATCGAAAATTGCATCCGTTCGAATTGAGATTATGGGAAAAATTTTAATTAACTAATCAAAGGAAGACCAATGTGACCCAGAAGTGACGACATGAGTCCGGAAGAGATCAACACCACTCACCCGTGTTGAGAGGCAACGCCACGTGTCCCAGGAGTGACTCACCGAAGAGCAACGTCCGATCCACTCGCCCGAAGTCACAACGTCCTGCACGTCCTCTACGCCGCGTGGCCGAATCAACGAGACTCCGTACATCTTAGAAGGGGCTGTCCCCTAGCTTGGGTGCACGGGCCGTAGCCGTCCGTCTAAGAATGGATGACATGGCGGCCCCTTCACGAATTGAGAATCATGAGAACTTATCTGTGACCTTGACTCATTCGAGAGATTAGACTGTTCGATCGGTCTTTTCACCACTATACATAGGGTGAGTATTTGGTTACGTGGTGTGAAGACATACACATTATTTCACCCTTCTGGTAGTTCACTTGGGGTTCTTTATTACAGGTAAAAGTTTCTCTTTGAGAAAGACTGTCGTCAGACCAGGCAGATATTGACGGACTGATATGTCCATAAAAGGAACTCATTAAGGAATGTAAAAGGGGTTATATGTAAAGGAGTATAAAGATATATACAATAGACAAAGCAAGACATTATTAAGTTCTTGAGGTAATTCAATAGGTCTCTTTTATTGATGTACGATACCGTCCATTCTTTTATTTTCTTATCTCCGGTCCACTTTAACATCGATCAAACTACAGTGGGTCGTTCAATCACCTTCTCAGACCTAATTCTAAGTCCGATTTTTATTATTATCCCTGAAGGGACCGTCAGGTCACCAATTCTGAAGCAGAAGGTCACGTCCTCCCTACACCCAAGATAGGGACCAGACCGTCGATTCTAGGGTGTACGGAGACCGTTTTTTTGTTTGAATTTTGTCTCCGTTATAACATTGTTTAAGTTATTTCTGGAAATTTTTCAGGTGTATTTTTTTAATTACTGGGTCGAGTTTTTGGATGAAGACACGGAAAAGTGAGTAGATATAACAGGACAAATAGATCGAGAGTCGTTATTTCCTTGACAAGACTCGTATGACCCGAATCCTCTCCAGAGCCAAATATCAACCGGTTGCGGACGGAGTGACAAATATTGAAACGGGACTACGAGGGAATACGACTTCTACTTGTCTCTACTAGAGAGTCCTTATTTTCTCTTCAGACTCGAAGCCAACTATGGTGATGGGTCCTCCTTGGTCTCCCCTTACTTAAAACTAAAACATCGTACCCTTTGTGAAAAAGTATAGTACACGTGATTTTACGAGACTGGGTGAATTTTGGGAATGGTACGTTACGTTGCGTCCCACCGTACCTTTTCTTGTCGAGGTCGTAACGTTCGGTAAGACCCCAGTGGTCTGTTATCGGTAACATGGCTACCCTTATTGAGACACACATATATAAACCAGTTGTTCCTTAAATGAGTCCGATTAGAAACTCGGTATCATCTGTGACATTGCTTAAGAAGTTTCAATCATAAAGATTGGAACCAGACACTTTCTCCGACAAGACTCACGACATTGTTCGATCGGAGTTTAGAATGTGGATGGAGACGGTGTCACTCCATCACCGACATACCCCGTCCCCACCCCCCTGACATGACGAACACTGGTGTCTTCACTACAGTTACTTACCAAGGGTAACGAACCCTTCGATCCTTTACTCAAAAGGTCACACGAACCCTCTTTTTCTTCTTAATCCCATTTATGTCGTTAGAGACCTCTTTCTTCACCGTTGGATGAGGTCACAAGAACGGACCTCTTAAGGTACCTGTCTTCTCGGACCGCTCGATGTCACACATCCCAACGTTTCTCAGTCTGTACGAACTCGCTAATTGTGCCTGTCCGTCGTTAGAGAGACGAGATAGTTGTATTTGTTAGAATCTTAAAGTTACCATTTCCTGTGTCTTCTCCCATGGTGGATCCCTTCTTGACTCTGTTACTTTTCTTTTTTCTAGACTCGTCTTAGTCTATCTCTATATGTCTGTTTAGAAACCATTTTTTTCTTACACCTTTAACTAAGGTATTAATCCGACACATAACAACTACTGAAACCCTGATACATTGTTTGACGTGTAGGAAGAGTGAAGTATTGACCCCAGTTAGTAAGAGTCAACAGGTGATTATTCCAGCACCCAATTTCTTGGTGCGACCCATAAAGATTGTACCCTATAAACACGTCCCTCTCAGAATGTTGACTCCAATTCCAAGAACCGGGTCCCGTGTCTCGTTCTTCCCCAAGCGGAAGTCCTACCGGTGGGGCCCGTCCAAATAAGGATACACGGTACGATGTGTGGAGAGAAGTTCGGACCTTTTTGCTCACTCACTCGCTCGTAGTTTGCGGCTCAGGGACCGTCTCAATAACATTTTGGTGTGTGGTTCTGTTTAGAGTCCCTTCGATTTTTTGTTTGTTGTTATTGGTTCCGTAGGGTCGATAAGATTTATCCCTCCCTCGAAGTAATGAAGTTTGGGTTTAAGGACAATTGAACCGTTGGAGAGTTAAGACTTTGTTTGTAGGGAACGGTCGGTGCTACAAATTTGTTGTGTCGATTCGGGATAGGAGACTTCCTCTTCGGAAGAGATTGGAGTCTTTACACAGACACATCCCCCGGGGCACTGTCACCCGAATACCCTTCCACTGACACAATCTCGCACACAGACCAAATAACACACATAAACACAATGAGAGAGATGGACACACACACACACACACACACACAGACACACAAACACTTTAGGTCTGGTCCTCTCTCCTTCCATTGAGTTCACCGAGGTTCAAAATGGAATTTAGTACACTTTGAGATCAATTAACCGACTTCTCTTTTTCTTTGGACGTCCCTTGACTGTAATCCCGGTAATTCTTGGAGGGTCTCCTGGATTGGAAACGACCGAGACATTAGTGTTCGTGGACGTGTCAAGACGGACCGACTCCTGGCTCGTCCCACATGGACCGCCGGTTATAGACGGACGTCCTTCCTTCTGTCCTGCCGTTGGGCTCGTCTCCTCACGGTCGGGGGGAGGACACGAGTCGACGGCGTGAGTCCACGTGACACGTACCCAGACGGACAGTCGACCGTGACTTAGGATGGTGGGGCAAGGTCCGGACTGATAGACGAAACACAAGGGTCTCTGGACAACGGGGGCGGACGCACGTGGGTCCTTCTGAGACCAAAGATATTGTTGTCTGGGGCAGGGGGGTCTCAAAGGAGAGTGAGACTCAAATCCGGTGAACGGTTAGACGGGGCTGAGACAGGTCGGGAGTCGGACCGGTACGAACAGGGGTAGGTCTGTGGTCGTGACTCGTAGTCACAAAGGGTGCCCACGTTTCTCCTTTTACCTCTTCGCCATTTACAGTTATTTTCCTCTCGAAGACATTCAGTGAGATTAGAACCGTGTCAAGCGTAACGGAAGTGGTGCCGGAATAGATCCAAGAACTTTCGAACGTCGCTCTAATCCTTTAGCCGGTAGTAACCGAACGTCACTGTAAAAGAGTTATTAGAAAAACTTGCCGTCAACTAAGTTCTACAAAAGTCTAGATCTGCGTCGTAGCACGGTGTAAACACCGGCACTATGGAAAACGACCTCAACAGAAAAGTGAACATCCCAAAAAGAGTCACAGGTAGAACCGCCCTTCTCTCGTCCACTTCACAACGAGACACTGGAACGACGTCTTCCTTAGTACGAGAGTTCAGACTTCCTAGCACTGACAACACAACACTGGTGTAAGTGTAAACGTCAGAAGGAGCATTGATCTTCTCGGCGAACTGTTTACACACGAGACTTCCGTGGTTGTCTTGACGGATAAGGTCACACCGAGACCCGCGACGTCCGACGTATTCGTTAACGGGAATGTTGACATCCCGGTTCGCAGTCGTAGTCAGGAGACCCACCTAAGCCTCGATCAAGGAAGAGGTGGTTAGAGTCAACGATTCTCGTCCACTGGAGTGTTTGGTAAAATCGTTGAAAGTGACGACCCTTAGTAAGAGAACCCTTGGAGTCTTCGTCTGTTTCATTTAGAACACGAGACAAATACAAGACTATTGTGACTGATTTTTGGAGAGGAAATTTCTCCTTTCCAAATAGGGTTTGTTTCCGTTGACTCTCTAAGGACAGCACACCGAAACTTCCACAATTACCTCATTATCATTAACGAATTTAAAACTATTCCCAAGGTCTCAAGAGAAGACTCGAGGTAAAGTAAACTATAAACGTCAATGGTGCACTTCCTCCGTCCCAACTGGAACTGGTCGAAGGGATAGTCGTCGAGTTACCCTAATTTACTGAACGGTTACAGTGTTCCATTCAGTAACCGTGACTAACGTTACGTTTGTAAGACTGTTTATTCAATCGACCGAAAGATAAGACGGTGAGGTGATTTGATTTTATTAGGACCCCTAATTTTTTCTTTTACATTACCGGTGAGTACGTGTCCGGGGACCTTTTAAGTGTCCGACTACTTTCCCCAGGTAAAGTCACTACTTTCATTTATGACTCGACGACTAAAACTCGTTTTCGTCGGCTACGTTCAGTTGTACTTTATAAGTATATAAGTAGGTAAACTTTCTTCAGACTACCGTCCTTAAACGAGGGTTTAAGAGTCTAAAAACGTACACGGTCGTAGACACGTTTACGTACAGTAAGAGACGTTGAAGGTACGGGTATCCTCCTCTGTCTAAGAGACTCACACTTCTACTCTGTCCTGGATTCCCTATTAAAACACGGTGGGTAAGACGACCCCCACCCCCCCCACCCTTCGTCCACGTCTCTCGTCACGAAATAGGTTCCAGTCTTCACAGTCTTCATTCTGGTCTGGGGTCTAAAAGTCTGTGACGTCAGTCAAGGCTCACTGTGGAGACTCGGGGACTCATCAAGGTTCAGTGATTTCATGGTGACTTAATACGAGTCCCGTCATGAATTCGTCTACTCACGTCAGTCCGGGAAAATCGTCCTACTTCTCGTTGTTTACCGTGGGGTGAGGTCATGAGAACGGACCTTTTAGGGTACCTGTCTCCTCGGACCACCCGACGTCAGGTACCCCAGTGCTTCTCAACCTGTGTCGACTCGCTGAAGTGAAAGTGAAAAGTGAAAGTACGTAACCTCTTCCTTTACCGTTGGGTGAGGTCACAAGAACGGATTTCTTAGGGTACCTGCCCCCTCGGACCACCCGACGGTAGATGCCCCAACGTGTCTCAGCCTGTGCTGACTTCGCTGAATCGTAGTCGTCTCGTTGTTTTCGACCTTAGTTTCCGGTCACCGAACAAATTCCAACAAGACTGTCGCCCAGAAAGGTCTCCCGTCCGAGTGTCGTTTAGTGGGAGTTGAGACGAAACAGGACCTCGGAGCCCGGAACCATACACTTCGGTCTCGACCGACCACGGGCCACACCACACTACCTCCCCTGTCCTGAACCGGGACCCGAGGGTACGAAAGGTGTACCGAAGTAAATAGTCGGTCCTGTGTCACGCTCAGGGTCTTTTCGTCCGGTTTTGTTAACGCTGGTTACCGTGTTCCCCACTGTCATAAATAAGTCCCCGAAAGAGTCTTCCGAAAGGTTTATAAGATACCCCTCTAAATAAAAGTTTGGAGTCAGGTTTTGGTTTCGTGAGTCTCAATACAGTCGGAGAAACGAGTCACAGGGACTCGACGAAAGTCATTCGAAGAGTTTCTTAGTGAGTCTGAGTCCCAAACCTGACAGAGACTTCCTTACCAGACTCAGGTCCGAGGTATCCTTTGAAAGGACGCACAGAGACGTGGCCTCTGAATTAGTCTATTTGGACACAACCCACCCCCGACGAGAGTACCTGGTCGTCTACGGTGCACACGACAAGGCTAGAAGTGGAGTCCTGGTTCCGTGTAGGAGGGGCTCCACACTCGTCACAACCGCCATCTACCGGGTGTCGACTCAAGGAGGGGTCCCTAATGGAAAGCTATTAGTGAGTTCTAATGTTGTTGGACGCAGACTACCGACCAGTAACAACCCCGATGTTTCGCAACCGGGAAAACGAGTTAAGTCCTGTACAAACGTCCCGGTGGGGTTGAGGTCTCGAGGGACACCCTAACGACCCCGGAGATACGATGACGGAGTTTCATGTTGAGGGGGGAGACGGGTCGGACGAAGGGAGTAGAGAGATGTCACCACAAGGGGTCTCCGAGGAGGTGGGGTCTAAATGTTCGTTTAAAGACAGGGTCTTATAGTCATGTGTGAGGGAGGGCGGAAGAAGACCCGGTCTTAGAACGCGAACAGTTTACCGGCAGTGGTAGATTCGGTATAGTTTTACGGATCTTTAGAGAAAACTAGTTTTGTTGGTTTCTTTAGACGTAATCAAAGGATACTGGCGACATTGTTTAATGATTATGTTACTTGAACCACCCGGTCTTCGACCTTTAGTCGAAGTGACCCGGTTTTAGTCCCACAACCGTCCCGACCCGAGGGAAACCTTCAAGAATCCCTCTTAGGCAAGGAACGGAAAAAGTCAAAGTTCTTGACTTAAGAAACGTAAGGAACCGGGTTCCGGAGAAGGAGGTAAAGTTTTCGGTCGGTGTCTCGTAGAACGAAGTCACCGGTGTACGGAAGAGGAGACACAGTCTCGAGGGAGACAGAGGGAGAATATTCCTGTGAACACTGACGTAAATCCCGGGTCGACCTATTAGGGTCTATTAGAGGGTAGTTCGTCGTGTCGTTTCAGAGATGACGGTATGTGCCGTCGTAAATGTCTAAGACCCCTAATCTGGACCTATAGAAACATCCAGTAACAAATCGGACGTGTCTTAGTAACTCATTTGGGACCCCCTGTGTGTGAGACTAAAACTAAACATCAAATACCAACAAATGAACTTTCACTCCTCCGGAGGTCTAGAAGAAAAACGTCAGGTAAACAATAACAAGGTTAATCGGACCAGAGTCGACCCTTTGGATAAAGAAAAATTCTTTAATCTCTAATTAATGAAATGTTATAACACTACCAAAGACGGTATGTAGTTGTACTTACCGGTACTCCATATGGATACGGGGAAGAGAGAACTTGGGGTGGAGGGTGGAAGGAGGGGTAGGGTGGGGAGATCCAACAGTGTCTCGTGACCGAAACCCAAGGGACGTCTCACGCACCTTGAGGGGGACCGACAGTCAAAATGTATACCATTACGAACACAAAGTTACGATAAGAGAGATAGCAGGGTGGGAGAGGAAGGGGGTGACACAAGTTTTACAGACACAGAGGAAACGGCGGGACGTTCATCCTAGTGGTAATGATAGAAAGATCTAAGGTCCATATGCGTAATTATACACAATAAACAGAAAGAGACCGAGACGTCAGAAAGATCTAAAGTCCATAAACGCAATCTAAGGTCCATATACGCAATTATACACTATAGACAGAAAGAGACCGAGACTCAGAAAGATCAAAGGTCCATATACGTATTATACACTATAAACAGAAAGAGACCGAGACGTCAGAAAGATCTAAGGTCCATATACACAATTAGACACTATAAACAGAAAGAGACCGAGACGTCACTATGATGAAGTGAGACCGGGATCCAAGTAGATGGAGTAATCTCGATTGAGTCTACACAAGGAAACATAATTACTCACTAGAAGGCAACGTACATACATGGTGTTCCGGGAATAGGTAAGCAGACAGTCACCTGTAGATCCGACGAAGGCAACATGTAAGAAGGTAACGATGTTATCAGGATCGACACCTGTGACCCCATGTACACAGAAAACGTTAAGACCCCTTTGGATGAAGAACTAAGACCGAAAATAATAATTTGTTGTCACTAAGAACGAAGAATGGTCGATCACGATCTTGAGTAAGAAAGAGGGAGAGAAGGAAAGATGGGGAGATTGAGTGGTTTAAGACATAGAAGTGAGTGGAACCACCAACAGACAAGACACGACCTTATTGTAAGAATCCGTACGATACCGGACCCCACACCTGTCTCACCCGTTCCCTCCCCTCACTTTATCACCAAATTCGGGTTAATAGTCTAAGGACAGTGGAGATATTTCGTAGGAGTCATTTATCGTTGAACCCTACAATGGTATACTTGGAAGTCTATCCCTAAACTTCCGGTCAGAAGTGTATCAGTAACTGGTCTTTCTTCCGACTAGACTTTAAAACTATCAAGGTTCTTTAGGAGACGTTAGAGTAAAGAAGGGGACGGGGATTAAGAAAATTCTATAACAAAGATGGAAAAAAAAAAAATACCTGGTACATAGAACCAGACATATAAATAGAAGAGTTAGAAGATAGAAGGGGTTTTCTTCTGACACTCGAAGAAAAGAAAAATTCTGAAATAAAAAAATCTCGTCAAACCCCCAGTGTCGTTTTGACTGTCTTTCCATGTCTCTAAAGGGCATATAGGGGACGTGGGGGGTGTGTACATATCTGAGGGGACATTAGTTGTACGGGGGGATCTCACCATGTAGACAACGTTAGTTACTTGGATGTGATTATTTAATCCAGTGGGTTTCAGGTGTCGGATGTAGTCCCAAGTGAGAGTGACGAACCGTAAGAGATCCGAACCCGTAAGAGATCCGAACCCGTAAGAGATCCGAACCGTAAGAGATCCGAACCCGTAAGAGATCCGAACCCGTAAGAGAGTAAGAGATCCGAACCCGTAAGAGATCCGAACCGTAAGAGATCCGAACCCGTAAGAGATCCGAACCCGTAAGAGATCCGAACCCGTAAGACATCCGAACCGTAAGAGATCCGAACCCGTAAGAGATCCGAACCGTAAGAGATCCAAACCCGTAAGAGATCCGAACACATGACCTGTACATACGTGGTAACATCACAGTGTCTCAGCAAAGTAACGGGATTTTCGGGGAGACACGGGACGGACAAATAGAAGGAGGACCGGGGGTTTGGAACAATTAGTACCTAGGAAAATGAGACACGTACGACTCGAGTAAAAAGGGAGATAGAGGGTCATTTGGCAAATAGACCCCAGTAGGACCCTCATGTACCGGAGACGCCTTCGGACACTTGTCGGACCTTAGTGTCGCCGGGACCAATACAGTACACACGTCTCTGTCCGCGACGGTAGGTCACTGTGGAGCCGTTAGTCTCCCTCGAACACTGACAGTAGACATCTGCACTCTCGGTTCACACACCGGGACCCCTTTCGGGAAGTCTACCCAGAAAGGAACAACGTAAATATAAATCGAGTTTACTTTTCGGTGTAAAAAAAGGGAGTCACCGTCCTTGGTTTGTTATCGTTTTTTTTTTTTTCGATTCCTTAGTAATAATGACAAAAGGAGTAATCCTATACAACACAAACTGAAACCCTGATGTACAGAGACTGTTGACTGAAAGGATATGAACCGGGTCCCTTACTCGTGTTTACAAACAACATATTTTGACATAACTTCTTTTAAGTCTCCCTTTTCTAAACTTAAGACCAAGAGTCTAGAAAAATTTACAAGGATATAAAATAAAAAATGTCAATTCTTGAAAAAGTTTGTATAACTGTCCCATCTTTTTTTTTTTTGTCTGGTGTTATACGGCAGGTAGGTCTGATTTATCAAAAATTGTAAAAGGGTAAATGAAATCTGGTGAATATTGTCTTCGGTCTAATTTTATATATACATTGATGGGTGACAGACGTGGGGGAGGAAGTGAGAATAGGGAAGGGAAGAAGGGAGACATCTCCATAGAGACAGAGGTAAACTATATATAACTAGGACACAAACTAAGATCTGAAGTTGATTCGTAGACATCCAGGTTTTGTTGTTAATGATAGTAAAATACATGTAAGTCTTAAATGAATTTACCTTAGTATAACAGACATAAGAAAACGTAGAACGAAAAGAATGACCTCCTAAATTAAGTCTCTAAACTAGTTCAACATACCTATGTCACATATGGAACAAGTAAGATTGGTGTCGAAGTCAACTTAAGTCATGTCAACGAGTCAACACAGACTGAGAAACGCTGGGGTACTTGACGTCCTGCGGTCCGGAGGGACAGGTAGTGGTTTAGGGTCTCAAGTGGGTTTGAGTACAGGTAGTTCAGCCACTACGGTAAGTCGGTAGAGTAGGAGACAGCAGGGGGAAAGGAGGACGGGGGTTAGGGAGGGTCGTAGGCTCTGAAAAGGTCACTCAGTCGAGAAAGGTCCTCCACCGGTTTCATAACCTCAAAGTCGAAATCGTAGTTAGGAAGGTTACTTGTGGGTCCTGACTAGAGGAAATCCTACCTGACCAACCTAGAGGAACGTCGGTTCCCTGAGAGTTCTCAGAAGAGGTTGTGGTGTCAAGTTTTGGTAGTTAAGAAGCCGCGAGTCGGAAGAAGTGTCAGGTTGAGAGTGTAGGTATGTACTGGTGTCCTTTTTGGTATCGGAACTAATCTGCCTGAAAACAACTGTTTCATTACAGAGACGAAAACTTATATGATAGATCCAACCAGTATTAAAAGGAAGATTCCTCATTCGCAGAAAATTACAGTACCGACGTTAGTGGTAGACGTCACTAAAACCTCGGGTCTTTTTATTTCGGACTGTGACAAAGGTGACAAAGGGGTAGATAAAGAGTACTTCACTACCCTGGTCTACGGTACTAGAATGAAAAGACTTACAACTCGAAATTCGGTTGAAAAAGTGAGAGGAGAAAGTGAAAGTAGTTCTCCGAAAAAATCGAGGAGAAGTGAAAGACGGTATTCCCACCACAGTAGACGTATAGACTCCAATAACTATAAAGAAGATCGTCAGAACTAAGGTCGTACACGAAGAAGGTCGGGTCGCAAAGAGTACTACATGAGACGTATATTCAATTTATTCGTTCCACTGTTATATGTAGGAACTGCATGAGGAAAAAGACAAACATTGGTCAGACAACAAGGTACAGGTCAAAGTTGACAACGAAGGACTGGACGTATATCCAAAGAGTTCTCCGTCCAGTCTACCAGACCATAGGGGGAGAGAAAGTCTTAAAAGGTGTCAAATAACACTAGGTGTGTCAGTTTCCGAAACCGTATCAGTTATTTCGTCTTTATCTACAAAAAGACCTTGAGAACGAAAAAGGTACCAAGTCGCCTACAACCGTTAAACTAGAGACCAAGGAGACGGAAAAGATTTTGGTCGAACTTGTAGACCTTCAAGTGCCAAGTACATAACGATTTCGGACCGAACCTCTTAAAACTCGTAATGAAATGATCGTACACTCTACTCACGTTAACACGTCATCAAACTCGTAAGAAACCGTANGAGAACGAAAAAGGTACCAAGTCGCCTACAACCGTTAAACTAGAGACGAGGGAGACGGAAAAGATTTTGGTCGAACTTGTAGACCTTCAAGTGCCAAGTACATAACGATTTCGGACCGAACCTCTTAAAACTCGTAATGAAATGATCGTACACTCTACTCACGTTAACACGTCATCAAACTCGTAAGAAACCGTAACGGAAAGAAACCTTAACCTTACTTTTGACTGGAAAAGGTCAGGACACCGGTGACGACTCAAAAGGTTTAAACGACCGTATAACTCACGTCGTGAAAGTGTCGTAGTAGAAAGTCCTAAACTTTGTCGAGTTGACCTTAANCGAGGTGACCTTAAGGTAGTGGAGGTGATCGAAACAAACATCACTAAGAAAGATTCCGGGTGAACTGAAGTGCAAGGTCCTACAGACCGAGATCCACTCACTAGTGTGGCAGCACTAATAGACCCAGTACTTCTAGAAAAAACATGTCAAGAAGACACATAAGTACGGTGGAGAAAAATTATAGAAGACGAAGACAATCCAGGTATGGTAAAGACAGGAAATAACTCGGGTAGAAACGTACTGTACAAGGGAACCATAGAGATTAAAAGAACTTCTTTAGAGATCAGAAAGGGTAAGACAACAAAATGAGATAAAGAAACGTAACTAGCGACTCCTTCCGAAAGAATAGTGAGGAACGATAACAAACCTTGAGACGTAAGTCTACGAATATAGAAAGGAAAAGAGGAAACGAAAAGCGGAGGGAAGAAAAGTGTCGATAAACATTCCGGAGGAGTCTGTCGACTTACCAGATCACCAAAAGGGATGAAAGAAGTTAAATTGAGACTTAAACCGTTATTCCTCAAGTACTAGACTCGGTGTCAGTCGAGGACCAGAACAAAAACGACTGATATATCTCGAAGAGGTAGAAACCGACGTTTCTTATATTAGTTAGACTAAAACCACAACTGGTAGACCACTACAGGTACACATCTCAGAAGAGAACACAACAACCTTCTCCCACAAACCATACCGGTCACTCAAGAGAACCGTTTTGAGATAATCGGAAACGGGACGAAGTAAGGCATAAGGTTCCGGTTTAAACGGACAATGGGGTCCACAAAGAACTGAAGGATGAAAACGTAAGGTCAGGGGATATTACTTTTCCTGNTCAGAAGAGAACACAACAACCTTCTCCCACAAACGATACCGGTCACTCAAGAGAACCGTTTTGAGATAATCGGAAACGGGACGAAGTAAGGCATGAGGTTCCGGTTTAAACGGACAATGGGGTCCACAAAGAACTGAAGGATGAAAACGTAAGGTCAGGGGATATTACTTTTCCTGTAGAAAAAACCCACAATCAAGATCTTCCAGAACATCCAGAAGTATCTTGGTAAGTTGAAGAGGGAGAAGTCGCAATGACCAACCCCGTATCTGAACCTATTGACACTATACCTTACCAAACGGAACCTCTGCTTGTCTCTAGTAAGACAGCAAAAACTCTAACGTAGGTTCATGACGTAAACCCTGAGAAGACATCTGGTACTACCGATGAGGTAAAGAAGACTCCCTAAGGACGGAAGTCATCATCTATATTACCAGTAGACTCAATATAAGTGGGTACGGTCAGGTAAAATCAAGCGACTAAGGATCTTACAGTTGCAAGTGAGAACGGTAGGGGACAAACTGGTGAAGGTTAAACGGAACTAAGTACCTGGATTGTAAGGTCCAAGGATACACTATAACGAGAAATGTCGTAGCCTGGAACGAAGATAGTGGTCAGTGTAGGTGTCATAACGAAAACGAAACCGAGGTAGGGAAGTAAGAAAGACCTCAATAAAGAGGTGACTAGAGGTCATCGTATAACCCGAGGATGACTGGACTCCTCAAGGAGAAAGTCACAGGATAGTAAAACGGAAAAGTACGACGAGGGTCGGCGTCGAATCGTGTGGTGTCAAAGACGTAAAAAGATACCTCCCTGTCAGTCAACGAAAAGACACCGACAACCACGCTTGTACGAAGACGCACACAGAAACACGTGGACATGTGTCAAAGAAACCACGTCTGTGGGTCTTCACCTTAACCATTCATTATCCCTTATATACGAAAGGAAGGGAATTATAACTGTTTAACGAGAGGGTTCACCAATATGGTTAATTGTAAGGATGGTCTAAGGTTTAAAGATAAAAGGATGTAGGAGTGGTAGGAAACACTCTGAATTTAAAAAGGTCAGACTGTCTACATTTCCGTAAAACAACAGAATTAAATGTAAAGGGACTAATATATATCGGAATTCGTGAAACTATAGAAACGATCGGTCCTTACACAGACGTACATACACACACACACTCTCTCTCTCTCTCTTCCCCTCTCTGATCAAGATTATAAAACGAGGAAACTTTTACGACCAAATAGGAAAAGAATATGCAAATATTGACAGGAAATAAATGAGACCAATAATAAACTTAACGTTCATAGAAGAGGACTTGACATAGATCGGAAAAATAAAACAAATACTATAGGACAATATTTGTTGAAGATTTTGAATTACATCAGTTTTAGTATTTAGAAAATTTCTAAACCCCCATAAACAAGAAATAAATTATTTAGACAAGTACTAAGATGTAGGTTCTATAAGAGGGTATAACAAAGAATTTTTAAGATTTTAAAACGAGAAGCGTAAATTTAAAAACAGGTAGACCTTAAATGAAAACGAATATACCACTTCATCCTTAGATTAAAATAGAAAAAGGTTTATCTTTCAATTCACAAAGTCGTGAAGCATTCCTATCAGGTCGGAAAGAGTCACAAACTTTACGGTAAAGCCAATATATGTTCAAAGGTACGTATTTACCCAGTCAAGAGTATGAGAGATATAGTAAGAGAACCAGGTAAACAAATAGGGACACGATATTTCATTAAAATTGTAAAAATATCGATTATTGATGTGAAGTCAAGTCAAGTCAAGTTAACGAGTCAGTACAGGTTGAGAAACACTGGGGTACTTAACGTCGTGCGGTCCGGAGGGACGGGTAGTGGTTGAGGGCCTCAAGTGGGTTTGAGTGCAGGTAGCTCAGGCACTACGGTAGGTTGGTAGAGTAAGAGACAGTAGGGGAAGAGGAGGACGGGGGCTAGGGAGGGTCGTAGTCTCAGAAAAGGTTACTCAGTTGAGAAGCGTACTCCACCGGTTTCATGACCTCAAAGCCGAAATCGTAGTGAGGAATCGTCAACTATATCACTCAGGGAGTAAGAAACAGGAGTTTAAACAGAAAAAAACAAACAAACAAAAGGTCGAAACGACTCTATATTAACTATTATAAAAATTCAAATTCAACATGTTGTACTACTAGTGTATATATATACACATATATATGTGTATATCGGTTTACTAATGTTATTACAATCAGTGGTGTAGGTAGTGGAGTGTATCGAGGATAAACACACACATACACAACTTTGTAAATTCTAAATGAGAGTCGTTAAAGTCTATATATTATATCGTGATAACTAATATTTGAGTTTAAACAAAACTGAAGGTAATCAGTAATAAGAAGGTTATAAATCCTAATCGATAAACTAAGGATACTTTTTACGATAACCTTAACTATTGTCATACGTAGTGTTGTCTAATTATACTCCTTTACGACGGTAAACATATTATACCTCAGAAAGGTCAGTCTTTATGTAGAAAGATGTATTCGGAAGAACTATTTACTATATAAATATAATAAATTATCTAAATATGTACAGGGACATTTCTGACATACGTAAAAACAATCGATATAACCCTTCAAAAGTATCACGAGTGATTATGGTATTTATCATAGAAAAACTTTTAACACAAAAGATTTAAACAACACCCGAAGAGTCCGTCACGATCACCATTTCTTGGGTGGACGGTTACGTCCTCTGACTCTCCGCCCGAGGTAGGGACCCAGTCCTCCTAGGGAACCTCCTCCCGTACCGTTGGGTGAGATCATAAGAACGGCCCTCTTAGGGTCCCCGTCCCCCCCGGTATCCCAGTCTTTGGTGACTTCGCTGAATTGTGGCATGTATGTTTGTAAACAACGTCTATAAGTCCTTGCTAAAAATTTTCAGGTAAAATTCAATCTATTGAACAATTAAAGGAATAAAGAAGATTATCAACGGATAAGAGAAGAGAACCTTAAAACTTCTATCATAGGTATTTATTACTATGAGTAAAAAGTAACACTTAGAAATAATTAAAATAAAGAAGAATAACAGTAATGAAGTAGCCTATCATGAAATTTTCACGGTCACTTATTCCTGAAAACTCTTATCAATAGGAACAGAGGAAGGACTTGTACTCACCTTAATAAAATCTCTATGTGACTCGTTTTAAAGGTGACATCTAATTATCATCTACTTCAAATAACTCAATAAGCAAAATAATGATCATACGACTCCCTTAAACGAATACTTACCCATAACTTGAAATAATTATATAAAAAACGTAGAAAACTCCACTAGTGTACAATAAAGAATAAAGAGTACACACGTCTTTTAATGTACTTATCGAAAGGATAACATAAGATAAAAATTCGAAAGTTAGGAACTCATTGGGTTGCACCAATACTACATAATAAAATTGTGACGATCCAAGTCAAACGATTACAAACTAAAGTTTTAACATATATAAAAAATTGTTTACTTTAAGAGGATATAAAACACAAAAAAGTCTTACAAAGAAGGTTAAAGACAACAGTTCAAATATAATAATAGTGTATTACTCAACCTTTTGTAAAGAGAGAGAGAGAAAAAAAAAGGACCTTGTCTAACGTTTTCTATCATTAAGTTAAAAGGAACTTTCAACCCTTTTTTAAATGGGTATTTTGAGGGACTCCACAGAAAAAAAAAACCTATCTAAAAATTTAATGACTAATTTATGAATTTTCCGGTGTACAGGTAAGGTAAATAGAAAAAAAAGAAAACTCAAAATAAAAGACATATACAAAGGTAAAGTGGATTTTATAGTCATAATAATGTTATTTCAGTTTGTATCGTCAGGGTACTGAACCGTTTATATATAATATAGACAACAATGTAGAAAAATAAAAAAAAAAGGGTCTTACCAAGTAAATATGGTAGAAAGAAAAAGAGGACTAGAAAACGGAAGGAACCAACGGAGTCAAAAAAAAAGATGAAGTAATTAAAAACAGGAATAGACATAGGAGAGAGGAAACACAAAAGAACCCAAGTGTGTTCTCAAAAAAGACCGAAGAAATTAATCTATACAAGTAATCAGGAGTTTGAAAGAAGAAAAGCCCAAATCATATACACATATACACACAGAGACTGAGAAACCTGGGGTACCTGATATCAGGAGATCCGAGGAGGCAGACACCCTAAAAGGTCCGTTCTTATGACCTCATCCAACGGTAAAGGAAGAGGTTCCCTGGAAGGATTGGGTCCCTAACTTGGATGACAAAGGACATAGACGAACGCAACCGTCCGTCCAAGAAATGGTGACTCGTTGGACTTCACATTCTCTCACAACCAACGAGCCCACACAGGTTGAGAAAAGGTGAGGTACCTGATATTGGGTGGTCCGAGGAGACAGATACCCTCAGAGGTCCGTTCTTATGACCTCTCCCATCGGTAAAGGATGAGGTCCCCTAGAAGGACTGGGTCACAAGTTTAGGTGTAGAAAAACACAGAGGAAGTAACCGGCCGTCCAAGAAATGGTGGCACGGTGTAGGTATCACAGGAGAGAGTAACGTGAATAAACCGATGTAGAGTGTTAAAACTATACGTCAAAAGGGGACTACGTTGAGATCCATGAAATTTAAAAAGAAATACTGAAGACGGAGGCCCTCTACCACTACCTGTCCCTCCGGACCGCACGACGTTAAGCACCCCAGCGTTTCTCAGTGTGTGCTGACTCGCTGACTTGACTTGACTTGACTTATCAAGTCTTCATAAATTTTAAAAGGTTCGTAGACGAAGGTAAAAAAACATCAATGTAAAAACATTAAACGAAAGTCAAATCATCGTAAAACTTTCCCTTACACAAGGCATACTATAACTAAGTAAATAATGACAATCTATGAACGAAACACCTGTTCGCATACCAGTAAATTTTTATTTAGGTTAGACATGGGAGATTAACAATCTGTATCCTTTACAGTACAACTTCAATGATTTACACAACAAATTTAAAAAATAAAACAACAAGTCAACGATTCAACACAAGTCGAGACGTTGGGGTACCTGACATCTTGAGGTCTGATGAGACAGGAGGTAATAGAGGGTCTCAAACGAGTTTAAGTATAAGTGACCTAACTACTACGATAGATTGGTAGAGTAGGAGACGATGGAAGAAGAGAAGGACGAAAGTTAGAAAAGGTCGTAGTCCCAGAAAAGGTCATTCAACCAAGAAACGTAGTCCACCGGTTTCATAACCGCGAAGTCGAAGTCATAGTCAGGAAGGTCACTTATAAGTCCCAACTACAGGAAATCCTAACTGACCAAACTAGAGAAACGTCAGACTCCCTGAGAATTCTCAGAAGAGGTCGTGTTAAGTTTTCGTAACATTCAAATGATTAATAAAACAAACGAACTCGATAAATTTTAACTCGTAACACAATTTTATAGAGTAATACCAACACCTAAAGAACTAAAATAAAAACGGTAATACCAATAAAAACCAAGTATATAAAACTCTGATAGCAGAATTTTCAGTTGTTAAAGTCTTGTGACACTAGAAAGACTACCTGTTAAGAACCGGATAGACATATCATTTAGAAGGAAAAAAGGTGGGGAAGGAGACCCTTGATTTGGTCAGGTCTCCTAAGACGGTAGTAACGGGCATGTGTAAGGGCGACAAGATCCTAATTCTAAATCTGAGATGGAGACTCTTCGAAAACAATTGAAAATAACTCTAAAGGTCGGTGATTATGAGAAATACTAAGGTGAGTACATGGGGTAACGAGTTCCGGGTGTCGAAACCCCGTCGTAAAGGTGAATAAAATACTGAGTTGAAAATCAACAGAGGGACAAAACGATTTTAATCTCCAGTCGAAAATCAAAAATAAGAAGAACTACGAAACCCTACGTCTCTTGTGGTCAAAAACGACAGTAGAAGTGTGGTCTTAAGGTTGTATTACTTTGGAGTTCACTTAGTCATAGAAACGGACGGAGGACTCGTAACGGAACGAGGAAAGTAAGATTGGTGAGAAAGAACACAATATACGAAAACAGATCTTTATATAAAACAGATCATAAAATCAAAAATATTAGGAAGTTTATTTAGTAGTAATACAACCAAACACTAGTAACAAGTAAATCTGAAGGTGTCCATAAATAGTCAGTGAGGTAAACGGAAACGGAGACCGAAGGGTACTAAAGAGAGTCCCTTCCTCTCTAAAGCCTTAAGAAAGTCGTCCCCCGGACACTTGACCGGTAATAAAGTTGGAAACGAATGGACTACTACAGATCAAACGAAAGCGAGAACTTAAAATCGAATCGACTCTTGTCTTAAGATTTCCCAGTAAATAAAAGGAAGTCGTAAAACTTCCAAAAAAATTAAGTAAAAGATAATAACGATAATTATTTAATCGATCGTCAAATTAAATACCAAAGGGTTTGTAAAAAACTAAAACGTTGGAATATTTATTTTGTTTAAAACTAACGTGTGGAGATCACACACACATTATATATTTATGTGTATTATGTATTTTTACAGGAGGAGTCAGCACAGACTGACAAACACTGGGGTTCCTGACATCGGACGGTCCGAGGAGACGGGTACCGTAAAAGGTCCGTTCGTATGACTTTACCCAACGGTAAAGAAGAAGGTCCCCTAGAAGGGCTGGGTCACTGACTTGAACACAAGGGATGTAGAGAACGTAACGTCCGTCTAAGAAAAATTTGACGACTCGGTGACCTCTTCGGGGTATATAATGACACATATAATCATTCAAAAATATATAATTACACGACGACGACGACGACGACGATTCAGCGAAGTCAGCACAGACTGAGACACGCTGGGGTATCTACCGTCGGGTGGTCCGAGGGGGCAGGGACCCTAAGAGGTCCGTATTACACGATCATACATGTTTTATGTTGTAGATATTTTATGTCTGACTTTATGTACTTTCTTTATGTACTTTCTTTATTGAATTTTCGATTTAAACAGGATTATATATGTTTCGTAAAACGAAAATGATTTAACTATCAATATTAATTATTATGAAATTCATTGATTCATACCTATTTATATACGAAGTAACCAAAATTTATAGAACTAACTGTGAACTAAATGGTATGAGATTTTATTTCGTTATCCTTCTGGACCAATGTACAAACCGAATAAAACTATGAATCAAAATCCCTAATATTGTCGATTATCGTTCTTGTTTTGTAGATCCGGGGGGTTTCTGTGCACCTATGTTTACCCCCGTTGTCATCATCGAGAACGATTCAGTTTTATGAGTAAAAAATAAGGGTAAACAGTTAATGTATTTTCAAAGGAAATTTAAGACAATAATGTAAAGATCAAGAGGACTACAGTTAGGTAATGAAAATGTTTGATAAACCTTGAACAACGTAAAAACGTGTAAATTGTATACATGAATTGAGTGATTTTGAGAAATAGACATTCTCGACATTTGTCCAATCCTTAAATCACAAACAAGGAAAAAACATTTACGTGTCGATACTCCACAAAGGGGGTGTCTTCACTGTAGGAATGTAACAAAAACACTGTTTACTAGTGTATTAATATCTTTTACAGAACTGTCGGGATTGTCGATCTTGGTAAAGACAATCAAGAGACGCAGTGAAGTCCCTTTTGTGAAGGTAAGAGGTATGGTAAGGGAACAGGATGGTCGGGGATTCTATGAGGGTGTGTAAGGATTGGGTGAGACGACGACGACGACGATTCAGCGAAGTCAGCACAGGCTGAGACACGTAGTGGTATCTACCGTCGGGTGGTCCGAGGGGACAGGGACCTTGAGAGGTCCGTTCTTGTGACCTCACCCAACGGTAAAGGAAGAGGTTACGTACTTTCACTTTTCACTTTCACTTCATCGAGTCAACACAGGCTGAGAATCGCTGGGGTACCTGACGTCGGGTGGCCTGAGGAGGTGGGTACCCTAAAAGGTCCGTTCTCATGACCTCACCCCACGGTAACGGAAGAGGATCTTCTCGTCTTTTAGGTCCGAGAACCCTCGACACCAATGTACTTAGTTACGTGCAGGTGTACCGTCTTATACCACGTCGGTATTTCTTTATTCCTACAAGTCACACACGACTATACTCACCCAAAGGTTGTATAGTAAATTTCTGTTGTCTTTCTCTTTCTTCCCACGTACTTTATACTAAAGAAGACGTATTTAAAATTTTTCTCTCTAGTTACATATCAACAATCATCTTTGTTAACCTCTTACCCCTCTTAGTCACCAATTCACAAGTGTCACCAATAATTGTCTGTACCTGCTCCCTGATTCCTCATTTTGGAAAGGAAAAGGAAGAAAGAAAAAGAACTCTGACAAAACCTCATAGATTTAGCCCATTAAGTCTTGTTTATAAGGTACGACGACGACGACGATTCAGCGAAGTCACACAGACTGAGACACGTTGGGGTATCTGTCGTCGGGTGGTCCGAGGGGGCAGGGACACTAAGAGGTCCGTTCTTGTGACCTCACCCAACGGTAAAGGAAGAGGTTACGTACTTTCACTTTTCACTTTCACTTCAACGAGTCAGTACAGACTGAGAATCGTCGGGGTACCTGACGTCGGGTGGTCCGAGGAGGTAGGTACCCTAAAAGGTCCGTTCTCATTACCTCACCCTTTTATAAGGCATGTACATATATACTTACAGTATATGAATACACACACATACATACGTATGTATACATATTGTATACGTGATATATCGTATAACCCTAATATGTACAATAGATATAATGTATATCTTGTCTTTTAATATATATATTGTCTTACCGTCACCACTAAATCAGGTGATGTAGAACAGATTGAGAACACTGGGGTATCTGACATCGGATGGTCCGAGGAGGCAGGTACCCTAAAAGATCTGTTCTTATGACCTCACGCAACGGTACAGGAAGAGGTCCCCTAGAAGGGTTGTGTCCCCAGATTGGGTCCAGAGGATGTGACGTCCGCCTAAGAAATGGTCGACTCGGTGGTCCCTTCGGTCGTCCTATTACGTACGATGTACATATTTGTCGTCCTCAAAAGACGCGTCCCATTGACTTTTGGTAAAAAGAAGACCGAATAAAAGAAGAAATATGAAAAGATAAAATTTGTAAAATCCCCTTTTAACACCTTTTGTTTTCCAGAGAATCACGTGGACAGGATCAAAGGATCTTTACGGCATTCCTTCATGATGTTTGACCTTCCGAACTCCGAATGTGTTATCCTTAAACACCAGAGTGTCTAAACCACCGACCTTCTGACTCTAATTCCACACCCACCCCAACCAAGGAAGTCTTCAGACACTCCTTTCTTCGAACAGGTCCGGAGAGAGAGAACGTGAAAAACTCTTCATAAACTTTTACCATTGGGTCACCCAAGATATAAGTGTCTAAGTTGGATGGTGTCATTTTTTTATAAGGCTTTTTTTCTTAGGTCTTTTAAGGTTTTTCGTTTTGAACTTAAAAGACGTGAAACCGTTATAAAGGTATCGTAAATGTAACATAAAAGTTGATAAATATGTTTTAAATGTAACGAAATCCACGATATTCATTAGATCTCCACTAAATTTCATATGTCCTCCAAAATTCCAATATACATTTGATACTGTAAAATACATTCTCTCTAGTTTAACGGTTGTAGGTGACCTAGTAGCTTTTTCGTTTTTTAAAGGTCTTTTTGTAGATAAACACGAAATAACTGATACGGTTTCGGAAACTGACACACCTAGTGTTATTTGACACCTTTTAGGACTTTCTCTACCCTTATGTCTGGTGGACTGGACGGAGAACTCTTTGGACATACGTCCAGTCCTTCGTTGTCAATCTTGACCTGTACCTTGTTGTCTGACCAAAGTTTATCCTTTTCCTCATGCAGTTCTGACATATAACAGTGGGACGAATAAATTGAATATACGTCTCATGTAGTACTCTTTGCGACCCGACCTACTTCGTGTTCGACCTTAGTTCTAACGGCCCTCTTTATAGTTATTGGAGTCTATACGTCTACTGTGGTGGGAATACCGTCTTTCACTTCTTCTTGATTTTTCGGAGAACTACTTTCACTTTCTCCTCTCACTTTTTCAACCGAATTTCGAGTTGTAAGTCTTATGCTTCTAATACAGTAGGTCAGGGTAGTGAAGTACCCTTTATCTACCCCTTTGTCACCGACTGAAAATAAAACCCCCCGAGGTTTTAGTCACGTCTACCACTAACGTCGGTACTTTAATTTTCTACGAATGAGGAACCTTCTTTAATACTGGTTGGATCTGTTGTATAATTCTTCGTCTCTATAATGAAACGGTTGTTTTCAGGTAGATCAGTTCCGATACCAAAAAGGTCACCAGTACATACCTATACTCTCAACCTGATACTTCTTTCGACTCATGGCTTCTTAACTACGAAAACTTGACACCACAACCTCTTCGGAGAACTCTCAGGGAACCTGACGTTGGTCAGGTAAGATTTCCTCTAGTCAGGACCCACAAGTAACCTTCCTGACCACAACTTCGACTTTGAGGTTATGAAACCGGTGGACTACGTTTCTCGACTGAGTAAACTTTTCTGGGACTACGACCCTTTCTAACTCCCGTCCTCTTCCCCTGCTGTCTCCTACTCTACTAACCCACCGTAGTGGCTGAGTTACCTGTACCCAAACCCACCTGAGACCGTCAACGACTACCTATCCCTACGGATAAAGTGGTCCCTCTTTGGAACCACCCCATACCCACTCCGGATCTCCTTCTCGCAACACTCGTTATCGTGAGGATGGCCCCTTCTTTACTTTGGGGTTGTGTCCTTCCCCTCAAGGAAAGATCTTCCGTTTGGTGAGTGTCACCCCCTTTGTTTCTGTGTCCTCCTCTTATGTGAATGAAAATACTCCTTCCAGACTAAGGGGTCTCACCGTGAAACGTTGGTATAAAAGTGTCCCGGTGTTTCAAGTCCGGGGTTTTGGACCCCAGTTCTCATACTCTTAAAACCGGGTTCTACTTATTTGGACCGGAGACGTCGACTGTGGTGAGACCTTTAAACATACAACTTTCTTACACTCGTGAACTCTGATAAAGATCAAGGTCGACGAGACGTCATAATCATTTCCAGATTAACGATTTTGGTATACGTCACCTGTACCACAAGTAAAAGGACTGTGTACCTTTTACACCAAACCTCTGACTCGACAGTCCGGGTTTAGTGGAAATCTGGGACGGATAACGATCGTGTAAAGTAGTGGCCCGTCCTGAATGATTCGAGCCAACTACCGGAGTAATGTCGATAAACATAGGACTGTGACCTCGGCTGTACTGTCCAACCGTAAGGACAGTTTCTTTGGGGTCGTGGTCACAGGAAGGTCGGGGTAAAGGGTCCGCTACGTCACACCTGTCTAAGATAGTGTAGTAGTGTGGACTTCTTCTTCCCCACTAGACAGGTCGAAACTCTAGTAGAAGGATCCCACAGAGGACTGAGAGTGGACCGTTAAAGTATATTTCCTCCGGTGGAATATTGAATCTCTGTCCGAAGGACACGTTTATCTCCGCCCACTCTTACCACCCCGACATCAGTGTACCGAGAAGTTAGACCGTACCCAGAAGTCCCTGTCTGTGTTAAGAGGTACAGAACCCTCTGTCGAACGAGAAGGTCGGGACGGGTTGGTATGGGTGTTCAACACAAACGGTAGAGAGGAGGTTTAGATTTACATAGAATGGTGGAATGACGAAGTACTATGGTTTTAAGTCTAAGTGTTTCGATGAATAATCAACAGGGTATGATTTTTGTAGTTTCGAGTATGTAAATTTTTTAAACCTAAAATATAACCTCATAATAATTAATTGTTACGACACAAGTAAAGTCCACATGACGTTTCACTAAGTCATTGTACATAGGTTCAGAGATAAGAAAAAGTTTAAGAAAAGGGTAAATCTAATAATGTCTTATAACCCGTCTCAAAGGACCCGATATATAATCCAGGACCAACCGATAGATAAAATTTATATCGTCACACATCCAGAGTTAGGGGTTTGGGGTTAGATAGGAAGGGGGAGAAGGGAAGGGGGTCATTGGTCTTTAAGTAAGAGATTCAGACACTCAAACAAAGACAAAACATTTATTCAAGTAAATATAGTAAAACATTTCTAAGACGTACATTCGTTATAGTATACTACCACGATCACCATTTCCCTTCAACGAGTCAGCACAGGCTGAGAAACGTCGGGGTACCTGACATCGGATGGTCCGAGGAGACAGGTACCCTAAAAGGTCCGTTCCCATGACCTCACCCCACGGTAAAGGACAGTTACGTCCAATCTGTATTCTCTACGTCCGAGCTAGGGACCCAGTCCTTCCAGGGGACCTCCTCCCGTACCGTTGGGTGAGGTCATAAAAACGGACCTCTCAGGGTACCTATCTCCTCGGACCACCGATGTCAGGTATCCCGGTGTGTGTCATCCTGTACTGACTTCGTTGAATCGTGAATCGCATAGACTGAGTTTCAGGTATGTAAATATTAAATGATGATCCAGGTTATGAAACCGGTGGACTACACTGCTTGACTGAGTAAACTTTTCTGGGACTACGACCCTTTCTAACTCCCGTCCTCCTCTTCCCCTGCTGTCTCCTACTCTACCAACCTACCGTAGTGACTGAGTTACCTGTACTCAAACTCATTTGAGGTCCTCAACCACTACCTGTCCCTCCGGACCACACGATATCAGGTACCCTACCGTTTCTCAACCTATGTTGACTCCCTGACTTGACTGACTGATCTAGGTTCGAAAATACTCCTTAAGGAGAAAGATTGAACTGAGTGAAAATTAAGTAAAAAGACCGAACAGTTCCCTCATGGATCGATCCCGAAGTAAGGGATAACCTGAAAGGTATGTCCGGAACCTGAAGGCACCCAATTTACTAAGAATACTCTCCCATTCTTTATGCGGGACGACTAAATACCCGGGTTTGGGCCCGTAACTGTTCGACATACCGTATCACTATTGGTCGGACCTAAAGCGTTAGCCGGATGGTCCCATCAGGTATGATTAAGGTGGTAAATACGGAGTATACTGGAACACGTTCACAGATGTTATCAGACACGGAACCAAAAGAAGATACAATTCAGTCTTTTTTTACTATCATAGAGATGCATCCAATCAACACTTTTAAGTGGCGTAATAGTTCATATTTCATGTCATGAAACGTTATTTACAGTCAGTAATCATAACAGAGGTGTCCTTTTTTGCACCAATCTAGTTCATTTCACCCCAGGGTCTTCGTAGGAGACCTTGCACCCCCAAGTCCAGATATGGGAAATGGTGTCCTATGGGTAATTTGTTTACGACCTAAACGTGTGTACAAGACGTTGTCCCGATACGACAAAAGTCACATTAGTCACCTATCGCCCGTAGTTTACCAATTTGTCTTTTTAGTTCAGACCAAGGGTGATGACCTCCTTATCTACAGACTATTACGATTTGTCCTTCAGATCAGACCTTCTCCAATAAATGACATCTTCTCAGGACCGGACACCATCGGTCTTCGTCGAGTTTCTCTCTGTCTATGGGGACTAAATATCACTAGAACCGTTTCTCGACCACGTCTACTCCTGTTCGACAAGAAATCAATTCACCCGTCGTCCTTAAAACGTCTTGTAAAATCCCGTCCCCTCCCAATCGTCACGGGTTTGGACACGTCATCGGTCGTCCCTATCGATTTCGTCAATCCCTACTTCTTACATTAAATACGGATTCGAATCTCCTTAAGGATCCCCTCTGTTGACCACACCAAGTGTCCAGTTCGGTTACTAACCAAATCTCGGTCCTACTGCTTTTTCCTAAGTTTACAGTAGATACGTCTCTGTAGACGAACCTTCCCTGAGAACTCGAGTGACAAACTCCCGACACTACTTACTCCGAGGGTCTAAGGGCTGTCTCTACACTCGGCCGAATAAGGGGTCGACGGTCGTGCATCGGGAGGCCCGAGTCACGAGACCTTAACGGAACCACTTCCCCGGGGCGAGTCCCAGTGTGAGGAAGGGTCCTGTGGACCAGATAACAGACAAGTACATCCCCATGTCTTCAGATCGCGAAACGGGGTTGAGTCCTGTCGGGACTTCCATAGACCGGATATCTTGGGGAGTGTTTCAGTCGGTTCTGAGGTCTCCACTGACGTGACTCCGGACTAGACAGAGAGACGGGTTGAGGACGGTGTCTACACCTGAGGTTCTCGTGGGGGAGTCTCTTCAAGACACGCACTCACAGGTGGAGTCTCAGAGGGAGGGTCGTCTGGGTCCTGAAAGGGGAGCACTCGACACCAAAAGAGACGTTAAGGGTCTTCTGTGGTCCCAGTACACTAACTCACGACTGGTTACCCTCCACTCGTCTCACCTCGTCGGGTCCCCGGAAAGTCCCCACAAGTCGCACACTCTCCACCGCATCTACCTCCTCTGAACGTACTCACCTTCTATTTGGAAGGGACACAATTCCGTGACTCTACACCCTAAGCAAAACCAAACACCTAAACAAAAGGATGGTTCGGGACCGAATGGGACAGAATAGATTGAGTAAGCGATATAAAAAAGTTTTGAACAGATTAAGGTCTCCCTCTTCGTTGTACTTAATTATAGACTTAGGTGACATTTACAAACACCGATCAAAATACAGACGAATTCAACAATTACTTCCTATTGTATCAAATAGGGTAAAACATCTAAATCAATAAGGGTTAATTTATCATAAAGATTATTTAGGAAACCAACATAAATATCTAAAATCAATAAGAGACGAAAACTTATATGATAGATCCAACCAGTATTGAAAAGAAGGTTCCTCATTCGCAGAAAATTAAAGTACCGACATCAGTGGTAGACGTCACTAAAACCTCGGGGTTTTTTTATTTCGGACTGTGACAAAGGTGACAAAGGGGTAGATAAAGGGTACTTCCCTACCCTGGTCTACGGTACTAGAAGACGGGGGTTTACCACTACAAAGGTCGCTTGGGAAAAAAAAAACTACACATAAATACTTCAGGGTGTACTTTATTTAGGAAATCGATAAAATTGTTTATTTAGACTTGTCTCCCCTAGGTTACTTTTAACGTCAGTTATAAAACTACGGCATTTATCTTCTTTACTTATTTATATACGACTAATTGAGAAAATTAATTGGTTGTAATTAGTTCGTAGATAAGACACATAGTACGTGAACTCAAAACGATGTATCCTTCCAGAGTGATCGGGGTCCCTCGAGCGACCGGTGACCCTCTTCGTCCGACAATGAGTCGACGGTAACCCAAATCGTACCGTCTCTGTCCGGTCCGACACGTCCACCGACGTCTCTCCCTCACGAGCCGAGACAGACACCTCCCAGTCGTCTCCGCCGTGTGTCTACTGAATGTCCTTCTCAACCCCAAGTGGTCCGTGTACTTCACCCCCGCCGCCCTTAAGGTCCGTCTCTGTAACCTTCGTCGCGTTATCTAAGTCCTGTACTGCCTCGACTCCCCACTGGACCGTCCCGTACGGTCGTCCTCGCTACCCATCCTCTACTCCGACACGACGCTCGTTCCTGTTTGACACAAACCTCTCCAGCTATGTACCACGACGCCTTAAACCTGAAAAGGTAATTTCGAGTTGTAAGTCTTTTGATTCTAGTACCATAAACCAGGGTAGTTAAGTACCGTTTATCTACCCCTTTGTCACCGACTGAAATAAAAAGACCCGAGGTTTTAGTGACGTCCACCACTAACGCCGGTACTTTAATTTTCTACGAACGAGGAACCTTCCTTTCAATACTGGTTGGATCTATCGTATAATTTTTAGTCTCTGTAAAGAAACGGTTGTTTCCAGGAAGATCAGTTCCGATACCAAAAAGGTCACCAGTACATACCTACACTCTCAACCTGACACTTCTTTCGACTCGTGGCTTCTTGACTACCAAAAATTGACACCACAACCTCTTCTGAGAACTCTCAGGGAACCTGACGTTCCTCTAGGTTGGTCAGGTAAGATTTCCTCTAGTCAACCTCCCTGACTACAACTTCGACTTTGAGGTTGTGAAACCGGCGGACTACACCTCTCGACTGAGTAAACTTTTCTGGGACTACGACCCTTTCTAACTTCCGTCCTCCTCTTCCCCTGCTGTTTCCTACTCTACCAACCTACCGTAGTGACTGTCTTACCTGTACCCAAACCCACCTGAGACCCTCAACTACTACCTGTCCCTCCGCAGTGTATCACGCCAAGTACCCTAACGTTTCTCAGCCTGCACTGACTCACTGACTTGACTTGACCCAATAAAAAAGGAAGTAAATAACGGTACAAACAAGACTGGACGAATTAATAAAGAGAAGACATGAGATCACGTCTATGTCAAAATAAGACTCCCCATCTCAAACACCTTAGCATTTGGAGTCCGTAGTAGTCTTGATTAAAGGATGTCAAGTGTGGCCATTTTCTGGTCACCATGTAGGGTTGTCACCTCACAATAAGTCGCGAATTTAAGAGAGTAAGTGTAGGTTGAGAAACACTGGGGCACCTACCGTCGTGTGGTCCGAAGGCACAGGAAATGACAGAGGGTCTCAAACGAGTTTGAGTACAGGTAACTCAGTTACTACGGTAGGTTGGTAGAGTAGGACAGTGGGAGAATGGGAGGACGGGAGTTTGAAAGGGACGTAGTCCCAGAAAAGGTCATTCAACAGGGAAGTGTAGTCCACGGTATCATAACCTCCGTACCTCTTTTGAATTTACGTATAATGGTTCACTTTCTTCAACTAGACTTTTCCGACACATGACATACCAAGGTTGATCTACTGTAAGACCTCTTTCCTTTGATACTGGTCCCCAACGGTTCCAAACCTCTCCACCCTTACTTATCCGTCTCGTGTCTCCTAAGAAGTCAAGTCAAGTCAGTGAGTCAACACAGGTTGAGAAACGCTGGGGTACTTAGCGTCGTGCGGTCCGGAGGGACAGGTAGTGGTTGTGGGTCTCAAGTGAGTCTGAGTGCAGGTAGCTCAGACACTACGGTAGGTCGGTAGAGTAGGAGACAGCAGGGGAGGAGGAGGACGGGGGTTAGAGAGGATCGTAGTCTCAGAAAAGATTACTCAGTTGAGAAGCGTACTCCACCGGTTTCATGACCTCAAAGTCGAAGTCGTAGTAAGGAAGGTTTCTTTAGGGTCCCGACTAGAGGAAGTCTTACCTGACCAACCTAGAGGAACGTCAGGTTCCCCGAGAGTTCTCAGAAGAGGTCGTGGTGTCAAGTTTTCGTAGCTCGTGTCTCCTAAGAATCCCGTCACTTTGACAAGACATACTATGGTAGTGCCACCGAAGTACAGTAAGATGTAAACAGATTTGAGTGTCTTCCATGGTGTGGTTCTTGCTTGGGACTGTGATTGATACCTGAAACCCACTACAACGACGTAGTCCCATCCAAGTAGACAACAGTGCTTACAACACAGACGTCCCCCACAACTTTTACCCCCTCCACGACGTGTATACCCCCGTCCTACCATAGAGGTATGGAAGGAGAGTGTAAAACTACCACTTGTATTTTGAGGAGATATCTTATAAAAAATTTTTTCGGGGTACTGAGACCCAGATGTCAACGACGTAGAGCCCGTTAATCGGGACAAGGGTCCGTTTAATTCCAAGGGATGTTCTACGAAAGAATGTACACAATAATTCCACTGGTTGAGTGGGTCAAAGGGGTCTTAAAGGGGACTAAATCGTGATTTACAGAGTACCGGGGCTTTTGAGGAGTCGGGTGCCGTTTGGTTCCACCAGTAGGATTGTCGCTAACCCTCAGACAGGAAGAACGAAAACAAAAAGACGAGTCCCCCGTAGAGGATCTCGTCGGTTTGGCGTTCTGTGACTGGTAGTTCAGTCACTACGGTAGGTTGGTAGAGGAGGAGACAGTAGGGGAAGAGGAGGATAGAAGTTAGAAAGGGTCGTAGTCCCAGAAAAGGTCACTCGGTCAAGAAACGAAGTCCATCGGTGTATAACCGGAGTCAATATCGTGGGAGTAATTAACTCCCACCGTTTGACGGGTCCAATTTCTTATAAGGAGTTGGGGAGTCAGTCGAAACCTTCCCAAACCCTCTGAAATATTTCCGATAAATTTCCTCTTAGTCGAGTCTCTGGAGTGAGATTTTGTATAAGTGAGTGTGTGTACTAAAAAAGGAGAAGGTGATACGAAGAAAGGTCCGACGTTACACCTATACTACTGACCGCGATATCGTCGGTAGGACACTGGTACTCCTTCGGTAAGTAATTCCGACTCGTCGATGAGATTGTCGAGACAGATGAAGATCGGAAAGAGAATCTTTCTAATTTGTTGAGGAACACACAAATGCTATGTGTGTAATAATTCTACGTGTCATAAACTCAAATTGGATTAGGACTATATAATTATAAACCAGAACCTTACCAACTGTAACGCTTAAAGAGTAAGGAATTCCTTGTAGGGTTGGGGATGGTGATCCCCCACTTGAACGGGATGTATGGAGTTGTACTATTAATGAAGTAACGAACTCGGGTTGGAGTCATATAAGACATATTGAGTCAAAATTTATTGTCACACACATGCTGTCGATACCGGGTCATGCCTACTCGATTAGACACGGTTTGAGGTAACTTGAGAAGATCGTATTCTAGACCTAGAGTTCAAAAAGAAGACAAAAGAGATGGGTTATAGGAGTCAAAGATGTTCGTTACGGGTCTTGGTTTCTTTCGTTGCGTCTCCGTCGAGACTAAACCCGTTTGTTATTAAAAGTAAAGGTTTACCTTGTTAATCGGGGGTCAGATTTACCGTAAGTCTAATTACCATTGAAAATGTGAAAAGTCGTTCTTCGCTACCCAGCTATGACCGAAACGACGACGAAGTCAACACAGACTGAGACACGCTGGGGTATCTGCCGTCGGGTGGTCCGAGGCGGCAGGGACCCTAAGAGGTCCGTTCTTGTGACCTCACCCAACGGTAAAGGAAGAGGTTACGTACTTTCACTTTTCACGTTCCCTTCAGTGAGTCGACCTGTGCGACTCAGCACAGGTTGAGAGTCGCTGGGGTACCTGACGTCGGATGGTCCGAGGAGGTAGGTACCCTCAAAGGTCCGTTCTCATGACCTCACCCCACGGTAACGGAAACACATTTTTATTTTCCCGGACAACTCTCCCAGATTATTTCTTTCTAAGACGACACTTTCCTACTAGCTTTAGAAATGAAGGATACTTCATCTTTTAACTAACGGTGTGATTCACTGACAAAAAGGTCAAATATGAGTAGTTTCAAAGTTTTTAGAGGTCCGTCAAAGTCAGTAATTTTTAGACTACAATCCCCTCAGTAAATAGATTAAGAGTGAGACCGAGTCCCGTTCAACGAAAGAGTTTTGGTTTCATGTCATGGCGACGAATTTTTTTTTTTTTTTTGTTTTTTTTTTGGGGTGAGTATTGATTAGTTGGTACCCTAGAAACCTCCCCCACAACAGTTTGTTAAGTCGAGTGTACCGGAACCACTGGAGACACGAGAGGGACACCCGGAGGTCAAATATGGGGTCGTGACACGTGAGTTCTGGACCCCCCGAAGTGTCTCTTGGTCAGTAGGACGTGAAGAGAAGGGTCAAAGGTATGACCTGACGACACGAGCCGTTTGTTTTTATACGGGTGCTGTAACTCTTTATCAGTGAAGAAAATAGAGAGTAGAGGAATTTCTAGTGTGTCCTTCAAAAGTATACATTATTTTAGTCACGAGTGACTCGTTAGAGTAACATCCTCATTCCTGGTTGTGAGTGGCGGGTGTCCCGGTCTTAATCTATAGACGACGGAGTCCCTCAGGGAACCCCCATCCTAAATAGCTTATATCCTACGTGTCAAGTAGACACTAAAAAAATCTGTTATGAATCCTGTGAGTATGATTTTTCAATAAGTAACAAATAGACTTTAAGGTTCAATTATCTCATAGGACCTAAAATAGATCATTACGTCACCCCCAACCTCCCTTTCATCATTTGTTTACTCGTCTAAGGTCTTAGAGAGTTCCCCTGACGGTGTCCCTTTCAGTGACTAATTTTTGCTTTGTCTTTGGTCGGTGTTCCGGACACCCGTCCACAGGGTCTCATCGATTACAGAAGAATAATCCGTGGAACTTTCTCCACAGAAGGACGAGACGCATATAACTCTGGAGTCGCTCCCTATGACTGGTTGACCAAACAGTGACTTCTACTCTATGCTCGATAAAGAACATCGGGGTACAGAAACCCTAGCACACAAGGCATGAAAGTCGGTAGATAGACACACCTAGACCCTACGGCGGAATTTCCGTTCCGTCAGTCAACAATGGTCCTCCAGGTCGGAGGGGTCAACAGAAAGTCTTCCGTCGAACAGGTTTGATGCCCTATTCTTTTTCTAAACTAAGTTGTGGGAAGAGCTCAAACGGACGAGACCTGACGACAAAGATGATCGAGACGGTCCATAGAGAAAAGGGTTACGGGTCAAGTAAGTCCTGAAGGTCGGCCTTAGGAAACCTTTTCCTCTACCCCTCTATCCATGGTAGGGAAGGCCTAGGTTACTCCTATGGCCACCCGCCATAAGGTGAAAGACGGGAAAGTCAGAGGCGAAGTCTGTCTGCACTTGTGTACTCATGTGGCTTGTCACTCAGTGAAAGTCCTCCCTGAGTGTCGACTCGGAGGGGAGGAAGTAAGCTTAAGGGAAGATTGTGACGAGGGACGCAAACCACTCCACTTTCCCGGGTAGTCGAATTCAAAGAACTCAAAGTGTCCCTCCTCGGACTTCTGAACCTAGAGAGAGATCCTACTCCAGGAAGAGGACTAAGGGAGTGTGACTGTCGAGTGACCGGGAGTCTGAAGTCGGGGAGGAACGACTGAAAAACAGAATAGGTTACAAATGGGTGGAGGAGATCTCTTTCGGGGCGTAATAGAAATCGGCTTCAATCGTGAGGAACCTAAATGGGAAGGATGGGTACGTTCTAGACTTCAGGCAAAAAGTTAGACTACATCGTGGTCACCCACCAACCTCTACAGGTAACGGGGTTTGAGTGATGGAGAGAGAGAAAAAAATTTTTAGAGTAGTAGTACCGATCTTCGCCTAGAGAGACCTGTGTCAAAGTAATGGTTCATACTCAAAATCCGTGTGGTTACGAAAATTAGTAGTCAAATCAAGTCAAGTCAGTGAGTCAGCACAGGCTTAGAAACACTGGGGTACTTAACGTCGTGTGGTCCGGAGGGAGAGGTAGTGGTAGAGGGTCTCAAGTGAGTCTGAGTGCAGGTAGCTGAGTCACTACGGTAGGTCGGTAGAGTAGGAGACAGCAGGGGAAGAGGAGGACGGCGGTTAGGGAGGGTCGTAGTCTCAGAAAAGGTTACTCAGTTGAGAAGAGTACTGCACCGGTTTCATGACCTCGAAGTCGAAATCGTAGTAAGGTAGGTTTCTTTAGGATCCCGACTAGAGGAAGTCTTACCTGACCAACCTAGAGGAACGTAAGGTTCCCTGAGAGTTCTCAGAAGAGGTTGTGGTGTCAAGTTTTCGTAGTTAAGAAGCCAAGAGTCGGAAGAAGTGTCAGGTTGAGAGTGTAGGTATGTACTGGTGACCCTTTTGGTATCGGAACTGATCTGCCTGGAATCAGCCGTTTCATTACAGAGACGAAAAGTTATACGTTAGATCCAACCAGTATTGAAAGGAAGGTTCCTCATTCGCAGAAAATTACAGTACCGACGTTAGTGGTAGACGTCACTAAAACCTCGGGGGTTTTTATTTCAGACTGTGACAAAGATAACAAAGGGGTAGATAAAGGGTACTTCACTACCCTGGCCTACGGTACTAGAAGCAAAAGACTTATAACTCGAAATTCGGTTGAAAAAGTGAGAGGAGAAAGTGAAAGTAGTTCTCCGAAAAATCAAGGAGAAGTGAAAGACGGTACTCCCACCACAGTAGACGTATAGACTCCAATAACTCTAAAGAGGACCGTTAGAACTAAAGTCGAACACAAAGAAGGTCAGGTCGTAAAGAGTACTACATGAGACGTATCTTCAATTTATTCGTCCCACTGTTATATGTCGGAACTACGTGAGGAAAAGGATAAACCTTGGTAAGACAACAAGGTACAGGTCAAGATTGACAACGAAGAACTGGACGTATGTCTAAAGAGTTCTCCGTCCAGTCCACCAGACCTTAAGGGTAGAGAGAGTCTTAAAAGGTGTCAAATAACACTAGGTGTGTCAGTTTCCGAAACCGTATCAGTTATTTCGTCTTTCTCTACAAAAAGACCTTGAGAGAACGAAAAAGGTACTAGTTCACCTACAACCGTTAAACTAGAGACCAAGGAGACGGAAAAGATTTTGGTCGAACTTGTGGTCCTTCAAGTGCCAAGTGTATAACAACTTCGGACCGAACCTTTTAAAACTCGTAATGAGATGATCGTACACTCTACTCACGTTAACACACCATCAAACTCGTAAGAAACCGTAACGGAAGAAACCCTAACCTTACTTTTGACTGGAAAAGGTCAGGACACCGGTGACGACTCAAAAGGTTTAAACGACCGTATAACTCACGTCGTGAAAGTGTCGTAGTAGAAAGTCCTAAACTTTATCGAGATGACCTTAAGGTAGTCGAGGTGAACGAAACAAGCATCACTACCAAAGATTCCGGGTAAACTGAAGTGTAAGGTCCTACAGACCGAGATCCACTCACTAGTGTGGTAGTACTAATAGACCCAGCACTTCTAGAAAAAACATGTCAAGAAGACACATCAGAACGGTGGAGAAGAATTATAGAAGACGAAGACAATCCAGGTATGGGAAAGACAGGAAATAACTCGGGTAGAAACGTACTTTACAAGGGAACCATAGAGATTAAAAGAACTTCTCTAGAGATCAGAAAGGGTAAGATAACAAAAGGAGATAAAGAAACGTAACTAGTGACTCCTTCCGAAAGAATAGAGAAGAACGATAAGAAACCTTGAGACGTAAGTCTACGAATATAGAAAGGAAAAGAGGAAACGAAAAGTGGAGAGAAGAAAAGTGTCGATAAACATTCCGGAGGGGTCTGTCGGTAAAACGAAAAAACGTAAAGAAAAGGTACCCCTACCAGAACTAGGGACAGAGGACATGTTACAGTGCTTGGAGTAAGGTATCAAGTAGTCCGTGAGACAGATAGTCTAGATCCGGGAATTTAGATAAAGAGTGAAGGTGACATATTAGTATTCCCTAAACTGACTCCAGTTTGGACTTACCAGATCGTCAAAAGGGATGAAAGAAGTTGAATTCAGACTTAAACCGTTATTCCTCAAGTACTAGACTCGGTGTCAGTCCAGGACCAGAACAAAAACGACCGACATATCTCGAAGAGGTAGAAACCGACGTTTCTTATATTAGTCAGACTGAAGCCACAACTGGTAGACCACTACAGGTACACATCTCAGAAGAGAACACAACAACCTTCTCCCACAAACGATACTGGTCACGTAAAAGAACCGTTTTGAGATAATCAGAAACGGGACGAAGTAAGGTGTAAGGTTCCGGTTTAAACGGACAATGAGGTCCACAAAGAACTGAAGGATGAAAACGTAAGGTCAGGGGATATTACTTTTCCTGTAGAAAAAACCCACAATCAAGATTTTCCAGAACATCCAGAAGTATCTTAGTAAGTTGAAGTCGAAGAAGTCGTAATGACCAACCCCGTATCTGAACCTATTGACACTATAACATATCAAACGGAACCTTTGCTTGTCTCTAGTAAGACAGCAAAAACTCTGACGTAGGTTAACGACGTAAAGTCTGAGAAAACAACGGGTACTACCGATGAGGTAAAGAAGACTCCCTAAGGACGGAAGTCATCATCTATATTACCAGTAGACTCAATTTAAGTGGGTAAGGTCAGGTAAAATCAAGCGACTAAGGATCTTACAGCTGTAACTGAGAACGGTAGAGGACAAACTAGTGAAGGTTAAACGGAACTAAGTACCTGGACTGTAAGGTCCAAGGATACGTTATAACGAGAGATGTCGTAGTCTGAAACAAAGGTAGTGGTCCGTGTAGGCGTCGACCCATAACAAAAACGAATAACCCGTGTATGACACAGACTATTGTAACAGACTTAAGAGTAACTCTCTCTGACCAATTTACATTGGTTAGAGAAATCGGTGAGACCTAAAGAAAGTGTAAGAACTGTCAGACAGTCAATCTCTAGGATATAGTACAGAGAAAAAAAGAAGCGTAAAACTGTAAAAGTTGAAATCCTACGTAAAACGTTAGTACACACAGAAAAAAAAGAAAAGGTAACACAAAAAAAAAAGTCCTATAACGTATATTAAGGGACTATATGTCATCCTGGGTAACAAATAGGTGAAATATACATTATCAAACATAGACGAATAGGGGTTGAGGGTTAGGTAGGGAGGGGCGACGGCGAACCGTTGGTGTTCGGACAAGAGATAGACACTCAGACAAAGACGAAGTATCTATTCAAGCGAACACTTTCGTCATACCTCCAAGGATTTTATTTGATTTTTACCTCAACGATATACTAGGTCGTTAGGGTGAGGACCCGTATATATACGTCTTTCTTGGTCTCAAGTCTTTTATGTACGACATGAGGTACAAGTGTCGTCTTGATAAATGGTATCGGTTCCGTATATTTGTTGGAGTTATAAGTAGGTATCTACTTACCTATTCTCACGCACAGACGAGTCAGTGAAGTCAGCACAAGTCGAGAAACGTTGGAACACCTGACATCGGGTGGTCCGAGGAGACAGGTACCCTAAGAGGTCTTTTCTTGTGACCTCACTCAACGGTGCGGGAGGAGGTCCCCTAGAAGAAGAGTCCCTAACTTGGTCACAACGGACGTAACGTCCTCTTAATAAATGACGATACGGTACACCCTTCGGGACCTATTTCTTATACACCATATTGATATATATATGTTACCTTATGACCACCAACCATCCAATCAGTGATTCAACATAGACTGTCAACGTTTGGGTACCTGACATCGGGCGGTTCGAGGAGATAGGTACCCTGAGAGGTCTTTTCTTATCACTTCACCCAACGGTAAGTTGTCTACTTACCTATTTCTTCTACACCCGAGGTATATGTTACTTTACAGTAAGTCGGTATTTTTCTTACTTTATTGCGGTAAACGTCGTTGTATCTACCTGGATCTCAAGTAGTATGATTGACTTCATTTATTTTGTCTGTGTCTGGTTACGGTATATTGTAGTGAATATACACCCTGGATTTTATACTGTGTACACACAGAAATTATGTCAACTAAAAGAAAGGAAAGAAGTAAGACTCAGGCATCCAAGACTATTGGGGTGTAAAGGGCGAAAAACGGGTCAGGGGTCCTTCTATCGACCAAATGGGGTTGGGACCCCAGTTGTCGAAGAAGATTATTACTAATTATTGAACCAATGGAGTCTAAGACAAAACAAGAAGGTCGGAATGTTGTAGACACTTTGTTAAGGAGTATAATTATGAGGAGACAAGTTTTACGGATAGGACCAAAGACATCGGGAGCATCAGTTGTTTTCTCAGACTTTACGTCAAGAACCTACATCAGCGTTTTTGCTGTCTTACTAGACAAGTAAAGGTTCCGTTTGGTAAGTTATAGTGTCATTAGGTTCAGATACGGGGTTGGTCATTACGACTTCTTCGACTTCAACTTACCAAGATACTTCTGGATATTCTGGAACGTCTTGATTGTGGGTTTTTCCTACAGGAAAAGTAATATACCTTGACCTTACGTTCTCATCCTTCAGGTCTCTATGGACCGAGTTAAGTGAAGTTAGTGAGTCAGTACAGGTCGAGGAACACTGGGGTGCCTCACGTCGTACGGTCGGGGGGGTAGGTAATGGTTGAGGACTTCAAATGAGTTTGAGTACAGGTAACTCAGTCACTACGGTAGGTTGGTAGAGTAGGAAGTAGAGGGGAAGAGGAGGGGAACTGAGGGGAAGTGAGGGGAAGTGAAGGGAAGTGAGGGGAAGTGAGAGGAGGGGCAGCACGGGAAGAAGAGGGTAGAAGTAAGAAAGGGTCGTAGTCCCAGAAAAGATTATTCAATCAAGAAGTGTAGTCCACCGGTCTAATAACCTCAAAGTTGAAATCGTAGTCAGGAAGGTTACTTATAAGTCTTGACTAAAGGAAATCCTACCTGACGAACCTAGAGGAACGACAGGTTCCCTGAGAGTTCTCAGAAGAGGTTGTGGTGTCAAGTTTTATAGTCAGGAAGCCACGAGTCGAAAAAAGTATCGGGTTGAGAGTGTAGGTATGTACTACTGATCCTTTTGGTATCGAAACTGATCTACCTGGACACAACCGTTTCATTACAGAGACGAAAAATTATACGACAGATCCAACCAGTATTGAAAAGAAGATTCCTCGTTCGCAGAAAATTAAAGTACCGATGTCAGTGGTAGACGTCACTAAACCGTCGGGGAGTTTTATTTAAGACAGTGACAAAGGTAACAAAGGGGTAGATAAATGGTACTTTTTCATCCTTCAGTTCTTTGTGGACCTTATTGTCCATTTAAACCGGAGTCTCATGTTTTACTTCGTCCCGTTTCCGATTGTCTCAAAACGGTTCTCTTACGTGACCAGTATCGTTTTGGGAAAAATTGTTGTGTTCCCTTCTGAGATGTGTACTTGTAGTGGTCTACCGGTTGTGGTTTTAGTCTAACTAATATAAAAAACGTCGGTTTCTACCTCTTCGAGATATGTCAGTCGTTTTTGTTCTGATCCTCTACTGACACCGAGTCTTTTACTTGAGGACTAACGGTTTAAGTCTGAATTTGACTCCTTTCATCCCTTTTGGTGATCTGGTAAGTCCATACTGGATTTAGTTAGATAATGCTAATATGTCACCTTCACTGTTTATATAAGTTCCCTAATCTAGACTATCTCACGGATTTCTTGATACCTACCTCCAAACACTGTAACATGTCCTCCGTCACTAGTTCTTGTAGGGACTCTTTTTCTTTATGTTTTTCCGTTTTACCAACAGACTCCTCTGGAATGTTTATCGACTCTTTTCTTCTCGTCGTTTTCCGTTTCCTCGTTTCCTTTCTATATGGGTAAATTTACGTCTCAAGGTTTCTTATCGTTCCTCTCTATTCTTTCGGAAGGAGCCCCTAGTTACGTTTCTTTATCCCTTTTGTTATCTTACCTTTTCTGATCTCTAGAGAAGTTCTTTTACTCTTTATGGTTCCCTTATAAAGTACGTTTCTACCCGAGCTATTTCCTGTCTTTACCATACCTGGATTGTCTTCGTCTTCTATAATTCTTCACCGTTCTTTTGTATCTGCTCGATATGTTTTTTTCTAGAAGTGCTGGGTCTATTGGTACTACTACACTAGTGAGTGGATCTCGGTCTGTAGGACCTTACGTTTCAGTTCACCTGTAATCCTTCGTAGTGACGCTTGTTTCGTTCACCTCCACTACCTTAAGGTCACCTCGATAAAGTTTAGGACTTTCTACTACGACACTTTCACGACGTGAGTTATACGGTCGTTTAAACCTTTTGAGTCGTCACCGGTGTCCTGACNCTCGGTCTGTAGGACCTTACGTTTCAGTTCACCTGTAATCCTTCGTAGTGACGCTTGTTTCGATCACCTCCACTACCTTAAGGTCACCTCGATAAAGTTTAGGACTTTCTACTACGACACTTTCACGACGTGAGTTATACGGTCGTTTAAACCTTTTGAGTCGTCACCGGTGTCCTGACCTTTTCCAGTCAAAAGTAAGGTTAGGGTTTCTTCCGTTACGGTTTCTTACGAGTTTGATGGTGTGTTAACGTGAGTAGAGTGTGCGATCATTTCATTACGAGTTTTAAAAGGTTCGGTCTGAAGTTGTCATACACTTGGTACTTTAAGGTCTACAAGTTCGACCAAAATCTTTTCAGTCTCCTTGGTCTCTAGTTTCACGGTTGTAGGTGAACTAGTACCTTTTTCGTTCTCTCAAGGTCTTTTTGTAGATGTAGACGAAATAACTGATACTGTTTCGGAAACTGACACACCTAGTGTTGTTTGACACCTTTTAAGACTCTCTCTACCCTTATGGTCTGGTGGACTGGACGGAGAACTCTTTAGACATACGTCCAGTCCTTCGTTGTCAATTCTGACCTGTACCTTGTTATCTGACCAAGGTTTAACCCTTTCCTCATGTAGTTCCGACATACAACAATGGGACGAATAAATTGAGTATACGTCTCATATAGTATGCTTTACGGTCCGACCTACTTCGTGTCGACTTTCTTTAGTTCTGACGTCCCTCTTTATAGTTATTAGAGTCTATACGTCTACTGTGGTGGGAATACCGTCTTTCACTTCTCCTTAATTTATCGGATAACACTTTCACTTTCTCCTCTCACTTTTTCAACCGAATTTTGAGTTGTAAGTCTTTTGTTTCTAGTACCGTAGACCAGGGTAGTGAAGTACTGTTTATCTACCCCTTTGTTACCTTTGTCACTCTCTGAAATTAAACCCCCCGAGGTTTTAGTGACGTCTACCACTGACGTTGGTATTTTAATTTTCTGCGATCGAGGAACCTTCTTTTCGACACTGGTTGGATCTGTCATATAATTTTTCGTCTCTGTAATGAAACGGTTGTTTCCAGGTAGATCAGTTCCGATACCAAAAAGGTCAGTAGTACATACCTATACTCTCAACCTGGTATTTCTTTCGACTCACGACTTCTTAACTACCAAAACTTGACACCACAGCCTCTTCTGAGAACTCTCAGGTAACCTGACGTTCTTCAAGGTTGGTCAGGTAGAATTTCCTTTAGTCAAGACTTATAAGTAACCTTCCTGACTACAGTTTAGACTTTGAAGTTGTGAAACCGGTGGACTACACTTCTTGTCTGTGTAAACTTTTCTGGGACTACGACCCTTTCTAACTTCCGTACTCCTCTTCCCCTACTATCTTCTACTTTACCAACTTACCGTTGTGACTGAGTAACCTATACTCAAACTCCTTCGAGGTCCTCAACCACTACATGTCCCTTCGGACCGTACGATGTTAGGTAACCCCAGCGTTCCTCAGTCGGTGTTGACTCGTTGACTTGACTTTACTAAAAGGACAGATATGTTTATGCTTAAAATTTTCGTAGAGAAATTTATGTTTACCATCTCAATTTGTAAGTGTATCAGTACTCTTAATATATACAGTCTAATGAAAAAGAAATAGTACTAAAGAAAAATAAGTAGTTTGTAAATAACTTGTAGATGAAACCTGGTCTCGCATACGAGGGTGGTAACCATTTTCCCACTTTTTCTGTCAAGAATAGGAACTCCTCGAATCTCAGTCCCACCCCGACCCTGTAGTCTTCTCCGTTTCTAGTGTCATATCATTCTGGAACCCTCGTGTGTCCCAAAGGTATCACCGAGTCACCATTTCTTCGGTGGACGGCTACGTCCTCTGTGTCCAAACTAGGGACCCAGCCCTTCTAGGGGACCTCTTCCTTTCCCGTTGGGTGAGGACATAAGAACGGACCCTTTAGGGTACCTGTCTCCTCGGACCACCCGATGTCAAATACCCTAGTGTCTTCTCAGACTGTGTTGAATCCCTGATTTGTTGTTGTAGTTGAACCCTCGAATCTACCGTAGTGACTGAGTTACCTGAACTCAAACTCGTTCGAGTCCCTTTACCACAACCTGTCCCTTCGGACCACACGACGTCAAGTACCCCAACGTTTCTTAACCTGAGCTTACTCACTGACTTCCTGTACCTCTGTCCTCGTGCGTCTCATCCCCCACCCATAGATTGTCAGGTTCCGCCCGTTTCAGTCCCTTTGGAAGAGGTTTGACAGGAGTACGGAACCGTACTTCTTCTCCTTCTTCATCCCCTCCTACAAGGTTCGACTCACTCCCCGATTCTGGGTATAGATCTGTCGTCCCAAGGAAATCCTGTGACTTCACAAAGGTACTACAACCTCTTCTCTACCTCGTATTCTTGTCGATTTCGGCCTTCCCATCCGTCACTCCATGTGCCATGATCTCTTGTCACACTCTGAAAGGAATAATACTCAAGTGAACTTTTGGTGACTCTTATCACTGACCGAGTTCAAATATCTGTCCTTAATGATGACCGACTTTTCCTTCCTGTTGTACAAAAGATCTTCGATGGTTTACTGACCGATCAATTGTGTTCAACCCCATACTTACCAAGGAAGAAAGTAAGGGGTTTGTAAATCACTTGTGGGTGCTATATAGTTTGTGGTGCAAACCAGAACCTTTATTTCTATTTATTCTACAAAGTATGGAAGTTTCCGAAGTGGTAGAGTACCCCCTCTTTCTTAGAAATTCTATTAATACACAATTAACAGTACCTTTATCTGTTCTCTCTCTGGTTCATCTTCTTTTACCTTCTGTATCCCCTTCACCATCACAGAACCTAGGACTTCCTATTCCTGTCTCGTAACCTATATTTTCTCGTCCCTAAGTCACAAAGTCACTTCCTCTCGTGATAATCATAGTCTACCCCCGTGGCACGAGGTCTGTACAAGTCCCTGCTCGGTCCTCAGGATCCGACACTCATTTACTCGACCACCCTCTACCTCAGGATTCGGACCCAGTATTCCCTGGAGTCTTCGAAACAACTGTTACTGCGTAGATTCGTTGTCTGTGACTTCCGAAAACTTCCTACACCTCCGACTACATCATTCTAGGTGTAAATTCTTCTAATAAAGACCTCTTATTTTGACTTTTTATCTCTGACCATCGTCTCTGGTCACAACTTCAACCCCGTCATCGACTACGACTACTTTTGAACTTGACATCAAGTTCCCCCCGCCTCGCCCTAAGAAAAAAAAGGAAAGTGGATTTCTCTTAGGGTCCCTGCACCCTCGGACCACCCGACGGTAGATACCCCAGTGTGTCTCAGCCTGTGCTGACTTCACTGAATCGTCGTCGTCGTCGTCGTTTCTCCTCTCTCTCCTTTTTAGACCCTTGTTTACCACCAGTCTCCAATACTTCCGCTTGTGTAGGTCTTGGTTCTTCATCATCCTTCCCTTTCCTTCTTTGGTTAGGACCCAGTATCTGAGGTAGGTTCTTTTGTGCAAGTGTACAAGTGCAATTTCGTAGACAGTCAAGGGTCCCCCTAGGACCCTTTATACGAAAGCAAGTAGAAAGAGTTTTGAAACGATTTGAGACAACTCGACACAGAATTTTAAGTACGGGATCATCTCGTCAGAAAATAGTAAGGTTTAGGTAGACCTTCCGGAGGATCCTTTGTCGGGACTCTCGACCGTCTTTACGACCTTCCCGCTACACTCCGACGTTGCACGTTCCTTTATGAGGTGCCCGACGTTCCTCTGTTGAAAAGTTTCTTATTTCCCCTCCCTACGACCTTACGCCTTGACTTTTTCTGGACTCAGACTCACTCTATTCTGTGACCCCCCACCCACCCACCCTCCTCACCCTAAGGAAAAAAAGGAAAAGTGGATTTCTCCTCTCNGACCTTCCCGTTACACTCCGACGTTGCACGTTCCTTTATGAGGTGCCCGACGTTCCTCTGTTGAAAAGTTTCTTATTTCCCCTCCCTACGACCTTACGTCTTGACTTTTTCTGGACTCAGACTCACTCTATTCTGTGACCCCCCACCCACCCACCCTCCTCACCCTAAGGAAAAAAAGGAAAAGTGGATTTCTCCTCTCTCTCCTTTTAGACCCTTGTTTACCACCAGTCTCCAATACTTCCATTTGTGTAGGTCTTGACCCGTTCACTGCACTTATCTAGACACTTCGTCTGAACGAATTCTTGTACCTTCGTGCACCGGATACTTTCCCCGTCTATGGGTGTTCGAGGTCGGTGAACGGTGTACCTTTACATCACAATGGTCTAGAACATTGAAAGGTTCTCCACAAGGGTTACGTCCCCTGGGTCCAAGTTAGGGACCAGTGTCTTGATCTAGGGTGTACGGCATTGATTCTTAAACGTACGGTGTTACTTCTACCTTCTAGGACGTACGACGTTGATTCCGGACCGTGTCGGTTAATGAATTAATTAAAATTTTTTTAACCGATATAAACCGGGAACCCACCGATTAAACATTGGAGACGAGATCCCTCTGACTGTATTTATTTAGGGAGATCGGTACCGTCTATACGTCGGATGAAGACGGTCTGGTATTCCGTTCTTTCCTACAAAGGTTTTTCTTTTTTCTTTTCTTTTTTTTTTGTAATTTAGATGACCGATTAAAATTTTTCTTCTATGTCTTACGTGACTATACATTCACACCAGAATCAAACCACCCTTTTTCCAATATTTCGGTTTCGTCTTCCTTCCTTTAGTTAGAAGAGACTTCGTCAGGGACAGTATAGAAATTCTTCGGTCCCAATTTCTATTGTTGTGAGAACTTTTAGTACCAGACTGACAAAGTCCTCCATCGTGACCACTACTCTCAGGTAATAAAAGTATATATAGTGTCTGTCCCATACTTCTCAAGGGTCCTTAGTTATTATTCCACTATGGGATTGTCTTGTACCTTTGTCTTGTCCGTGTCAAGTGTCTTTTCCTTTATAATATCCGAAAAGTGTATATTTACACAAAACTCAATGAAGTGAGTAACATATTTTTTAGAGTTAATACTGTTACCAAAAGTGGATATTATAACTTTTTTCAATTTTTCTTTCAACGTATTAGTCAATACATCTCTTTCCACAGCCCTTTACCGAGATAGTATGTAACCACCACTTTAATTTTTAACTGTACCGACGATTCCTCTCGTCTAATCGTCCTAGGTAATCTTAGATCTACATACACATGAAGAACTGGTAGTGTAAAGCTTTATCTTCTTCATTAATAAATGTGCCAACATAAGTGTGTGAACACTTTCCTTTATGTGTGTATAAGTAATCGTAGTGAATATTGTCGTTTCTCAAAACGCTACTTGATTTACGGGTGATTACACTGCTATTTTATTCACTCCCATGAGAGTTTGCTACGTTATGTGACTCCGGCAATCTCTCCTCGTCGAGACATACATGACTTTGCCTGTGTAGAGGTTGTACATCATTCACTTTCTTCATTCCCATTCTTCACACTTAACATGTTATTGTAAATTTCTCACGTATTTACATAGGAGTATATACATATCTTACCGAGCTCTTCCGAACTTTTCGTAGAAAGTTCTTCCCTACGGAACCCTGTAGGCACCATTAGGTCACAGACTCTGAGAGGTCCACGGGTCACGTTCCCCGGACCCAAACTAGGGACCAGTCCCTTGACCTAAGGTATACCGACGTTGATTCTCGACCACACGGTGTCGAATTCTAGGGCGTACACTCTTGGGCGTACGGTGTTCTTTCTACCTTCTACGGCACACGGTGTCGACTCTGGATGGCGTCCCCGAAGGGTCCACCGCGATCTTTGTTTCTTAGGTGAGCGGTTACGTCCTCTATGTTCCCGACGTCCAAACTTGGGACCCAGTCCTCCTAGGGGACCTCATCCTTCGCCGTTGGGTGAGGTCATGAGAACGGACCTCTTAAGGTATCTGTCTCCTCGGACCGCCCGGTGTCAGTACTCCAACGTTTCTCAGTCTGTGCTGACACTCTCTGACTGTGAGAGTGAAACTGTCCTATAGTCAATCACTTCAGCGAGTCAGTACAGGTGGAGAAACGTTAGGGTACTTGCCATTGGATGGTCCGAAGAGGTAGGTACCTTAAAAAGTCCGTGCTCATGACCTCACCTAACGGTAAAGGAAGAGGTCCCCTAGAAGGGTTGGGCCCCTAGCTTGGGTCCAGAGACGTAACGTCCGTCTGCGAAAGGGTAGACTCGATTATGAATGTAAATATGATGGATAATTTTCATTAAAAAAATTCCCGGATGATTGAAATTTTTAGTGAATAAGAGTTAGGAGAAATTTCAGAAGAATGCAAACTCAGGGCTCTAGTTTTACCGAAGATTCAGGGTCATTGAGATGGCGTCGAAACCGATCACTTTATTAACAATAAAAAGGAAAGGATAGAATCTAAGTAATCGAAAAGGTAGGTTGTACGATCACTTTCATGTAGGTTTGGGTGTTTACACTTTTTACTCCGAATCTTTACCCTGAGCAGACACATCTTCAAGACCCAGTCAAAGAAAACGTCCCCAGATTTGAAGAGTCGAAGAGGGACTTAATAGGAGGTACACTTTACTTTACCCTTCCGTCTGTCAAGTCACTGTTGTTCACTTCGGACCCAGACGACATGATATTATCTTCCCCTTTTAAAACACGGGACACAAGGGTGACACATATTCGTGTCTGTCAGAAAGAGTCCGTCTGTGTCTTCATATATCTCCTGAATCTTTAGGGTAATCAAAGTCTCAGATGACGGTTATTTAAATTATTCTTTACCTTCGTTCCATTAAAGAAACAAAATGTCGTAAGAATTCTGACACGTCTTTCTTTGAGAATCTTCTCAAATCCAGTCACTCACTCACTTTGTACTTGTCAAGAAAATAAATAAAAATAAAAAATAAAAAAACTCCACTTCCTACACGATTCATTGAAATAACACTATTTGTAAAACACTATATGTGTACATAGTTGAGTAACTTGTCAAGAAAATTGTGTTGTAACATTTAGTTGATATGACGTTATATTTTATTCTTCAAAATCTTCAAATTACTAATAAACGGTTTAGAGGTTTATGAAGAACTCGTGGATGATTCACGATTCAGTCATCTGATCCATGGTATCATCCCAATGGTACTAACCATTCCTCAAATATTAGGTTAAGGTGTGAAAGGTCTCAGAGGAGGTTCCTCGTGATTTAAGATTCTTTATAATTGTAACAATATTCGGTTTTTTAAAAAAGAACTATTAATACTTGGTCTTTTATTCGTTTCTTTAATTAGCCTTTAATTCGTTTCAAAGTAACCGTGTCCAGAAAATTTTTAGAGAATCATACGAGTGTACGTCACACTTAAAAGATTTCTCCTTGTATCATCCGTCGAAAGGGATTTTAATAAACTTGCGTTAATCGTAAATCCAAACTTGTCGACCTACCTGTTTATAGATACATCGTATACAACCCTTCGTTATCGGAATACCTTTCTCTTTATATTTATGTATACACTTTTCAATTCATCGTTTTGTTTTCATAGTATTTCGTTCGACGTAAAGTGACGGGTATAACACCCTCCCTACACTACTTACCGAACTCAAAGTCTCCACTTGATGTCAACCTGTACGACCCACCTTATCTTTCTCGACCTCGATTCGACGTTCCTTCCCTAGGTAGTCAGTTCCTCCTCTTCGTGGACTTTCCCTATCTCGAGAAACCTCCTCCTTCCCCTGGTCGAACGACCTTTATCTCCCGATCATATGTCCTTCCTGTTACCGTGGGGTGAGGTCATGAGAACGGACCTTTTAGGGTACCTGCCTCCTCGGACCACCCGACGTCAGGTACCCCAGCGACTCCCAGCCTGTGCTGACTCGCTGAAGTGAAAGTGAAAAGTGAAGTACGTAACCTCTTCCGTTACCGTTGGGTGAGGTCACAAGAACGGACCTCTTAGGGTCCCTGCCCCCTCGGACCACCCGACGGCAGATACGCCAGTGTGTCTCAGCCTGTGCTGACTTCACTGAATCGTCGTCGTCGTATGTCCTTCCTCTACCTCAAGTCAGATCCATCCTGACCTGACGTTTCCCTGAACTGACGGTCTAATTCATTAGACTTGGAACAGAATGTCCGTTAAGTCAAGTCAAGTCAAGTCAAAGAGTCAGTACAGATTGAGAAACGCTGGGGTATATGACCTCGTACGGTCGGGAGGGACAGGTAGTGGTTGAAGACCTCAAATGAGTTTGGGTACAGGTAACTCAACCACTACGGTAGGTTGGTAGAGTAGGAGACAGCAGGGGAAGAGGAGGACGGAAGTTAGGGAGGGTCATAGTCCCAGAAAAGTTCACTTAGTAAGAAGCGTAGTCCACCGGTTTCATAACCTCAAAGTCGAAATTGTAATCAGGAAGGTTACTTATAAGTCCTGATTAGAGGAAATCCTACCTGACCAACCTAGAGAAACGTCAGGTTCCCTGAGAGTTCTCAGAAGAGGTCTTGGTGTCAAGTTTTCGTAGTTAAGAAGTCGCGAGTCGAAAGAAGTGTCAGGTTGAGAGTGTAGGTATGTACTGGTGACCTTTTTGGTATCGGAACTGATCTACCTGAAAACAACAGTTTCATTACAGAGGTGAAAAATTATACGACAGATCCAACCAGTATCGAAAAGAAGGTTCCTCATTCGAAGAATTAAAGTACCGAGGTTAGTGGTAGACGTGACTAAAACCTCGGGGGGTTTTCTTTAAGAGAGTGACAAAGGTGACAAAGGGGTAGATAAACGGTACTTCACTACCCTGTTCTACGGTACTAGAAACAAAAGACTTACAACTCGAAATTCGGTTGAAAAAGTGAGAAGAGACAGTGAAAGTAGTTCTCCGAGAAATCAAGAAGGAGTGAAAGACGGTATTCCCACCACAGTAGACGTATAGACTTCAATAACTATAAAGAGGACCGTTAGAACTAAGGTCGAACACGAAGAAGGTCGGGTCACAAAGAGTACTACATGAGACGTATATTCAATTTATTCGTCCCATTGTTATATGGACTACATGAGGAAAGGGTTAAACCTTGGTCAGACAAAAAGGTACAGGTAAAGATTGACAACGAAGAACTAGACTTATGTCTAAAGTGTTCTTCGTCCAGTCCACCAGACCATACGGGTAGAGAAAGTCTTAAAAGGTGTCAAAAACCACTAGGTGTGTCAGTTTCCACAACCGTATCAGTTATTTCGTCTCTATCTACAAAAAGACCTTGACAGAACGAAAAAACTATTAGGTTGTCTACAACCGTTAAACTAAAGACCAAGGAGACGGAAAAGATTTTGGTCGAACCTGTAGACCTTAAAGTGTCAAGTGCATAATGACTTCGGACCGAACCTCTTAAAACTCGTAATGAAATGATCGTACACTCTACTCACGTTAACACACCATCAAACTTGTAAGAAACCGTGACCTTACTTTTGACTGTAAAAGGTCAGGACACTGGTGACGACTCAAAAGGTTTAAACGACCGTATAACTCACGTTGTGAAAGTGTCGTAGTAGAAAATCCTAAACTTTATCGAGTTGACTTAAAGGAAGTGGAGGCGATCGAAACAAGTATCACTACGAAGGATTCCGGGTGAACTGAAGTGTAAGGTCCTACAGACCGAGATCCACTCACTAGTGTGGTAGTACTAATAGACCCAGCACTTCTAGAAAAAACATGTCAAGAAGACACATCAGAACGGTGGAGAAGAATTATAGAAGACGAAGACAATCCAGGTATGGTAAAGACAGGAAATAACACGGGTAGAAACGCACTTTACAAGGCAACCATAGAGATTAAAAGAACTTCTCTAGAGATCAGAAAGGGTAAGACAACAAAAGGAGATAAAGAAACGTAACTAGTGACTCCTTCCGAAAGAATAGAGAGGAACGATAAGAAGCCTTGAGATTATTGAGGTCTTTCTGACTTCTACCTCGGTTTCGTTTTTGTTGTGGGTCAACACCTACACTGACCACTATCTTTGTTTCAGACTACGATATTTCTCGTTATAACGTATCCTTGGACCTTACAATCCAGGTACTTAGTTCCGTTTAACTTTCACCAGTTTGTCCCCTACCGTTCTCACTTACAGCTGTAAAATCCTTAGTCGTTTGATTTTACCTGACCTTACCCACTGAAATTGAGTCTACTGGTAATATAGATGATGACGTCCGTTCTTAGGGAAACTTCTTTACCTCATCGGTAGTATCAGTTGTTTTCTCAGGCTTTACGTCATGAACTTACGTTAGAGTTTTTACTGTCTTACTAGAGAGAAGTAAAGGTTCCGTTTGGTAAGTCATAGTACCATTAGGTTCAGATACGGGGTTGGTCATTGCGACTTCTTCGACTTCAACTTACCAAGATTCTTCTGAATGTTCTGGAAAATCTTGATTGTGGGTTTTTTCAACAGGAAAAGTAATATCCCCTGACCTTACGTTTTCATCCTTCAGTTCTTTGTGGACCTCATTGTCCGTTTAAACCGGAACCTCATGTCTTACTTCGTCCTGTTTCCGATTATCTCAAAACGGTTCCCTTACGTGACCAGTATCGTTTGTGGGAGAAGGTTGTTGTGTTCTCTTCTGAGATGTGTACCTGTAGTGGTCTACCAGTTGTGATTTCAGTCTGACTAACATAAGAAACGTCGGTTTCTACCTCTTTGAGATATGTCAGTCGTTTTTGTTCTAGCCCTGGGCTGACACTGAGTCTTGTACTTGAGGAATAACGGTTTAAGTCTAAATTTAATTTCTTTCATTCCTTTTGGTGATCTGGTAAGTCCATACTCGATTTAGTTTAGGGAATACTAGCATGTCACCTTCACTCTTTATTTAAGTTCCTTAATCTAGACTATCTGTCTCACGGACTACTTGATACTTACCTCCAAACACTACAACATGTCCTCCGTCACTAGTTCTGGTATGGTTCTTTTTCTTTATGTCCGTCAACCCTCGGAATTTTTTCGGGCATTCGTCCTTTGATTTTACAAATTCCACCACAAGATTCTTTTTCATGGGACCACGAGTAAACATCTTTCCTAACCCCTAGCACCCTCACTTTACCCTTTCCTTCCTTAACCTTCGGTCCTTTATTGACACTCAATTTCCAGAGAGTATCCCTGAAGGGACCACCAGGTCACCGATTCTGAGACACGAGGATTACGTCCCCGGGACCCAAACTAGGGACGGGTCCCTTGATCTAGGGTGTAGATTACTCAAAAGTACAACTTTGATTTTGGATCGAGTCAGTTTATTTATTTATTTTTCTTTTATGTATAATTTTTTTATTATTATTATTTATTTTTATTTCCAGAGAGTATCTCCAGTCACGTGTCTGACGATTTCCGTATAACTTCCTTTTTAACTGTCTTGCACTACCGGACCACACTCTTGACATATTTACAATCACGTTCTGCACCCCGAACCTCAGACCTATTATTCTACTCACTATGGTAAGTGGACCCATCTAATCAAAAACTCTGTAGTCGAACGTAAAACGAAAGCTCAAAAAGGATTGGGACCAGGGATGGAAGTTAGGGGTACTTAAGGTGTGTTCATCCGTTTGAAAAGTATGATAAAAGAACTTACTAAAAACGGACTTCTCGACAGTCGAGAGAACAGAAAGTATTTCAGTTTTGAGTGTTTTCCTACTATAACTTGTGGGATCTTACTACTCGAAATCACCGTCTCTTTCCTCCAAGTTCCAGTCTCTCTCTCTCTCTCCCGTCGTCTCCACCTAAGGTTCTCCGATCTTTCACAGGGTACTCTTCACATACGGGTCGAGGTGAGTCACCGACGATGGAGGTCCTTCTACAGATCGAAGTCTCTCCGACCACGGTCTGCTTGGGACTCTTTTGTCTTCGATCCAAGTAGACCTTCTCAACTTCTAAGGATAGAAAGAGTAAATTTTCACACTTCACTCCTACTCCTTCCACTCCTACTCCTCGTTATCCTTACGATACAATCATATGGGGTGGACCCTCTCGTTAAACCGACATAGATCATTTTAACTTCTAAGGGTCTTTAGGGGACCCACATACGGGATCCTTTCGAGGGCGTACATACGTGCTCCTCTGTCCACGTTCTTATAGCTGCCCGTTGTAACATTCTCACCTTTTAACGTTTGCAGAATTTTAGGTTCTGTCAGAAATTTTTGTCACATATATAAGGCCACCTGGTGATCCACTTACTTGATCTCATCGTACAATCAATGCATCTATCTAAATTTTGTATCTTTCTAAATTTCTTTATGTTACAACTTATGTTTCTTGTACAAAGTCCTCCTTTAATGGTAAATATATTTCTAAAGGTTACACGTCTGACCCTTTTTCATATAGCACACAATAAATACCTGCATGTGTGTTTTGTTTTCCGACTTTGGAAGTGCCCGAGGTCTTAGTAATTTCAGTTCTCTCACTAAAGTGAATCCCCCTACCCTGTCCTCCCTTTACCCTAGTTTTCGCCAGGGTCTCAAAGTGGACACAGACTTTATCAAAAAATAAAAAAAAAAATTGAACTTGACATTGTTTTACAGATTTGTCGCAACCTATGTGTCTACAAACGACATATAGGAAGTACAAACACACTTAAAAACTTTATAGAGTTATTTTTATACGAGTTTAATAAAATTGTCTAAATAACTGTATCTTAATTGACATAGTCAAATATCACTTATTAGACTACAAAACTGTATACATGTGTAGTAACTTTGACAGTGACATTATTTCTCCTACTTGCATAGATAAGAGGTTTAACAGGAGCACAAGAAGAAAGTAATGAAAAAAGGAGAGAGAGGAGAGATGAGCGTGAGACTCTGTTGGTCACTAGACGAAAGTCAGGGGTAATTGAGCAAAGGTAAAGTATCTGTGTACGGATTGTCCTTCTAGTTACTCTTCACGTGCATTAATCTTTGTCGGTGAGAACAAACTGATGACAAAAAGTAAGTCGCATTAATGTGACTGTAGGTAGATACAACGGTGTCTGTATCAGGGAAGGAAAAATAACGACTCATCATAAATTGAGATACCTATATGATGTCAAACAAACAGGTAAGTAGACAACTATCTGAAACCCTAACTCTAGACTTTTAAGAAGTATTTATGACTTATCTTCAGTCGGGACACTAAACGTTTGTATGAAGGGTCAGACACTAAGAGAAAAAGAAACGAATTGTCACAGTAAGTTTCTTGTTAAGAGGCAAAAATACTTCAGGCTAAATAGTTATATCAGAAAATGTCTGACACGAAACTAAAATATTGATTTCCTTTTTTGTTGTCATTCAAGTGTTTCTAAAAGAGGGAACAAAAAGGGACATTCAAGACATCAAAATCCAAAATATCCAGATACTAGGTAAAACCCCTCGAAGGGTCCACCGTGATCGCTATTTCTTGGGTTGATGGTTGCGTTTTCTGTATCTCTACACCCAAACTAGGGACCCAAGGCTTCTACGGGACCTCCTTCCGTGTCGTTGGGTAAGGTCATAACTACGGACCTCTTAGGGTACCTGTCTCCTCGGACCGTCCTATGCCAGGTATCACAGCGTTTCTCGGTCTGTACTGACTTCGTTGAATTGTGCACACTAGGTAAAAAATCGATAAAAATTTTTTAATAAATAAAATTAACCTCCGACTAATGAATTATAACACCACCCAAAACGGTATGTAACTGTACTTAGTCGGTGCCCACATGTACACAAGGAGGGTAGGGTTGAGGGAGGGGTAGGGTAAAAAATTCGATAAAAAAAAATTATATTTTCCAAAAAACCAACAAAAAACACAAAAATTAATTTCTTGGAAACCGTACGTTTATAGGTTAACAATGTTATAGTAAACCACGTGGAAACACCTGGTAGGCAATGGTATACAAGTCCAGATAAAGACATAAAAGATGGGACAAGGTATCCTATCTAAACAGATAGATATAGATTATATCTATATAAACAGAAAGAAATACGGTTATGGTACGACAAAACTAAGGACATTGAAATTTTTCTCAGAACTCCAGTCCATCATATTTAGGAGGGTGAAATAAGAAGAAAAGTTCCATCGAACAATTAGGATCCAAAATCTCATGAAGGGACTCTCGAGTCAACCATTTCTTAGACGGACGTCACGTCCTCTAGATCTAAACTAGCGACCGAACCTTCTAGGGGACCTCTTCCCTTTCCGGTGGACGAGGTCATAAGACCGGACCTCTTAAGGTACCTGACATCAGTGTCTCCAGTGTCTCAGTCTGTGTTAACTCGCTGAAAGTGAAAGTGTAATACTTAAAATCTTAGTCGAATAATTAGAGAAGTTTTTCTTTTTATTCAACACTAAAACTATCCGACAGAACTTAGATGTCTATTTGAACCCCTCTTAATCGTAGAACTGTTATAACTCAGAAGACTAGGTACTAAGATAATAAATCCGGGAGAAATTAAAAAAGTCGTTACAAAACAACAAAAGTCACGTGTGTAGAACGTTTATAAAAAACCGTCCAAATAGACATAAAGTAGAAAAACTATGAAGGTATTTACTCAAACCAAAACCTTAAATTTAAAGGTCAACAAGAACGTTTGAATATTTTGTGTGAATGATGAAACTTATCGGAAAAATATATTTGAAGATGAACTTGTTAGTAAAGCAGAAACTTATAAATAAGGAAATAGATCTATGGTAAATAAAGAACCAGAACGAACTACCGTGACAGATCTTGTAGGTCAGATTACATAAGACCAAGAGAATACACTACTAGTCAGACTACGTCGGTGTGTCCCCCTGTGTCCTCTCCTTTCCTTTGTCGTTTCTAAATCGGTACGAGTCTATCCACCCATTTCCTCGTATGAGGTTATTAGTTCTTCGATCTTCTTCTTTCTCCTCCAACAATGATAGGACACGAGTCCTCCGTTTCTTTTAACTTTGACTCCTCGGTAATCTAGGTCACTGACTCTCTACCAAGTACAAGAGTATTTATGTTCTAATCATGTAACACTTTTTCCCCGGGTAAAGTCTATGAACTTTGCCCCACCCTACCACTTCTACGGAGACTTATTCACATCTAGTGAGATTCTCAAACGGATACTTTTCCTCCCTTTAACTCGTCACTAAACTTCCTCTTGAACTCATACTTATAGCAGTGGGGAGTCACAGATGTCCCCTAACCAAGGTCTTGGACGACGACTATAGTTTTAGGAACCTAAGAGTTCAGGACACCAACCGGAAGGTATACTCATCGAAGAGGTAGGTTCATTTAAGGGGTTGGTTCCTAGGTTGGTTGGGGTCTAACACACCATGACATAATTAATTTTTGTTAGGTGTATATACACCTGGGTGCGTTAATTTTGAACCCAACAAGTTCCCAGTCGACTATTCTTTCAAAATGACTATTCTTTATGGTTTCTACAGACAAATTATTACTGGTAAAAAAGGTAGAGGTTTATAATGATAACACTTTGTAACAATATTAAGGTTTCGAAATAAAAATCTCTACTAAGTGAGTGGTTCACATTTTTATTTCTTTAGACGTAAAGTTTACATTTACAATCTTCGTTATTTATAAAAGTTTAGAATTTGTGTTCATCCTTTTCATACTAAAAAAAAAAAGTTTTAGTCTCCAAGATCTTTTGCAGAGGGAAAATGAAGTGTTAACGTTTCTCCCCCTCACCCCACCACCCACTCTCTTGACACCTCAGTCTTCACACACTCTAGTTGAGCCGTCTACCGGGTCCCGAACCCCTCGACCCAGAGAGAAACCCTTGAAGACCTTCGAACGAACAATAGTCGAAAGATGTCGAGTGTCAAGAGAAGTGTATTACGTTATACAAAACACGGGTTGTACAGGAGTTGTCCCGAGAATCTCTTGTTACGTCTCTTTTGCCATCTTTGAACGCACACCCTACGGTCACGAGGTCGAGTCTAGAAGAGGTAGACTTCAGTCAAAAATTCTCTAGTCACACTGACCTTCGTTCTGTTAATTTAAACTTAATTGACATCTATCTAATATAAAGATAACGACAAGTCAACGATTCAGGACAGTTTGAGAAACGTGGGGTACCTGGCGTCATGTGGTCCGAAGGGGTAGGAAGTGATAGAGGGTCTTACACAAGTCTCAGAACAGGTAACTCAGTCACTACAATAGGTTGACAGAGGAGGAGACAGTGGGGGAAGAGGAGGACGGGAGTAAGAAAGGGTCGTAAAGGATACTCAACCGAAAAGCATAGTCCACCGGTTTCATAACCTCGAAGTCGAAGTCGTAGTCAAGGAGGTCACTTATAAGTCCTAACTATAGAAAGTCCTTAATGACCAAACTAGAGGAACGACAGCTTCCCTGAAAGTTCTCAGAAGAGGTTGTGGTGTCAAGTTTTCGTAGTAAGAAACTGTGAGTCGGAAGAAATCCCAGGTTGATAGTATAGGTATGTACTGATGACCTTTTTGGTATCTAAACTCATATACTTGGAATTATATAAAGATAAGGACACAAATTTCATCTTACTACTCTACTATTTTTTTATATGACCTCGTCTACTTCATCCTATACTTTCTCTTAATACTCGATGAGTAGCACATTTCGGACCGACGAGTCTCACACCAGGTACCTGGTCGTCGTAGTCGTAGTGGATCGTCAAACTTCGTTTCGTCTTAGAGTCCACGGGGGGGGTCTGGGTGACTCAGTCGTCCACTAAGGACCCACTAGACAGACACGCACGTTCAAACTCTTTGACGACAACTTTTGTAAGTCCCTTTCACTCTTCTCAAAGAAATCCCTAGTCTGTCCACTCACCATTTTACTCAGAGAGACCGTCCTTAGTACTCATCTAATCACTCTGTAGGTAGTCCCTAATTAGTTGTTCCTAAATATCCCTTTACATTTCTCTTCTCCTTCGACCGTCAAGACCTTTGACTCATTCTCCGTCTTACATTCTTGGTTCTTATTTTAAAAAGTCGAATAAGTACGACCGTGTTAGACACCAAATTCCTCTCTAGTCTAAATAGGTTCTGACTTTCCGACCTGGGTCTTGCTACTCTTTAAACGGGTTCGGTTCAGGACCTTCAAAGGATCTATAAATTCACTCCTGTCAAACTTGTTCAGTGTCCCAACCTCTTCCTTCTTCCCTGGTCTACTGCCACGAACAGGACCCCCACCGCAGTCACGACCCGCACCAGATATTTGGGTCGAGTGACCCAGAAAGCAAAATGTGATTTTGGGAGTAACACCCCGACCTCAATAAACCTGGGAGAAATGGTTGACGGACGGAACTTTGTTTTTGTTCCATCTGGTCGCATGCCGAAAGTCCTTATATTAGAAGAAACCTTTAAGGGATAGGAGTGACCACGGACGTCCTCTGTCAGTGAGGGCCACTCTACGGCCCTACCGTCCGGGAACCGACCGTCCTCCGGGGACCTCCCTGAAACGACCGTCCTTGGAGGGTAACAGGGTCTACAGGTGACATGAGTAGAGTCCAACAGTAGGTGTGACCTCCCAGACCCGGTGCACACGAGTGTCGGGAGGGAAAGACTGGGTTGGAGACGTGACGACAGGTAGGTCAGTTCGGAGGTTGTAGACGGAAACGAGAGGGATGCGTCGACGTCAGGACGCAGGAGGACCAAAAGTTTACCAACGAGGGTAGACCTAATGTACGTTCACAATCATAGTTTACGACTGAGGACCGGAGGGTGGAGTCCCGGGACTGCCTACGACTATCACCTCCAGGTCGTACCCTAGGTCTTTTATGTAGCCATTGTTCATGGTCTTTCACTAGGACTGTGTCTAAAAGGGTGGTCCAGTGTCTTCACAATAATAGGGGGAGGAAGATGCAGTGAGGAAGTGACGAGTCTAGAATGGTCGACCCCACCACTACCACCACTCCCACACCTCCGACCGGCTGTCTGCGCCCGAGGAGGTGCAATCGGGAAGGGAGAGACGGGAAGGGGACCTCCACGGTCAAAGCTCTGGTATAGCGAAGGAGGGGTGGCGGCGGTGAGGCGGGAAGACGGGAAACGACGACAGAGGTACTGGAAGTCCGCCCCGTTAGGTGGTAAACGTCTAGAGGTCGGGAGTGGTTGAGAGTAGGTGACACTTCAAAGGGGTCGTACGAGACAGAACGACAAAGGTCAAGATGTAAACCTTAAGAGGGTCAAGATCGGTCGAAAATGGGAAGAGAAGATATCGAAGAGGTGCAGAGGTTAATGGAGAAGTTCCCGTATAAGTTTTGGAGAGGTAGTGGTTGGGAAGGGGGCTGGGGCTGGAGTGTCGACGTAGACCGAGACGGTTAGTCGGGGAGGAGGTTTGCAGGCTCGAGACGACCCGCCAGTGAAGTTCGGGTGTAGTTGTGAAGCGGAGAAGATGTTTAGTTACTCGGGTTGAGGAAACGACACTTGTCTAGAGTCATAAAGTGTTCGTAAAGATGAACAGTGACGGAGTATCCGAACGAAATTAGGGGACTTTTAACCTTATCGTGACCCCTCGGGGTCTCACCCCGACAGACGTACTAGCCGACAGAATTGACTCCTTACGAACTCCGAGACCAGAGTGGTAGTGCGTACTCTTACACCCAGGGCAACAAATTTTTCGTAATCCTTTAAAGTTCTGTCACTGTCGTCCGTAATTCTGTTCGAGACCCGGGAAGTCTCACACCTCGGGACACAATAGCGTCCGAGTCCTTCGGTCCGGACGAACGGTAACGGGGTCGGATAATCGAGTCACTGAGAGTTCTGGTCTATTCGAACACTCTTGTCCCATTATTAAAGCTATCTTAGTCTCAAGCGTAAGGGTTCAATGGGCGACCAAAGGGGTTCCTTTGGGGGGAGGGACAAGTCAGAAGCACAGAGTCTAGAGGGTGGCTAAAACAACAGTCCTCGTTCCTGTCCTCGGGCACTCACTGCGTCGCCTCAAGTGGGTCTGCTGTACCCTTGTCGTCGGGTCGTTCCTTCTAGTCTTCGTCGTAGCGACGGTAGTAGGAGCAGCAATGACAACGAAAGTTGACCACAGACCTTATGCACTTTAAATTAGGACTTAAAGTACGACACGAGATCAAAACGGGGTAAAGTTCGGGGATTTGGGATGTTTTGGTCTGACCTCTATCTTTGATCCTAGGGTCGTCGTCGTTCCGAGAGACGAAAGAAACCCCGTCGCGGTTTTCCTCTATTTCTTTCACAACATAATCCGTCGTCATTTGTCCGTTCTCTGTTCGTCCGGAAATTACTTTGTCTGGAAATAACCCCGCTTTCACCGGGGTCCGACTGGGGTGGGATTTAGGACCGTCACAGGTTGCTGTCCTTAAGTCTCCTTGTTTTTGAGACCGTAACGACCGACATAAGACGTGTATGTATTGTCTTTCGTAACGTCTTTAGGTGTCGTTCCTTATGTATTTATGGTAATAGGTCGTAATGTCGGGTTTGACTAAAAAATCAGGTCTGCTGATACGATAAGACGGAAGAGACGGAGTCTAAAGACCCGACACTGAGTGTTCCTTCCCGAACCCCTGGTACTTTATAGGTTCCTGGATTTTATCCAGAAAGAAAAGGGGAGGGTAGTCCTACTTAAAGGATGCTGTAAACAAAAAAGGAAATAATTGGTCCGTACTTACTATTATAACGGACCCGAATCCTTGAGTAGAGACAGTGACCATTTATCTTTATTACTCGGTACAAGTATCTTTTCGTACGGTCTTAAAGTAACTAATTGTAGGGCACGGTGTCGGAGAGAAACTTTAATTTTTGTGAAAGTTACTGTGGCTTGTCTTTTCCGTGACGTACTTTTTATAAAGCTTCTGCTCCAACAGTAATTTCGTACGGTTTTTATCTTGACAAAAATAAATTGGTAGGAGAGAAGAGAGAGAATGGGGGTGGAAGTGTCCGACACTCCGACGAACGTCAATTTAGTGTTCGTAATGTCTTGCATTAAAGTAGGTAAACTTAAAATCTCCGAAGTCTTCGTCTGGACACCTCTTACGAAACACTGATACAGAGAAAGAGCAGACGTTCCCTAGTGACTTCTTCCCTATACAACAACGACTCAGTGAGTCAACACAGACTGAGAAACACTGGGGTACCTGATGTCGGACGGTCCGAGGAGACAGGTATCCTAAGAGGTCCGTTCTTATGACCTCACCCAACGGTAGACGAAGAGGTCCCCTAGAAGGACTGGGTCCCTAGTTTGGGTTAGTGGACGTAATGTTCGTCTAAGAAGTGACAGACTCCGTGGTCTCGTCGTATACCGGTCCTAAATTTAGGTCGACAAATCCCTAGATATCCTCTTAAAAACCTCTTCCGTTACCGTGGGGTGAGGTCATGAGAACGGACCTTTTAGGGTACCTGCCTCCTCGGACCACCCGACGTCAGGTACCCCAACGATTCTCAACCTGTGCTGACTCGGTGAAGTGAAAAGTGAAGGTACGTAACCTCTTCCTTTACCGTTGGGTGAGGTCACAAGAACGGACCTCTTAGGGTCCCTACCCCCTCGGACCACCCGACGGTAGATACCCCAGCGTGTCTCAACCTGTACTGACTTCGCTGAATCGTCGTCGTCGTCGTCCTCTTAAAAATTGATAGAATTGTAGTCTGAGGTGGGGTGGTGACCACAGGACGAGACAGGGAATAGTAGGAAATGTATGTCGGAGGTCACCAGACCATCCAGATGTGTGTCTGGGATGGTCATCCAGAGAAACGGAGGTCCAAATACAGGAAAAAGTAATTCTATCGTACCGGAGTCTCTTTAACGTTGGACCAGTAACCCCTGGGTCCGAGTGACGTCTGGATCGAAACGTTCCTACCTCCCACAAAAACAAACCAAAACCTTAAAATCTAAAGATTACGGAAGTGTGCCCCTGACACAGAAATGAGGGAATATACGTCCCGTAGGGGAGACTGGAGTGCGAGATAGGAGACCACGGGGTAGGGGGTGTTAGTGAGGAAGGAGAAGAGACTACGAGGACTTCTGCGGGCTCACCATTCGTGACCGGACACTTCAGACTCGCGAAGGTAGAGAACGAGTCGTAGGAGGTGGAACGGCGGCGACAGGTGAAAGGGTAGCAGTACAGAGTGTTCCAGAAGATGGAGAGGGTCGGGACGAAACGAGAGGACAATCGGATAGGGGGAGACGTGACCCGGCCCGAGGAGTTAAGGGGTATCGAGGGAAAAGAGGTCAGGGGTTGAGAGTGACTTTTGACCTGAGGAAAAGGGTACGCGTCACCTCTACAGAGGAGACACTTCCCACACAAGTAGAAACGTCAGTCTGATCACACTATCTCTTTCTTTCCTGAGCGCAATCCGTCTGACCTCAAACTTAGGGTCAGAAGGTGAGTAGTCCATACTCTTGAAACGCTAAAAGAATTACAGATACTTCGAGGTGAGTGACTAAATATTTTACCTCATACTAAAAGTGACGGTAGTATCCGAACAAAACTTGTAGTTTTATTATTACATACAATCCTCTACACTCAAACTAGGGACCCAACCCTTTTAGGGGACCTCTTCCTTTGTCGCTCGGTCGGGTCATAAGAACGGACCTCCTAGGTACCTGGCTCCTCGGACCGTCCGACGTCAGGCGCCCCAACGTGTCTCAACCTGCGCTGATTTCACTGAATCGTACGTTACAAGTACGTCTTAAGGACCGTATCTAATAATAATAGTAATTACTACACCAAAAGTCGAAAGTATCTTGTGTAATTTCGTAAAAGCTGTACAGAAACTTACTTCTACGAAGACGTTTACAGAGAGAGAAGAGGACTCTTTCTGTCTGGTCCATGGGGAAGAGAATGTAGCGAAGTGAGGGGTATCACGGGTGGAACCGTAAGTCGTTTACGAATCATTTATACCCGAACGAGTTTGACAGACAAGATGAAACCACTTTGACTGTCAGTAAACAAATCGTTTATGGGGAGCCCTCTTTGTCCCGACTCTTCGAACCACAATCAAGTGTGTTACAAATCTGAAGAAAGGAGTGAAAATCTAAACATAGATATATTAAATCTAAAACTTGGGAGTCTAATATTATATTACCATTATTGAATAATCGATACGTATATTTCCATGCACATATACTTAAAAATATTAAAAATATCACGAAAGCTACACGGTCCTTGTTCAGATTCACGAAGTATAAGTAAGGAATATATTATGTTGTTGAGATCTTCCATTTACGGTAAAAATGAGGGTAAAATTTCTACTCCTTTAACTCGGAACCTCTCCAATTAATTCATCGAACTCGATATAACACGTTGGTCGTGTGCCATCTAATTCTCCGAACCGAGGTCTCTTGTTCCACAAAGGGTGACGGAACATGTCGGGAATTGGATGGTGGCGGTCTACTTGGTATTTCGTCTTTCCTTGACTAGGTCGACCAATAACTACGTGTTTATCGTATTGGATTAAGATGGCCATAAAACTAGCCGGTCTGTTCGACGGGTGCACACTCGAACATACACTAACTTTTCCTGTGTTCGTCCAGTGTATGTGAGAGGAAAGGTTACTGTGAAGGTTCAACGTGTGTGATGGACACGAAAGTAGAGTAACGGGTCTTGAAGTAGTGTACCATCTCTTCGTTCCTTCCGAGCCTTTACACCGGAGATGGGACTCGTTGGTATACATATCGATTTTCAGTTCTCATGATAATGGGTCTTCTTCCGTCACCTATAATCCCCCCTTTGTTCGATAAAGGTAGTGTCAGAGTATTCTTATCAGCTTTTCTCAAACCCTTTATAACGACACCAGATTGGGGTAGTAAGAGATGTTGAAGAACCACCTACTCGGTCCTCTTCGTAGAGAACCGAAGATGAGATCCAGCACGAGTAAGTAAGACGCCAAGGAGAGATCTCTAGTAGGAAGGATAGGGAGTACCGGTTCCCTGGGGTCCCTCAAGGATAGAAGCGATGACTTTCGACGTCGGGACAATCCTCGGGGCCACACTATCCGACGGGACGGGTCGAGGGGGACCCGAGTCTCTTACCTAACCGTAGTGTGTCAATTCCGTCCCTGTGATCTCTTACAACAATAAAACAGCAACTTGTCTAGACGTGGTTACTTGTCCTGTCGTAGTTTTCAGTACAATCGTACCTGAAAATATCACTTCGGTCAGAAACACTTCCGAAGAGACACTTAAAGAGTTGCGAGGTAGGAAGGTAGGAACGAAGCGACAGAGATTTACAACTGCTGGACGACACACTCCGTCACTCAAAGTGCGAGATAGCGACTTAACAACTCGTCGTAGTCAGTACAGAATCACGACCCTAAGGACATGATTTATTCTTTCCGTATCCTATCCCCGACCCTTCTCCCTCTTTCTTGTGACTGAATGACGGCTAATAGACAATCCGCGACCGGATCCACAAACACATACATAGAGTAAATTGTGAGTAACGTTAAATACTGGGTCTGACCGTCACTGGGGAGACCCTGGACTTGGTCCATAGATATGGAGAGTTTAGGTATAAAAAAAAAAATGGTCCCTTCTTTTATTCTCGGAAGACATGACAAGTGAAAGAAAAAGAGGGGACGAGAAGGGAAGGGGGTAGTGTAAGAAAGTGTGTAACTGAAACACAAGTAGAAAAGGGTCATTAATCATTTAATATTGAACGCGTAGAGTTTAAGAACTGTAAACAAACGACAAAGGGTCATTAAGTGAGACGAACCATAAACGAGACTCTTTTCGTGTCTTCACGAGCGATTACGGCGAACGTGAGGGAACGGACCTACTCCGAGAGGTGGAGTAAATAGTGTAACGCGACACCAGGACTTCAGACTGTCCGTTAAGTCCGAAAGACTTACGTTAAGTCCGTAACTAAAATTAGATATTTCGAAACCGCAGATCCAGGACCGACGGTACCTTTACTTTATCGAAGAACCTGTGAAAAGAGGTACGGTGATTGACAAGACTTTACGGCCCGAGGGTCTCTGTAAAAAACACGGAGAGAACTACATTTTTTTTTTTTTTTTCAGGTTATGTTTCTCGAAGGATTGAAATCGGTAATAGTAAGTGCACTACCTCTTTAGAGTTTATTTCTGTTTGTGTGTCTTCCACGAGTCTACGTACCTGACCGTATGACTTATATAACTAATATAGACCAATTTTTATTTTATTTTTTTATGTCGGTCACTCCACCGGTTCCACGAACCAAAGGTTTGTCCTTTAGGGATTCGGACTTGTCCTGGGACCCACGGTCCTTCGGTTACCCCTTCCTACGACAAACCTGAAGGCGCACACTAGACTAAAAGAGAGGGGGCCTGCCCCTTCAACCACCACCCTTTTACCGAAATTCTACGTACGAGACAGTCCACCCCTGTCCTTCTCACCTTCGAGCCACGCACACCGCCGTCCGTCACGCGGACCCCTTACACCGTGGTGGAAATGAGGTCACGAGTCTCCGACCCTTTCACCCCTTCTTCCCGTCCTGATATTCCCCCTAAATTTGTAAGAGGTGGACGCAATACGAAAGTAAGAGAAGTCGTCTTACAGGACCGAGAGTCGGAGGGACGAGTGCCCCGTAAGTAGAGTTTTACGTTGAGGAACGAAGTCGAAAAATTTAGGACTACTGTAGCCGAAATCGTTACTTGAACTGTTCCGGCAACTGTGCAACTGTATCTAGGGATTTTCGTTCTGCAAACGAAATTAAGTGACATAAAAGTATTTCGTTCTTCACAGGCTTTCAGTCTCTGAAATTAAAGAACTTTGTTCTTACTCATTTTCATCTTTATTGTTTCCTATTTGGACTTCATAAAGGTTCGTTGTTTCCTATTAACTTAGGTGAACCTCGAAGGGACCACCGAGTCTACCATTCCTTAGGCGGACGTTACGTCCTCTGGAGTCAAACTAGGGACCTAACTCTTCTAGGGGACCTCCTCCCGTACCGTTGGGTGAGGTCATAAGAAAGGACCTCTTAGGGGTGCCTGTCTCCTCGGACCGGCCGATGTCAGGTACCCCAGTGTTTCTCAGTCTGTACTGACTCACTGATTCGTACCGTGCACATTGAAATAAAAAGGAATCCTCCGACATTCTGGTACTGAGTACTCTCTCTCTCCACCTACCTTGTACATTAACCAAGGGATTTCGTAGTGTACGAGGATGTGTGCACAAATCCTCGTGTACCTTGAGTCCTCCGCCCACGGTTAGAGTTGAGGGGACTCGTCACTTCCTTTTTGACCTGATCTCAAACGGTCCTCGAAGAGGGACAGGAAGAGGTCAATAGGTCAAGACAAATCTTTCGGGGACGCTTTTCAGATGGTCGGGGCACTCGATGTTTACATCATCGTTTTCAGGAGAGAAGTCCCAAACTAAAGGCGTTTCGGTCCGGTCCGACCCTCTGTCTCGACTGTCGTCTCTCGCAGTCTCGTCCCTTTATGTGCGACTGAAAAAAGGTTTGACGTTTAGCACCGAGGCAAACAGTCTATAGTTTTGTTGTCACACTCCTTCAGTCGAGGTAGTTCTTAGGGAGTCCCACCGGCGAACCGTGTATTTACATCTAGCCGAACAGGGATGAGAAAACGAAAAGAAAAAAGTTTAATTAAGGAAGAATGAAAATACCTTCGTATCAACTACATATCGTAACATAACTAAAGATGATACCCTGTTTTACGAGGGATAAGTATACGTATGCACAGACACATATATAATATATATACAAGAAAAAGTATGAGAAAAGGTAATACCAAATAGTGTCCTATCACTTGTATCAAGGGACACGACACATCATCCTGGAACAACAAATAGGTAGGATCGATATTCTCAAACGCAGACGATTAGGGTTTGAGGGTTAGGTAGGAGGGGATGGGACGGGTTATTTCAGACAAGAGACAGAAAACGAAAAGGTTACACTTGACACACAAGAATCCATGTAATTCTCACTCGTCATCCGTCCTTTCTATCTGAGTGAAATATAAACCGGTCAAGGGTCGGTCGGTGAACACTTTGGTCAGTCTGTCGACGGGACAGTACCCCCCTCCATACCATTGAACCCTATTATTCAACTCACACCTTACTCCTGGACTGGTGAGTCGTGGTGGTGTCAGTACTAGGGGTACAAACATTCCATGTACCACACGCGGTCGGGACTGGGTTTGGGGGGAATTCGGACTCTAGGGGAGAAGGTAACATTCCATGTGGGTTACGCGTCGACTGATATGAAGTGACCTAAACTCCCCTGTTCGAGAGAAGTTGAGATGGTATTACCTCGTGTGTGCCCCGTGACACTACATGGGTTTCCATTACATCCGTAAGAGGACCGGGAACTCTGTCTGTACTGAAAGTTCAATCGAGGGAAAAATGACCCTTGTCGTACCGTTTCATAATGGTCAAAGGAGGGTCCTTTTCCGAAACTCGAGTTTGAGGGTAAATCTAAGGACCTACATTGTCTATGGTCGACCTCGAGTGTCACAAAGAGGAAAGAGATGCTTGAAGAGACTGAGGACCCTTACCCTGGGTTCGTCAGTACAGACACAATGTACCGGGACAAGGAACGTGACGACTGTCCAGGTTCCCCTTTCATTCGGGTTATACCTACGTAGTCCTGGGGTGGAAGGATGCGTATTAGTCAGTGGGGTCCCCATTTAATTTTACACTCGTCAAACGAATGTTGATCGTTAACAGGAATTTTTGACCGTATTTAAACTTGACCATATGGAATGGATCCACCCGTTCGAGTAATCTCAAACAGACGTCTTGGCTTCCTTTTCCCAGTAGAGTGGAAACCTCCGTCTTTGGTGCCCGTTCTGGCATTGGGCAACTCGTTACTAGACGTAAGTTCCGTCACTACGGACGAGAGAAGTCTCTCTCGGTTTCTACTCTGTCCATATCTCTGTCCCTCAGGACCCCTGTGACAAAGGACCCCAGGTTGACGGGGAAAGAGAAACACAACGGTCAATATACTCCGTCGGGGAATAGGAAAGTTATTTAAGAGAAAACGGTCTCAATTAATCGCTACCCAAAAATAGTGAACGTCGGTTTTACTGTGTAACCGTTTAAAAGAGTAGGACTGTCGACCGGACCGGGTGTCAATCTACTCGAAAGGACAAACCAACCAACCAACCAAAACAAAACAAAACGAAGTATAGTAGGTAAACAGGAGAGACAGGAGTTCCTACGGAGACTCAGTGTCGGATGATAAACGTCGTGGGTCCACAAGTTCTAAAAAACTCTTGCGGTGAAAACCACCGGGTCTCAAGTGGTACTGTAACGAGAAGGGACGACATCAGTACAGGAATGAAAAAGGAACCCCCTCTTGAAAGTACAGAGGACCGAACCACGGGGGGGGGGGTAAGTGATGGAGTTATGGGGGAAGAGAGACGAACGAACGATAAAGATCGTCCACTACCATGTTTTAACTTGTTACTACGGGGGAGGAGGTGGGTCTTGACGCTTGAGGGGGACGGGGATTCTTAAAATTAGTCGAAGGAAAAAAGAGGAAGGGGAAGACAATCGTAATCTACGTTTGGGAACCTGTTAACTTTTAATAGGGGAGAAAATTTCGGACGAAACTCCGAAGTGAACTTTGTAAACTGGAGTTAAGGCTATCTGAAAATCCCTAGAATAAAGATTTGTAATATCCGTTTCCGGGAACTGTCAGAGTCTAACTTATGATTGGTAGAGGGGTACACCGTCCGTAAAAAACGGACGTCTTGTAAACTTAAAGGGAGGATACAAAGACTTTAACCATCCTCTGTCTTAAGTGGAGGACATCTTCGACTTTGCCTCTTCCGTTACCGTTGGGTGAGGTCATGAGAACGGACCTTTTGGGGTACCCGTCTCCTCGGACCATCCGACGTCAGGTACCCCAGCACTTCTCAGTCTGTGCTGACTCACTGAAGTGAAAGTGAAAAGTGAAAGGACGTAACCTCTTCCTTTACCGTTGGGTGAGGTCACAAGAACGGACCTCTTAGAGTCCCTGTCTCTTCGGACCACCCGACGGTAGATACCCCAGCGTGTCTCAACCTGTGCTGACTTCGCTGAATCGTCGTCGTCGTCGTCGTCTTCGACTTTTCTCAACTATCAGTGAGAAGTCGGAGAGAACGTCGATCTTATATTCGTGGATTTAATACTCACCGGACAGTTTACGTGTGTCGACTCTGGATCTTCGATAAAGCCGTTTATTCTTTCCAAGTGTTCAATAGGTAAGACCGTCACCATCGTTTCTGTCGTCATTATAAGTCATACGTCCCCGTCGGACCGGAACCACGGAGGTGCCCAGTTCACGGGACGTCGGGTCGTCGTTACACGTACAGCCTGTCGAAGATACCGTAACTAGAACCGACTCCTGACCGACGGATCGAGGTGAAACACGGACGAGTAAAAGAGTTAAACTAAGCTGTCGGAAGGTGTTCCTAACACATTAAAAGGGTCACAAGAACAAAAGAAATTGAACGAGTGTCGATCTTTGGTACTTACTACGTGGGAGTGACATAAGTACTATACGTTGTCAAACAAAAAAAGAACACCGTGTTTATCTTTATAAAGTAGACTTTCCAAGTGTACATTCTAGATCAACGAAACGACCACTCACTAGGTGCTGAGTCGTATTGAACTAAGAAAGGAACACTTTACCATAATCGTCGACCAAAGAAAAAAAAAAAAAAACCACCCCCGTCTCCTCCTCGGTGTCGGTCAGTTAACCTCGTCGTTGTCTTCACTATCTTAACGTTTCTTTCTTTCTCCACCAAACCTGGGTCTTTTATCGAAATATTTCGAGAAATATTTGAAGTCAAGACACGTATTTTATTTTAGTGTCTAGAGTACCCTAGTGAAGTCCCTACGAAGAGAATAAAATACCCCCCCTTCAATCCAGGATACCACTAACACACTGTTAAACCAAATAGTCGATTTGGGTCTACTATACCTGTCACTTCCTTTCTTCCCAACGTACGAGTCAGCACAGACTGAGAACTCTGGGATACCTTACAACGAGAGGTCCGAGGAGACAGGTACCCCAAGAGGTCCGTTCTTATGACCTCACCCAGCAGTAATAGAAGAGGTCCCGTAGAAGGGGTGGGTTCCTAGTTTGGACGTAGAGGACGCCTAGTCCGTAACCGTCCGTCGAGGAAATGATCCCTCGGCGGGTCCTTCGGGTACCTGTCACTTTCCTCTACGAGAATTATCCTTAAGACTTTGTTACCCGTCTTGCCAGTGGATTCATCATCTCATCCCTAAACCTCTAAGATCTAGAACCCAAGATAGTCCGTAACTCTACAGTCAGTACCAGGGACGAGGGGTCGTGGGAGGGATAGAAGGAGTTGGTGGAAGATGAAGAGAGGGAAGTCTAGGTTTCGACCTCTGACTGTTCACGGTTGTACGGGTGGCGAACGTGCGTGGGGAGATAAGTGCGTAGACCGTTATATAAGATGCAAACGTACACAAGAATCTCCCCACTAAAGGTATCGTTGCCATCCTTATATTTTTTCCGTGGACTCACTACGGAATTTCTATTTAGTGGGAGAATTTCTTCGGAAGGTAAAGTCCTTAATGTCCGACACCTGTGAAGCTCAAAGAATCGCCGGACAGTGTACATGTGTAAAGATTTAGGTCAAGTGACAGGAGGTCACACTACTTAATTTTTGTAAAATCGGAGGGAGAATCCGGTCTTCTATTTCTCTCTAGGACCGACCTACTAATAAAATACTTGGTTCTTCCTTCCTCCCTTTTTTGAACATACAAAACTCATGGATGTTCCGTGAGTTGTAAAAATGAATAAAATAGAGTAAAAGTATTTTTTTTTTTTTCCGCAACCCGACCGTTCAATACGAAGACTTAGGAAGTAGAGTACTCTCGTCTCCCCTCTCTCCCTGCTCTCCCGTCATAACCGAGTAAAAGACTAGACTCCCCACCACAGGATGTTCATTTTCCGTGATTGATATTTGAGTGAAGGAACTTTGGAGAGTCGGAGTTACTCAAAATAAGAAAAAGAAAAAAAATTACCTTTCTTTAAACATGTGTCACGACATAAAATTTTGTTTTGTCATCATTCAACAGACGAGGGATTTTAGAAAGGAAAAAGAACTCGGACACAGTGGTAACATTTTGTTTAAAAATGTGAACCCTCGTCTACACCTTTCCCAAATAGAGTGGACATAAATTTTAAAATTAAGTAAACAAACAAGTAAGTAAGTGTGTTACTGACAAATAATCAGAAGAAACACAACCAGGACCACTAAATCCGACTCTTTACGTGTATCTGCACCCGGACCGGGAGAGTTTCGAACAGTAGAATAACTTTCTTTCTTTACTTAACCAATCAATAGTAAATACTTTGACGTTTAACACTATGCTCACAACTCTTTTTCGTGTACTATGACACCACAACGTCTTTGGTCATGAGCTCTTTCGTTCGAGGTGTAAGTCTCTCAGCCTCTTGAATCCAAATAATGTGGCCGCCTGAGTCTCCTGAATTGCGAGGTTCGAGACTCGGGGCTTGTAAACCCAATGTCTCAAAGATAGGTATCTGTCCGTACTAATGCGCCCAAACGACCAAACGTCCCCGACCCGCTAACGTTTCTCGGTCTGTTCCCATTCACTCCATTCGAGGTCAAGGATTGTAACACTCAGGGGTGAAAGACTCTGGACGTACTAGATTTGAAACGTTCCTGGTTCGACTCAATGTCTTCGTCTTCCTTGTCCTCCAATACATTTTAAAATTGAAAAGGAAAAGCCAATTTCGTGATCCCGTGCCTGGAGCAAAGAGGTTTCAAGATGGCAACCCTAGATAGGTATACTCCCAGCCTACTCAAGTGTGACCTTCAGTAGGTGGGACATCGTACTTATTCAAGTTAGTGTAACAAAAGGTAGTTTGTCTACGTACTCTAGTCACAAGAGTCCTTCACCCTCCTAATTACTTTAGTTACCTTTGACCTCCTTATTAAACTCTTACGACCTTTACCAAACCACCTGTTTAGGCCAGTCCTTCGAGGTCTTTGGGGACAAACGTCGTTCTTCCACGGTCTAGTCTCTCTCTCCCTCTTCCTCTGTCTTACTCTTCGATTCTCGCGTCTTTTGTTAGATGGGGTTCCTCCCGGAAGGGGTTGTGGCGTGTCTCTCTTTCGCGCCATACGCACGAGATTTCGTATTCCTCGCTAGAATTTAAGTGAGCAGTAATCATGGACTCGATCAGTTTCGATTAAAAGTTACTGAACCACTAATTATTATCTGTGTCCACAAACCGTACGAGAGACCTCGGTTCTTCGTAGGAGAATAATCTCCAAAAGGTCTACCGGTGGAACCTAAGACGGTTGTGGTGGTCTACCCTTCCCATGGGAATCGACCTGACTCAGACACGTAGGGACGTCAACAATGGACAGTCTGAACCCGAAGACTTACTCTATTGTGCCTTGTACCAACCCAATTTACCTGTAAGGACTAAGGACCAATATCGAAATAGGCAGAAACGAGGATATAGAATTACTTAGTCTAGTTTGTTGTATGCTTGAGATTCAGAGAACGGGAAAGAGAATAAAATCAGACTTCGGATTCAGTCTCGTTTAATCCTCTTTGGTCAGGAAACTAAACGAAGACGGACCCGAAGGTGAACCGGGACGCATAGGAAGACCTATTTTTGTGGAGGATTCCACTACTGCCGAGTCGGCCACGAGAGAATGGTAAGACTTTCGTCCTCACTCTTTCTTTGAAAGGGGTCCCAATGGACAGTAAGTAAGTAAAAAAGGTGGTCCTAGAGGCGACGGTCCAGACCTCCTCCCACACACTTGGGAGACGATTCCGGTACGTTTCGAGGAAGAACCCGAGTCTTAACCCCTTTGTAACACGTTTGTGAAAGGTTAAATCCCAGTCGAGCCTGGTGAGTGTGTTCTCGATAATAGGAGGTATTTTTCAATTACATCCAAAGGAGATCATAAAAGGGAAGAGAATTGGTTCTAAGATTTGAAGAAGACCTCAGGTTTAGAGTCGTCCTATAACGAAATACATCTGACTTTATAAAAAGTTGAAATAAATTTGAATTCCGTACAGTTTCCTCGAGGAAGATACGCGGATCCTGACTCACTAGGACCCTCCCAACCCGATTCAGAATAGTGTGAAGTGGATGGTGCACCGAACGGTCCTCGGAAACGTTTGACTTTCAACTTAGTTAGTTAGCAAGTTTATGTTCCGTTGAAGAGACGAAAGTCCTTTACATAGGAGATCATTCTCTATTTCGGTGTATGTGTATTTTTCTATATGTTTCACCACACGAAGTCCCCCTTCACAAGACCCGACCTTTAGTTCTCGGGTATAGTACCGTCACCAAGACGGCAACCAGTTACCACTGAGTTGTAACGAAGAGACTTGGGGTGAGACTTGAGGAGACATACCCTTCCTAAACCCAATAGTGTTATCGTCCACTAAGGAATATCCGAGATGGATGTCTGGTATAGGGTTTAGATATGGGAACGGAGGTCCAGGTACTGCTGAGGACAGGTGTGGCCGCGACAGAGTAAGGAGATGTTAGTACTTTTCCGAGAAACAGACGGACAAAGGACAGAACGATAGGATTTTAGGTAACAGTGTGGGTCTCATTAGAAAAACTTTCGTGTTTAGTATAGAATAGTGTACCGGGGGTTGGGGAGGTGGACTCTAAGAGGTCGACCGAGGGTTGATGTGAATGTCACTTCGTACAACGTCCGGAAGGTACGAGGGGTACCGGACTGGGGCTAATCGAGGGACTGAAATGGAAGAACACGAACGGAGGAGGAGGTGATACCCTACTGGTGAAGGAAACGGGTTTGGTGTGGGTACGATTAAGAAAGGACGAAAAGGTAGGTCTTTTAAGGGAAGGGTTGTCTGAGTACAGAAGAACCGAAAACAGGGTCTGTGTGGTATAAGAGAGAGACAGGGAGTTTTACTCCTGGTCTCCTGGTTACTTTATTTATCGTCTTTAGTTCCGATCTAAGATCAGGTTGACTCCATAATCTGCCTCCTATTGTAGATTCAACGAGTAAACCATGAGACTACCCCCGTCCTCTTCCCTTCTCCTTCTTGCTCATACCCTGTACAATTTCGTTGAAGGACCCGTAGCAAGTACTTTGGGAGTGGGAAGAAAACTAGGGAAAGGGAACGGATCCTATGCGTTCGTATTAGTATCGATTCGACCAGCGACACAAGTCACAGACCAGACTAACCAGTAGACTACCAAAAATTGTAGTACCGACGATCACCAGAAAGTTCGCCGACAGGGGGAGAAACTTGGTAAAGGACGAGATACGATCTTCAGGCAGGAGTCCGTCCTGAAAAGTTTCAAAGGAGACTCCCAGACGATTTCCGTCTTTAAGAATTTACACTTCAATACCCCGGTGGGTTCTTTGTTCGGTCCTAATAAACTTTGGAATATTAAGTAGTTTCAAACATAAGACGAAGTATTCTTTAGACACAAACAAATTATATTTTTATTGCACAATTTTATGACAGTTCGAAACGTCAAATCTCTTACCCAAACCGTCAGGCTTACCATTCCCAGACCTAACGACAAGACGGAGAACGAAGAACAGACTGGAACTCTTTCAAGGAGTCGGAGAGAGTCGGAGGTATAAGAAGCATACCACCAACTTATAAGATATCATTTATAAGATACCTAATACTCGGGTCTCCCGGTCTCAGACACAAAACAAGTAGAATTCTAAGAAGTACCTCAGTCTTCTCACAGGACAGGTGTCTTCAGTAAAAGACACACAAGGAAGGAGATATAGTCTGTATGCACGTGTATACCGATAGGGTAAAAATGGTGATCTACCTCTCGCACATAGGATCCTAAAAGTTAGGTAATCACTCTTTCGTTTGTAAACAGAAAACACAGAATTGGTTTAGTTGAAGATATGACTACTGTTATAGTAATTTTTACAGATAGGTTTTTTACGTTGACATTCTATTAAGAGTCTTGATAAACAAGAATTTTATTAATTCTCCGTCTTCGTTTCCTCTTTGTGATTGAATTCGTATTACCAATGGGGACCCTACCCTATGTAACCCTAACCCATCCTCACTCCTCGAGACACCCCTCGAGGCTTACATAGATTGACGACTAAAGAACAAAGTTTTATCTAGACTTCTTTTGTGTAGGTTTATACAATTGGAACCTACTCAAGACCCACCAACTTGTGAATCTACACAAAGAGACACAAACTTTAAAAAGTGTTAACGGTTAAAAAAATTTCGTCCCCCTCCCTTCGGAGATCCTACTTTAAATACGAGTGACAAAGACAGAGTTATGTAGACGGATTGTTCGAAAAATTCTAAGAGGAGTCTATTGACGGTGCACGTCGCCTTTGCTGGTGCCTCATTTTCGGGATGACACAACGAGGCGAACCAGAGAGGACAACAGGGGGAGGATGATTTGGCCTATAAAACGGGACTTCAATTCAGATGATTTCCGATAGTGTATTTGAGTCAACTGATTAATCAAGAACAGAGGTTTAACCTAACAAAAGTTGATTCAACTTTCTACTTCTTTTGACCAGAGACAGACAAGATCGATGGTGTCGATACATTGTTCGGTGGGGTTTGGAACCACCGTATTTTGTTGACAAGACACTACGAGTACCTTGAAACGAGGTACTCTAGACCTCGGAGTCCAACCCTCCAAGTTCGGGGAGTCCAACCCCCACTGAACTGTCAACCCTCCCGGACCGACCAAACCCCCGGCTTTAGTGACCCTCTACAGAAAGGAGATCACAGGCCATCAACTATGACCGACACTCGACTCTGACATCGTCCCCGACAGTTGACTCGGTAGATGACCACTATTTGTTCAGTGATACGAACCGGGTCTAGGGTACCCCAACCCTCATCCTCACCCCCCGTCTCTATATGACGAGAGGTGCCCTCTCCACAGTTTCTTAAACGTCCGTATAACATTTTGGTAGGGTTATAACAGGAGTGGGACGAGAGTTTCACTTTATCTTACCTATTTGGACCTTGGAGGAAAGAGAAACAGGTTAGTTTACTCGGTGTACCTCCTTATCGACTTACATAAGTGAGGTAATAGATATTTGTACATACAACCTAGTTCAAGTTCTCCGAGTCTATGTTCGATTAAACCATCATCAAATAAAATGGTCGAGATAAGGAAACCTTTCGACTGACCAACAAAGAATACTGGTCATTTGTATTTCCAGTATTTATTGTATATATGATTTTAAAAGTGGCGTTACTTTATAAGAGTTTTCCGTTGAAATAATAGATAACGACGTATTGTTTAATGAGACTTTAAATCATCGAATTTTGTTGTTTGTCCATAATAGAGTGTCGAAGACACCCAGTCCTTGAACACTTGTCGAATCGGCTCATCGAGACTGAGTCTCAGAGAGTACTCCAGCGGTAGTTCTACAACGGGTCCCGACACACTAGACTTCTGAATTGACCCCGACTTCTTCGACGAAGGTCACACCGAGTGAGTATACAGACAACCCGTCCTCCGGGGTCCAGGAGTGGTCCCCAACCGTCCACTGGAGTCGAGGAGTGGTGCACCCGGGGAGACATCCTACCGACGTCACAAGAATACTACACTGTCGACCGCAGAAGGTCTCACTCACTGTACTCTCGTTCCCACGTCTCCTTAGGTACCATGGAAAATACAAGTTTAGAGACATTCACTGTGTTCCAGCGTGGACGATACAAGAGAAGTACTCTTCACTCAATGATTCAGTGTGCGTCCCCTCCTCTCGATTCGGGATGGAGAACTTTCCTAAGTGTAGTTTCTTACACACTAATATATGGTTCTGGGTGTGTCCCTTAAACTCTTGCTCCAAGGAGAGTGAGACAGGACATCTATAGACGGAGTCCCGTGTACAGGAATGAATCCGTTGGTTAAACCCCTTTATTCATGAAAGGTACGCCTGTTAATCGTTAGTCAAAGGTGATAAGGAAAGTCTACCCTCCATGAAGACCTGACGACAGAGGAGGAGACGAGGATAGAAACATACTACCCTTGACTGAGAACAGCTATTTTCGAACCTCTTACCAGATTTCGTAACACATAAAATAAGAATGAGTTTCAAACCCACTACCATATCTCCACACCCGTAAGAGTACGGTCAAAGTTAGTGAGGTAACTGTGGTCCCAGATGGACGAGTAGACTCAACGGACCTGTCCGTACAGGAGGGAACATTAGGTAAAATGCTGTATAGAAAGTTTTGAGGTTTGAACTTACCAGTCCTACTATCTACACCGACACGAAATCCGGTCCCACCGAGTATTCTACGTCTTTTTAATGATAGAAGTTTTTCGTTTTCGAAAAAACTTCCTTTTCATTTCACATTAGTACTCATTGACAAAGAGTAGGAAACACTCTCCATTGTCTCTTCTCAGTTACTGAGTAAATAGACTCTTTTCCTTTGAATTCACCGGGGGTCAAGTCCATAGACTTTCCTTCTAGACGATGTTCAGGATTGAACCCTTTTCGGTCGGGAATCCTGTTCCATCGGTCCAGGGACTGTCTCTCTACCCCTATTGAGGGAAGTTCCTTTTTTCCCAGCTCAACATTAGACCAAGACCTTGGTTAAGTTGGACCGATGAATCGTCATTTCTATTTAACTTGGGTGTCTCTTTTGACTTTTATTGTAAAAGGACCGTTCAGGAAGTTACCTGAATCACACAAATCTAAATACTCCCCCACTTACTGGAAGAGACTGAACCACAAAGGGTAAAAGCAAAAAGGTCCTGACTAAAAGGTAGACCGGATTGGTCTCGAGCTTCAATCACTTAGTTCGTCTCGGTCATCCGGACTGACCTCGACCGACCTTGTCTCGACCCTTTCTGTTTCTCCGAGGAAAGACTTTTCGGACAGGTCGTCTTCGGACAAGGAGGGGCGGACGGAGTCTCGTAACGGGATTCTCCCTTGGGTAAGGTGAGAAGTGGTGGGGTCGTCTACCCCGTAATCGACTGGACCCCTACAAAGGTAGACTCTTCACCCGACACACTTTTCCTTCCTTCCCACAATAGTTCACGTTCCTTTGATCGAGTGTCCGGACCCCACCAGATGTAGAGGTCGTCTCTTTTGAACCTCCGTGGTACATGCAAAGGTCTTCCCAAGTCTGCGTCGTCTCACGACTACCTGGGACGATCATAGACCGTCTTCATTGTTACCCTGTCAACTTCGACTTTCGGCGGTCTGGTCTACCCCAGTACCTGTGGGGACCTCCCGGTCGTTGGTCTAGTCCTATGTAGAGTTTTCTTTGTCTGAAACGTCCTACGGTACATCCGAAGGGTGCGATCCCCTCTTCCTCCTGTCATCTCTTTTAGGTCCTAATTGACTTGAAACTCTACTTTTCTGACTCTCTACTCTTTCACGTCCCCAAAACATCTTTACTAATGTCAACGTACAAGACTGTAAATCGAGTAATTCGAAGTAATGTCTTTTATTGCAATATATAGACCGGATGGGTTCAGACGCCGAATTCTTTTAAGTTTGGACAGTAAGACAAAGAAGAATGTGGAACGGGACAAACAGTACAGTATATCTCTCTTTCCAATAAACCCCAATCACCCAGAGAGTCGTAGAGTTGTCTACTGATATTGGTACGTCACACTCCAGTGCTGGTCATTCAGAAGATCTGGTCTCCAGTCTTTTATGACAGAAATTTCCCAGTCTATTCTTCATGAACTCCAAAACGTGTGATACGAAAGAGACAACGTTGAGAGGTTGAGACGGAAACGTCGTGTCTTCGTCGGTCTCTGTTGTGTATTTGCTTACCCCTTGTTACCTTGATACTGCCTGTGACTTTAAACTTACAGTGTCAAAAGTCTACAGTGTTTCAGAATAAGAAAGGAACTAAAACAAAAGCTTCGTAGTTTTTACAGTTTGGATGAAAATCGAACTTCTGGTATGTCTGTGTCCGTCACCTGACCTAAACCGGGTGTTCGTCCTCAAACGATTGGGAAAATGACTGGTGCCGAGAGACGTGAGATCCCCCTAATGAAACAAGTGTACGGACCGAGACCCAATTTTTCAAGTCGAAGAAATTTTTACGGACCCTCTATCAGAGGACCCTTAGTGTCTTATAAATGTGTGTCATAAAGGGGTCCTTAATGGGAAAAATACACCAAAGCTCTGTTCGCTGTTCGATTCTTTTCGTTGTTGAGAGTATGTTCGATGAAAACACAATCGTCTTCCATAGTCGACTCGAGATTCAGAGTTCATCTGTCCTGGACGCAGACAAAAGGGGATGACAACATAACGAGCTCAGATTACGTCAGAGACTGTGGCTCATCCGTAATTTACTTACAAACAACTAACTTAATAACTCACTCACTGACTTTTGAGGAAAAATCGGGAAAAGTCTTGCATACAATAAGGTAGTATACACACAATATATGGAGAGTGAAATTTTTACGGACGTTCACACTAAATCTTAAGTCTTCTAAGTAGTACGTATTTATCTTCTAACAGAAGTTTACAAACCGGGCTTAAGGTGCAGTGACATTTTGATGTTTCGGTAACGGCCGAGACAAATCCCTCGCGTCCCCGTACAAACGGGGTTCTTCGATTTCTTTTTGACTTTCATACTCTGACGAGAACCATTCTTTCCACGGTGAGTACAGAGAGAGGACTGTAATTGAAACTGGTCCGCACCGGAGGTAGTAATACAGGTCATGTACTTTCTTGATGGACCCTTTGAATCGTCCCGGGTGCTACACCCTCCTCGACCGTCACTTTTGGGGAGATTTAACCACGCAGAGAGGGGTAATTCGGTGTACTGTAGATCCGTTCGTCTCGTTTGAGTTTCTATTAGTGTGTTGGAAACCGATGGAATTGAGTCGTGAATTATGCTTATACGAAGAGTCGAGAGGAAAATTTCGAAAGAAATGATTTAGGGTTCATTGAAACCCTTCCCTTAGTAGTCTTACACCCTCTGAAACCCTACTATTGATTACACACCATGGTTCTTCTCCGTTTTCTTTTTCTAGTTTCTAAACAAAGAGACTCGACCCACCGTGGAACCGTGACTTAGGACCCTTGTCTACGACCGACTAAACTTAATTTTTTCTCGTCTTCATCGGTTTCTATTCTTTATTAACCGATTTTCTATGTTTCGGTATGAAAACTGTCCCCTGTTATTTCAAAAGGTTCGTCTCCAATCTTATTGACTGAAAGTTTTTTATTATTGGAGTTCCTTTTGATCCTCTTCTCTTATAAAAAAGGGGACGTCAAACTTAATTCTGTACCAGTCGTTTCTTCTCTGGGAAAGGTTTCCCAGAGTCGTCCTATTTAGTTAGATCACCTCCGGAAACACGAGGGTTTCTTACTACAGTCTTGGGTAAGGTCCCTCTTCTTTCTCTACAAACGTGATTTCCAGTGAACTCTTGATATTTCTATTTACGATAAACATTACTGAATTTTTCCTAAGGTCCTTCCTCTCCTCAGTTGATTGACAAAATCTTAGTCACCTTTTCATTCTTGAAAGGACCAACTTTTGAAAGTCTCCCAGTAAATCTATAAGAACTTTCAGACACTTTGAAACTCCCCTTTCTTGGGTTCTCATACTACTACCTTTTTGATACAATATAGGAAATTGACAATTTACATCCAACACACAAATGTGTACACAACCAGTAATTTTTTATTAACTTTTCCAAAGACCGTCATTCTTCAGTCCCTGATTGTTAGGGAGGTGGGACCAATAATTCACTGGGAATTTCGGGAACCCAGTGGGTCTATAAGTATCGCGTCCCTCTATAGGTCCATAGATCTCAATTTTGTGATCGGACACTAAGTCCTCTGGACCCAAGTGTAAAGTCGAGGTAATGGAAGAAAAAAGCGAAAGGAAAAACCGGTACGATGTGGTACGTCCTCGAATCCAGGGATGGTCTCGTCCCTATCCCTTACTTGGGTTATGGGATGTTACCCCCTTACCGTAGAATTGGTGACCTTCAGGAAAAAAAAATTAACTTACTTTCTCAGAAATTTAAGACATCACGAAATACTAAAAAGTTTTTAAAGTGTGTGTACTGAAGTATATTAGGGTATTATTGGTAAAGGGGGAGATGAGGACGAACCGGGGAGAGGAGAAGGGAGAAGGAGTGGTCAAACAAGAGACATAGAGACTTAGAGGAAGAAAAAACAAAATAAGTGGTTAAACAACATCAAAACTCTAAGGTGGATATTTACTATACTGTAACATAAAAAGTAAGAGACAGACCGAATAAAGTGAATCCTACTACGGGCGGTTTAGGTAGGTACAACGACGTTTACCGTTTTTAAAGTAAAAAATACCGACTCATCATAAGGTAAGCCTCTCCCGTTACCGTGGGGTGAGGTCATGAGAGCGGACCTTTTAGGGTACCTGTCTCCTCGGTCCATCCGACGTCAGGTACCCCAGCACTTCTCAGTCTGTGCTGACTCGTTGAAGTGAAAATGAAAAGTGAAAGTACGTAACCTCTTCCTTTACCGTTGGGTGAGGTCACAGGAACGGACCTCTTAGGGTCCCTGCCCCCTCGGACCACCTAACAACAGAGACCCCAGCGTGTCTCAACCTGTCCTGACTTCACTGAATCGTCGTCGTCGTCGTCGTCATAAGGTAACACACATATATAGTATAGACTAAATAGGTAAGTAGACAACAACCTATGAACCTAACGAAGGTATGGAACAGTTAATATTAACTACGACGACACTTGTAACCCCATGTATATATAAAAACTTAATTACAAAAACGAAAACCTATATATGGGTCCTCACCTTAACGACCCGGTATACCATCAAGACGGAAATTAAAAAATTCTTTAGAGGTATGACAAAAGATACCACCGACGTGGTTAAATGTAAGGGTAGTTGTGACATGGTCCTAAGGGAGAGGAGGTGTAGGAACGGTCATAAATAATAAACACAAAAAACAAAACAAAAGGTTTGATATTTGAAAAATAAACCATAACCCCATATCGACTAATTGTTGTAGCACCATCAAAGTCCACTTATCGTTTCCCTAAGCCAGTATGCATATGTACCTAGGTAGAGGGAGTTTGGGGGGAGGGTAGGTCCGACCGTGTATTGTTACTCGTCTTAAGATACACGACATGTTATTCAGGAACAACAAACATAGGTAAATTTTATATTGTCACACATGTACTGGAAGGGTTTCAGAGATTGAAGGGGAGGGGGAGCTGTGGGTACTCAAGTAAAAGATTCAGAGACGAAGCATTCTTCTAAGTAAACATATTAAAGAAAAATCTAAGGTGTTTATTCCCTACAACATACTATAAAGAGAAAGAGACAGTCCGAATGGAGTGAATCCCACTGTGAGATCCAGGTAGGTACAACGACTTTTACCGTAGTCAAGTAAGAAAAATTACCGACTCATTATAAGGTAACATATGTACATGACGTAGAAATCGGTAAGTCGACAACAACCTGTGCACCAAACGAAGGCATGGAAGTCAAGTAAAGTCAGCGAGTCAGCACAGGCTGAGAAACGCTGAGGTACCTAACGTCGTGCGGTCCGGAGGGACAGGTAGTGGAATCGTTAACATTTATTACAACGATACGTGTAACCCCACGTACATATAAAAGTTTAATTACAAAAACCAACCCACAAAACAAACAAACAAAAACTCATATATGGGTTCTCACCTTAAAGACCCAGTATCCCATCAAGATAAAAATTAAAAAAACTTTTTAGAGGTATGACAAATGTATGGTTAGATGTGGGATGTAAATGGTCAAATGACGTATGGTTCGATGTAGGGGTAGTTGTCACAGGGTCCCAAGCGAGAAGAGGTGGAGGAGTCGTCGTAGATAATAAACGCAAGAAAAACTACTGACGGTAAGACTACACACTCCACTATAAAGTCGTACCAACACTAAACGTAACTAGTATAGTAAACGTTTATAGAACTGGGTAAGTCATCCGACAAAAAATTAAAACAGTTAATAATGAAGACGACGTGTTTTCGAAAATTCAAATTAATCCAGGGTCAATAAATGAAAACGAGAACAAAGGAAACGAAATCCTTTACCTAGGTTTTGATAACGACGTTAAATACAGTCTCATAGTACGGATACAAAAGGAGATTCTCAAACCATCATAGGTCAGAACGTCAATCTAGAAATTTAGTAAAACTCAAATAAAAAATATGCCACAGTTTCTTACTAGACTAGGGTAAGAAAATGTACACCAACAGATCAAAAAGGTCCTGGTGAATAACTTCTCTGACAGAAAAGAGAACGGAGGAAACAGTATCTAATCGACTGGTATTCATACACCCAAATAAAGACCCGAGAGATAAGACAAGGTAACTAAATATACAGACAAAAACACGGTCATGGTATGACAAAACGACTGACATCTAAACATCATATTAGGATTTAGTGCCTCGTATTAAGGAGGTCGAAATAAGAAGAAAGAGTTCTAAATCTATAAACCTCAGAAAAAACAAAGGTACTTTCAAAATTTCTATAAACAAGATCAAGACACTCTTTACGGTAACCATAAAATTATCCCTAACATAACTTAGACATCTAACGGAATCCATTATACCAGTAAAATTGTTATCATTAAGAAGGTAAGATTCTTACACCATATAGAACGGTAGACAGATACAGTAGAAGTCGAAGAAAGTAGTCACAGTTAAGAGATGTATGTCCAGAAAATAGAGGAATGTATCCAAATAAGGATCCAGAAAATAAGAAAACTACGTTAGTTGAGGTAGTGGAAGATTGTTTCTCTCGCCGATGTATATTAAATAGGAAAGTATCGGAATCATAAGAATAGTCAATTCACTTTTATTACTCACAAGGAACACTCCAATAACAATTCACTTCAGGGACCTTACCTGTGTATCATCCACGAGTCTTCTACCGGAACTTAGACAACGTGAATTTAGTTGAATCATCGATTGAAGTATCTCGTGAACGATACACACTGACGAAACAAGTGTGACTCATAAGGGTTGTCGGGATACCGGTCCTACCCTTAACAATAACGAGGACCATGTTCGATCACCCATCAGATCGGTCCGTCGGGTCGAGGTTCGGAAACAAGAATGGACTAGACTATAGTCCCTCTCTTTCATACCGAACCTGAATATATTAAAAGAAGGAGTAACAAAAATACTGTGTCTCTTACTCTACTCCTCCAAAAGGAGTGAGTCATCGTATTTATCGATGACTGGAGTAAGGTTATTCTTATCAATTTTTCTCACCGGAATTTATATTTTTCATGTCAGTATTGATTGTAAAATAACAGGTCCGTCACAAGATCTACGGAACAATATACCTAAGTAATTAAAGGAGTTGTTGGAATACTCCGTCAACGGTTATAGAACGGGTGAAATACCTCTAATTCGTTTGTACACCATCTTGAACCAAAACCTGGTCGACAACCTCGAGGTTCCGGTGTGAGTGGTAATATGGTGTTTCAGAAAGTTAGAACCCGAAAGACACCACTCAGTTGTTCGTCAATAACCTCGACAGGACCGATACACAGCTCCCACCCTCCTCGATACATCAAAGTCTCTTTTGACATTTCACTTTAACCTTCTTCATATTATAAATAACTGTCGAATGTTAAATTCACACGTCCCTGTAAAATTCAATTACACAGGATGGATCCCAAGGTTCAGGAACCTGAAGTGGTTTCTATTATTGTCCCCAGACACTCGATAAAAATTATGAAGTTTTACGAATAATTATACAGTGTTAGTATATTTTGTATCAGTCATATACCATTGTTTCGGAGTTTCTTTTTCTGAAAATCTCTGTGTAAAGTAAAGATCTGAACTCGTTCCAAAGTTCCTAAGGATTGAGATCTTTACTTATCTAAAAACAGAGAATCTCGACTTTATTTGGAATATCTACAGTCTAAACGGGATTATCTCTTCTATGGGGTAATAGTTTTTCTTAAGTTGTTCTGAATTTTTGAAGTTCTTTCTTCAACGACTGTCTGTACTTTCCGTTAAAATCGGTAAATGAATCTTAACGGTCAGTGGTATCCTCGTCTTCTCCGTAAAAAGACGGTTGACCAACTTCGAACACGGTCTTGCTAGGACGACAAAGAATTAACAGGATTTTCGAACATCGGTCGTTAAAGAGACGGTTCGGAATGGAGTGAAAGTACAAAGATATTATACGTCTAGTGCTTCACAGGGTAAGTCTCACCCTTTTGCTCTTAAGTGAAGGAACAGGAAGGAGAGAAACCTCGAGTGGTGGATTGGACATGTTACGGAGGGACACGTTATTATGTGGTCACCAATAGAGTTTTGGAACTCATGGTAGAAGAATTTTTTTTTTAACTCATGGAAAATTGTACACTAATTAGGAGTACCGTTTGAACATTCTCTCCCTTTTTGTCACAATAAGAATAAAGGCTCATTATTGGATTGTTAATACTGACCACCTGTATTTTGAGAGACACACTACATAAGTCAACGTTTAATGTCTACTTTATTTCCTATTTGAGAGTAAGATATTTTTTCTTTCTGGTGTATTATTGATACACATACGTATGTATGTGCACACACACATACACACACACACTCAACCTCCCAACCCGATACTTCAACACCGTTTTTTAGAACGTCGCATGTGCGGTCATATTAGTCACCAATGAAGGGATCCACCCTCACTCACTTTCCCCGATATTTATTCCTATAAGTGAAAGTATAAACACATGGAGACATAACAAAATTACAAAATGTTATTTATATAATAAAAATGTTTAAGTTTTTATTAAGATTTTTTCCTTTTTTACAAACTTCATCTACTACTGACAGAGTGTGTTATCTGGTAGAATAGATCAAGTAAGACAGTCTAAAGTATAAAAGTTCTCACTAAAGTTTCTCCACAATCTTGTTGGACCGGGTAGAGACGTTCTTTTGTCAACACACCATAGACTCAGAACACCTTTTCGTTAGCAGACGAGTTGAGAAGCACCTCCGAAACGAGGATTTACCTTACCTCTGACTCGACCCTCCTAGTTTCCTAAGACAACTGGCAGAGAAACCGAGGTATCCAAGAAACTCCCTGTTTTAAATCTAAGGTTTTTCGTCTTATGTCACAAGTACTAAATAAATCTAAAAACATTTTCGGAAACTATCCTTAGGTATTATTTCCGTTAAACCCCTATTTATTAAGTGTATCGTTTCTGGAAGGTAGGGTCATCTTTACACTGGTTCCTTGACACCAAAGCATCTTTCTCGTTTTGAAACATGAAGCTGTCTCAACGGAAGTTTAGTATTGACGACGAATTCTCACCAAACCGGAGTCGATCCGATGAATTAAAGACGTTTTCAGAGAAAAGGGATGATATTTTACCTTATTATGTTCTCACTCCCTACTGTACGTGTTATGGACCACGTACCGTCTTCAAGATTTTTAAGTTCCGAGGTATTATCATTAATCAATCTCATATTCACTCAAAATTAGATATATGAATATCACCTGTTTATTCCCTTGAATCTAACTCCTACGGCAAAGTTGTCGGGGATCCTTCTCCCTGTCCTTTACCGTTTCGAAGACGGGTGCCAGATCAAAGGATCTGGTACAAAGCAATACACGGGATCTGGTAATCCAAAGGATCTGGTAACGAACAGAGAATACAAAGGATAGACCGGTCTAATTAGATAGTGTGACACGTTTTTGGTGGACTTTATATACAGGATGACTCCTTCCCGGATTTCACAATCGAGGTGTATACTTTCCTGGTTGTACGTGTTTCTTCTTTCACCAGGTAAACCTCTGAATAAACCCAACACAAACGTTGACCTCCGTAGAACGAGACGGTAGAAGAGGTTGTAAGACGTAGTTTGTTTCTATCTTTTCGGACAAATTAAAGAGTCCCTGTAGAGAGACTACTGATCTGAACCGGAACCCTCCACTTTTGACTACTTTCCTCTTAGAGAACCGTACGTACCTATTGTCCGTTTCCCTACTGACTCCGTAAAGTCGTACTGTTTAGGTTTCTCTCGTGAACTCTTCTTCGTTTAGTTTGGTATATATATATCCTATGAACCGACACCCAAGAGGTTACATTGGAACCTTTTCGTGGACTCACAGTGAGTAAGTTGAGTATAAACCCTCGTTCTACGGTGTAATCCGGGGTACTCTCCCAGTTTCTACCTATTTGTACCCAGAACGGGAGATTCTTGAGTATCAGAGTAGTGTAACGTATTCTGAGTGTTCTAGTAGGTTCTAATTCTATTTGACTAAAAATAGAGGTAGTTCATCGAAGGGACTTCTTCTTACAAAAGACGAAGAATCGACGGTACCAACGAAATTGTGTCTTCTCTCGAGGTACAGAACACTTTTCGTTAGTTTTTTCTACGTCTTCTCCTGACGTCACTGCGAGACATTCTGGGGTAGGACCCTGACGTCGGAACGAAGAAATAAAAGGTAGAGGGAAGGGTGTTCTGCTGAAGGTCGTCGTAGTGTCACCCAGTGACTACATCTCTTTACTGAAATGGTGTTACACTCGTTATAATGCGGCGTAGAGTTCCTTCGGAGCCGGTCCTGATCCTTCAAAATCTTAGACAGGAAAGACTAGGGTCGACAAAAAACCAGACCGAGGAACTCCCTAAAAAGAGAGGTCAGGACGAACGACGCCAAAGAGAGGTTTGCGACTTCTGTACGAGAGTCCGAAGAACTGGACTCCGTCAGTGCGGCAAACTAGACGGGGGGGAGTCCTTGGTGAGGATCTAGGACTCTTTCACCCCTAGGAACCAAGGAACCCACGGTGGTTCCTCTACACCTACGAAGGACCAGTCGTGTGGGGTTTCAAGGAGGACTTGGACGAGAAGTGTCCGCAGTCGAAGGTATGAACGAAAAGTATTGAGAGAAAAGAGGACATTGCCGACGGTCGCGGACTTCGGAGGTAAGAATGAAGTTTCGAACACGGACCGGTCAAACTTAAATATCAAATAAATTGACCTGACTATTAGTCCAGCAAACACAAGAGTACGACAGAGACACCGACGTCTACTCAGTTAAGGACAGAGGTTCAAGGTCCACTGACCTACCCTTTGTGGGGTTCTGACCGTTTCCATACCAGTGGTACGAGAGTGCACGTTTGTATGTGCATATGTGAATAAGAGTCTTACTAAATCCCTCCGTCAAAGTTAGGGGTGGAGTGATAAACGTTCGTGTATATTAGAACCGGTTCAATAATTATCAAAAGCTTACTTAGAGTTACAGAGGTAGACACTTGACCTCCATTATAATGGAGGAAGTTTCCCAAGATATTTTTACTTACCTCAGAAGATCCATTTCGTGAATCCTGACTCCTTTTTGAAACACTTACAGACACGCGTAACGTTCGAAAGGATTCCGAGGGAGGGGTGGGTAAGTAGAAAGGAGAAAGAACAGGTAGTAAAATTGACAAAGAAGTCCAAGGGAATAAAAGCGGGGGGGAGGGTAAGGACGACTTTCACCACTTCCCGAATCGCCGCTCACCGAGACACAAGGAATCGACACGGACGAACGTGATCACTTCTTTACCGTCACGAACACGGCGTACGAAGATGGGAACCACCGGTTCTCTCTGTCGCACTAATTTGACACCTTGGCTGGGACTCCAATCGACTCTGACAGATTGGTACATTTGGGGTCGAAGTACTTTTTACGAAATAACGGTAGTGTAGTGTGAGAACGTTTCTTTCCGGTTGTAGTTGTAATCCACTGAAGGATTTTCATAAAAGAGTTTTGAAAAAAACACACACTTTTAATGTGACATCCTTTTTTACACCTCATCATATTAAAATTGTGGGGAGAATAAATAAAACAGAATTTCAAATAAAAACAAACCAAAAATACTGATAAACAAATAAAATCTTTTAATCTTTAGTATCTTTTTATAAAACTCCTTTAATTTTTTAATAGGCACTAATATGGTGGGGTTTTGTTTATAACCACCGAAAAACCACATAAAAGAAGAAACATTTACGAAAATAAAATTTTCAATTTTTGTAAAAACATATATATCAAAACACAGGACACTCGTAAAATACTACGGTTAAAATTTTTTTGATAAATTATTTGTCTTTAAAAATTTTACGTCGCAACAGAGGTCTAAAATTAGTCAACGGACGACATTCGGTAAAAAACCAACAAAGGTCAAAACAACAAAACAGATAGGATGTAAGGAAGAGGAAAAAGGAGATATTAATAATCACTACGATTTATAAAAGTACAAATAAGTTGTGATCATAAATCTTTAACAACAAAGACTGGTAAAAAGACCACTACCACTACAAGCGCTAGTAACAGGAGTAGTATAGTAAACGCCGGTTCTTACCAGTTCTGGTCCAATTGTGGTTTTGAACCCATCTTTTCTCTTGGTATCTGACCTTGTCATAAATAGAAGGACTGTGACCGTAAAAGGACCCTGGTCCATCATAACTTTTATCAATAAAACCGACGGTTCTTTAGATAATCTTTCACTCAAACGTTCTTGTAGGTCCGGACCACACCACGGACTTTAACTTGTTCTTCGATGGTCCAGGACTCTGAAGAGTTCTGTCAAGGGACCACCGAGTCTTCCGTTTCTTAGACGGACATTAAATCCTCTGGACCCAAGCTAGGGACTCAGTCCTTCTTCCCTTACCAATGGGTGGGGTTATAAGAACAGACCTCTTAAGACACCTGTCTCCTCGTATATATATCTATATGTATATATTAAGAGTGGATTGGGTGAGGTCACAAGAACGGATCTCTTAGGGTCCCTACCCCCTCGGACCACCCGACGGCAGATACCCCAGCGTGTCTCAGCCTGGGCTGACTTCGCTGAATCGTCGTCGTCGTCTTCCCTTCCTTTACGATCCTTCCTATTAATTGTCTTCCTTTCGTTTGTTTGTACGTAGAAGGAATAGAGATTTCTCTTTTTAGTGAACGGGTCCCTCCTTAGTTAAAAGAGGATGTATCAAAGCAAAAACGGACTCGGAAATAGTGACCCGAATCGAGTTGAGATGAACCTTGAGATGTCTTCCGTCTTTTACCCCTTATTTATACTACGAGGTTTAAACCCTAGTACGTGGGTCCTGGAGAGGCTCCGGTGGACGGACGGTTCGAGTGACTAGTGGTTTACCCTGTTTAGTCTCTTCGGTTAACATGGAACTTCTGTTCTTCCTTACAACCGAGGAAAAGGTTCTTTGTCTTGGTGAATAAAGTGGCCAGTGACATCTTTTGACCCGAAAGGGTGTCGTAGGAAGGACCAGAACTACGAACTCTTGGAGATGTTGAAACTCTGTGTTACGGAAATCAACGTAGGTACTTCTATATTGGGAGAATTCAGTCTCTACTTTAGATGTCGAAGAAACCTTGAAAGTGATGTCTTTCCGACGAGTTTCAACAAACTGGTCCTTAGTCGGTCTTCCACATAGCGAAACGATCTACGGTCCGGAGTCCTCCCGACCCATAGTAACAGACTTCCCATCCTTCACCCCACATCGTTTCCGTCCCCCATTTCTATCGTAGTCAGAGTCGAGTAAAGGGACGGGTGACTTACGGGAAGAGGTGGGGAATAGTGGAACTCATCTTTGGTCACAAGGGTATTACCGAAGATTCCACGAGGCACTAAGTCGGACGACAGGGGGAGAATGGAGTAAGAGGAGGAAAAGGACGATGATAAGTCCGGGGAGATACGAGTCACTGTGTCTCTCTGTTGTGACAAGGGGTCGGAGTTTCTCGTGCCGGAGTGACCTTTCACTCCCGTTTAGGACTGTCGTAATCGTCGATCTGCGGGAGTCTAATGACGTGAGAGTCATCGACTTCCCGTTCAAGAAAGAATTTCCCTTTAGGTTCACCTAATAAGGTACCGATGGTGAGAGGGGTTTCATTAAAAAAGGTCTTCCGAAAGGGGTAGTGGTGGGGGTGTCGGACGGTTAGTGTCGATCCGGTCTACAGGATTGGAGTAGAGAGGGTCGTCGGACCTGGGGGTGGAGCGACGTGTAAGTCTGTCTATCGTTCGGGGGCAAGGGAGAAGACACAGAGGGTGACCTGATTCCGTCACCGACGCATTAAAATAAGTGGTAACATAGGGGTTGGGATTGATTCTAAACCGTGCATCTTCCGTAAGTCGTCTACCGACGACTTACTTTTATATTTACTTATTTACTAATGGTCGACGGAGATAAGGGAATTGGACGACGTCTTAATTATTTGATTAGAACTTGGATCGTCTATACACTTTTATTTCCATAGCGACTCCTAATAGTCCGGTCGGAAAGACATGACCAACGGTATAAGACGAACGACTATTTACGATTATTAATGATGATAAAACTGAGACTGAAACGTATATTTTACTGTTGTAATGAACTTTCTTTCGAAGGTTTAAAGATTCGTACTCCTGTGACGACTCCTGTACTTTAAAGCTTTCCGTGTGTACGTGTGCGTGTGTGTGTCTATGTCTGTGTGTGTGTGTCTCTGTGGTGATACATTTGTAGATCGTCTGAGGTAGATCATCTTTTTAAGGTATTACTTTAAAAATAGAGTTTCGTTAATCGGGGTCTGCAAGGTCAGGGTCCCGATTCGGTTTCTACCACGTCGTAGGAGTATTTCTAGACTTCCTTTTGACCTCTCTTCCTGAGTCTCAAAGGGAGATCTGGTACCATATAGAGATTTAGAACTGACACGTCGTCTTTGGGGTCACCCGAAATTTTATGCGTGACGGGACCGGTATGGTCTCTGGTTAAGGTAGTCTCAAAGACTCCGACCCTTGGTCTCTTACTATAAAAAAAAAGTTCACGGGGTACATGAAGGTGACACATCCTCCGAACTCTTGGTGATGGGACCGAAGATCGAACACGACTTGGGAGAGTAACTCGGGACGACACACGGTCCGAAACACACTCCGTCTGAAAGGGGAATTAAACAACTATACTTTACCATAGAGTAGGTAAAATGTACCTGACCGACCGTGGGACTTTTCCTTGGTTAAAATATTCAGGAGTAATGAGTGAATTACGACAATATCAATGTCCTTCCCACTCCTCCTTTTACGCATGCGAACGAAGTCGATCGGGGGCTCATAGACTTCTCTTAGGAAATCGAGTAAAACAATTCTCGTAACTGCGAGTTTTCCATAAGGTATCTACTTGAGGTACCTCAAATTAAATCTGTGAAGTTAAATGTGCACTACCCTATTTTTAATACTTACAAACCTCCAGTGTCGTAAGAGAAAGATGGAAACAGGTGAGTCGAGGAATAAAGAGGGAGTGAAGGACGCCTTTTTATTTTACCCTGGGAGTACTCTTTTCAGTACTTCTGTCTTGTGTTTGGAGATAGGAATCCCACGGACACCCCGAGGAGACCTCGGACCTATTTTGATGTCCACCTCTCCTGTCTCCCCCGGGTCCCTGACTCGACTGTCTCTGTCCCCGTCTGTCTATGACATCTCTTACATCCTCACGATTAGTGAGTACCGTCTATCTGCCCCTTTGTCACCGACTGAAATAAAAGACCTGAGGTCTTAGTGACGTCTACCGCTAATATCGGTACTTTAATTTTCTACGAATGAGGAACCTTCCTTTCAATACTGGTTGGATCTGTCGTATAATCTTTCGTCTCTGTAATGAAACGGTTGTTTCCAAGTAGATCAGTTCCGATACCAAAAAGGTCACCAGTACATACCTACACTCTCAACCAGATATTTCTTTCGACTCGCGACTTCTTAACTACGAAAACTTGACACCACAACCTCTTCTGAGGACTCTCAGGGAACCTGACGTTCCTCTAGGTTGGTCAGGTAGGATTTCCTCTAGTCGGGACCCACAAGTAACCTTCCTGACTACAACTTCGACTTTGAAGTTATGAAACCGGTGGAGTACGCTTCTCGACTGAGTAAACTTTTCTGGGACACGACCCTTTCTAACTCCCGTCCTCCTCTTCCCCTGTTGTCTCTTACTCCACCAACCTACCGTAGTGACTGAGTTACCTGTACTCAAACCCACTTGAGGCCCTCGACCACTACCTGTCCCTTCGGACTGCTCGCCATCAGTCAGGTACCCCAGCGTTTCTCAACCTGTGACGACTCGCTGACTTGACTTGACTTGACTTTCTGTCTACTCCTGTCCTCTAAAATTACTTAAAGATTCTTGGTCCAAACCCCTACTCGAATTTACAAACACTCTCTCATTTCGCCTCTTTACTTTTGAAGAGACACCTGGTACGATGGTTCGAGAACGGAGGGTCCCGTCCCGGAGCCTCCGACACGGAAATACCCTCGATGTACCTGTACGAGACACACCCAGGGGGTCCGCTTGAGACTGAGGATTGAGGGTAGGGGTGGAGGGGCCTATCGCTCCTCTGTGTCGTCCTCCCTAACGACTCTGAGAGACGGACACAGGTTCCCTTAAGAGAGACAGTGAGACTAAGAAGTGGACGAGTAGAAGGGGAAGGAGTAAGAGAGCTAAGTAGAGACGAAGAGTGTGTGTGACAAACGTCGGTCTACGTTGTCTCTCGACGGGGTTGTATATGACATCAAAACATACATTAGTGAATATGAGGGTAGAAGTTCCGACACACGTTTGGTCTGTAAATAAATAACTTGTGTATAAGTGATTCACGGGCAACGGACAGGTCGTGTCGTCTTCAATTCGTTCTAGCTGTGGCACTGTGTAGGGACCGGAGTGCCTCGGATATAAGATCGTCTCTTACTCCACAGTAAATCTTTCGTTCTCGAAAGACAATTCATAATAGAAGTCGTATCTCGTTCTTATCCCACGTGCGACGTTTCGGAGGGCTAGTGTCTCTTGACGGACTCCTTCACTACAACTTTGACCAGTACGACTCTTCCCATAAGATCACACCCCTCTCCGTCATTGCTCCAGTCCTTCCCCATCCAGATCCAATACATCGGCATAATTCCTTAGACTCGACGTATGATTCCCATTGAGGGACGAGGGGTGGGGGGGGGGGGTGGAGATGGACCGTTGGCGTGATAGGTTATCCGAAAAGCCACTACCCTTTACGACACATAGACAAGGTAAATTATACCATCGGTGATCTGAACAGACCGATAACTCGTGAATTTTACACCGATTCAATTGTCTCCATGACTTAAAAATTAAAATCAATGAAATTCGTCTGTTCGCACCGATTACTAATGGGTATAACCTGTCACGTCGGGATGTCACAATGTTAGTCTCCTGTAAATGTGTACATAGATAAACAACCGTGTACATACCTGTGGATACATGCCTTCACCAAAATATAAACGTGTATTAATCTACGAGAGTATGTAGTTCTTACGTGTATACCTATGTTGATCTGTGTTAACGTACTTTGTCTGACAATGGATAAGAATGGTATCCTATTCTTGTTACTTTTAACTTTGACCTCTCTCATGTACCCAGTCAGATCCCTCTAAACTGTGTTCTTCTTAACCTCGTTTTTCCGATACCCACCCGACGTTTTGTTAACTTAACCCCTACTATAATAAATTGACTTTTGTTTTTTTTTTTTTCCTTTCTTTTAGGTCACTCTGGTGGTCACCAAACCCTTAGATTTGAAACAAAGGAAACAAGAAAATTAGTGTTTACTACATGTAGGAAGAGGCCGTTTGATCTTGAAAATCCTACCGGGACTACTGACCCTTCTTGAGGCTCCCTACATCTTGTCTCCTTCTTTCGTGAAGAACTGTTCCTACTGGATTAAGAGATTGACTGTAAGTAGGTAGTTCTTCTAAAATGCGTGAGGGTAAACGTCCTCTTTATAAATAAAGTTTCAATAATTTTAACATACTCTATCTTGTCTACTTGAGGATCGATAGTCTTAACAATCGAATAGATTTTCGAAATGGTAGGGTACCTGATCTTATAACTGAAAAAGAGACAACTTTTCCATTGATTTAAGATGTGTGTACTTGATTTATCATTGAGGAGGTAGATCGTGGTCGACCCTACAATACTAAACGAAAAGTCGTGAGAGGAATAGGTAGATTCAGAGACCCAACTATGGGAAATGGTTATGACCGGACCGTGAAGAGAGTCACACGACAAGAGGACGAGGCGGAGACTCAGAAACGTGTACGACAAGGGAGATGTTCTTTATGAGGAAGGTCAGAGAACGGTTCAAACGAACATGTGTAGGAAGTCCAGAGTTCGGCATGCCGAGACGGAATCCCTACAACAGAGGTCAGGAAGGGTTGAGAGGGTCTAATCTAATCAGGAAGGAGAAAGTGTAAAAGTAGCATAGGACAAGAAGAGAAAGTATCGTGCGAAGGGTCAGTGTCAATGAATAAACACAGGAATAGTAAAGTAAAGGAGAACAGGAGTCCCAACAATCGACGTACTCTGGTCTACGACATTAGACGAAACAAGTAGCAAATAACGTAGACGTCTCGAAAGGTCCACCGTGATCACCAGTTCTTGGATGGACGGTCACGTCCTCGACAGTCTCCACACTCAAACTAGGGACCCAACCCGTCTGGGGGGCCTCCTCCCGTATCGTTGGGTGAGGCCATAAGAACGGACCTCTTAGGGTGCCAGTCTCCTCGGACCGTCCGATGTCAGACATCCCAGCGTGTCTCAACCTGTACTGACTTCGCTGAATTTACGTGTGTACGTCCTAAATCGTGTCCAGGACCGCTTATCACCTACGAGTTATTTGTAATCAATTGACGAGCTATACTCTTACTCACATAAATTTAAAGAAGTGAAATCTAAATGAAATTTTAAGGAGGGAGGGAAGGAAAGCGGAACGACATAGTATTCGATGTGGTAATATATAAGATACATTACGATTTGGTCAGCTTTCTTTGGTATTTACGATGCGTATCACTTAAGATTATGAGGAGTAAGTCAAGGGAAATTCTAGACTATCTGGTAAACCACCATTTGGTAATTTAACGTCGTCAATATTTGTACAATTCAGGGTCGCACTTGGACCAGACTGTAGGTTGTTCAGTCACCATAAGACATGTGGCAATTAAATGTAGAACTCCTGCAACGTCTTTACGGCGGTAGGTAAAGTCTTTACACGAAGGATGTCTTACTGTTGCGAGTCCAAAATTATAAACACTCTATGACCTAAAGGTCTACTGAAGTTGGTTCTCTTTTATCTGAAAAAGAAGAATGGACTTTCGTTGTCACTACACTGACCGACACTTAAACCCTCACTTCCCGGATTCTACCGAGAGTCTCTTAATAAAATTAGTCTCTCCACGAGTGAATGGAATCTCTTACCGAACGTCTAATAATCTAAACTAACATTACTCTTGATACCTTTGTAAAATTTATATACCACTCGTTTTCCCCTAATTAGTCTCTACCCCTGTATCTTTCCTTAGTTGTTTGTGATCATTTCTTCCACAGATCAAGAGAGTGTGTCGTCTAGAACTCCTTGATACCAGAATAGTCGTCTTGGGAAAGAGGGAACTCTCTCACAACTAGTCGATAGATACACGTAACTCTAATTTGTCGACTGAAAAACACTTGACCAAGAAACCTCTACCAGTTCCCTTCCTGGGTTCCCTGATTATTCCTTCCACTTGTCAACCTTTTTTTTTTAACGACGTTTCTTTGTATCATCTTTTTGTAGATAAGAGGATAGTAAATTATTTTCTTATACGAAAGAGCAAAAAATGTACATTTACACACAGACGATTCCCAGAAAGTACTGTCATAGGAAGATATCAATGGGAACCTCCAGGAGAAATGTCCGAATGGTGTAAGAGATTACCATCAGGTGGACGGGAGTCACCCAGACCCCTTCCCCAGAGATCTTCAACCTCTGAACTAGTAGAGGAGTCTATAGGGTCGGAGGAGGGAACTGAAACTCAGCAACATCTATAGACAGAGACACCAAGGGTATAGTCACCAAGGGTTTGGAGTGACTTGTAGTCTTAGTGCACGCTCTCTAGAAATGTTTATATGAGGACCCGACAGGAGGGTTCTCCAAGGTCATAAAACCAAGTCCCACCCTAGATCCCTCCCCACGTGGTCCCCGTCACACAACCCTCGACACGCGTGTCTACGTCTGTCATTCGTCCTGGTAAAAGAAGACTCTTAATTTCTTACTATTAGCTCGACTGTCTTCCAGTCGGACGAAAACTAATGGTGGTACACGACTGTCAAGATTTGTAGTCACTCTTTTATGAAGAGGAGGTTTAGAAATATAACCAGATTCAGGATTCGTGAACGACAACTTAAATTCATTATACAAGAGTTCAAAGTTTGACATGTAAAAATAATAAATGGTGATCATTACACCATAAGACATGTGGCAATTAAATGTCTTGAGGGTCACTATATCAGTCGGGGGTTGTGTGTCTGAGTGGACGTGTGTGAGTAAAGGTCTCTTTCGGAAATTGTCGACTACAGGTGTCGAACGAAATCCAAGTGAAACACAAAGATTGTGGACATCATGTAAACGGACGGAAATAGTTTTTATTTATTCTTATTACGTATCAATTATCAGACTCAATTCTGTTTCTTGGACGACAACAAGTCAGTGATTCAACACAGGTTGAGAAACGTTGGGGTACCTGACGTCGTGTGGTCCGAATGGACAGGAAGTGGTAGAGGGCCTCAAACGAGTCTGAGTACAGGTAGCTCAACCACTACGGAAGGTTGGTAGAGTAGGAGACAGCGGGGAAGAAGAGGACGGGAGTTAGAAAGGGTTATAGTCCCAGAAAAGGTTACCCAGTTGAGAAGTGTACTCCACCGGTTTCATAACCTCGGAGTCGAAGTCGTAGTCAGGAAGGTTACTTATAAGTACCAACTAAAGGAAATCCTAACTGATTTGGACAATGAATCCTCTAGGTTGGTCAAGTAAGATTTCCTCTAGTCAGGACCCACAAGAAACCTTCCTGACTACGACTTCGACTTTGAGATCGTGAAACCGGTGGAGTACACTTCTCAACTGAGTAACCTTTTCTGGGATTACGAACCTCCCTGACGCCTGTCCTCCTCTTCCCTTGCTGTCTCCTACTCTACCGACCTACCGTAGTGACTGAGCTACCTGTACTCAAACTCACTTGAGACCCTCAACCACTACCTGTCCCTCCGGACCACACGACGTTAAGTACCCCAGTGTTTCTTAACCGGTGCTGACTCGTTGACTTGACTTGACTTGACTTCACTTTGGACAATGAAGTTTAAAAGGTATGATACATTAGTGGACCTCAAAAGTAAACACAAAGTTTACATTTTATCACTTTATCTCACATTTAATACTTCATTACTATAAAACCTTACCCGTTTAAAATAAGATATGTATCAGATAACTTATTATAAAAATTTAACTTTCGACGGGAAAGATTAATTGATTAATTGATATTTATTTTGACTCAGTTCTTTACAATAAAATACATAATTTAATAAAATAATACATGTGTAGTACATATTGTTTATAATGTATTTTACACCGAAAATATACAATATATTGTATATTAGTCGATAATAACAATATATTGTATATTAGTCGATAATAACTAATAATGTATTGACGATAATTTTATTAAAACAGTGTATCTCCTGTTTTCAAAATAGATGAGGTCCACAGTCTACACGAATCTAAGTAGTGACCCAGATCTCCAGAGATAGAGTTTTCGAGGGGTCCATTAAGAGTCTACGTCAGTCTCCGTATTCGTGACGGACGTCGTACGAGTAGTAGCCAAGATTCAGAAAAAGACACAATGGGTAGGACGTCGTACGAGTAGTAGCCAAGATTCAGAAAAAGACACAATGGGTAGGAGGAAGGGATTTCGGTCAGTTGAGGGTCAAAAGTGACATAATCCAGGTGGTTCCTGAGATCTACTTCCTCATAAGTAACTTTGGGAACCGTGAAGATTACCACACGACCTTATATGAATTGTTGGTCGAGAGAACCCCTAAACATCGTAGAGACCTAAAGGTCTCACGTTTTATGAGGGTTTGGTGGTTGCCTACTTGAGGAGACACCTCTCAAGGAGGTCAATTGTTGGTCGAGAGCAATCGAGCATCCTCAGTTGACGTCGTGTGGTGACGGGGGTGTCCAAGGATTCTGTAAGACGATCTTCCTATTACGTACGGGTCCCTTCTCAAACCAAGTAAAAAATCGTTGACTTCAAGTTAAAAAGACCTAAGAAAGAATTTAAACACTTAATTAGAAGTTTAGAATCTGACAAGAGTATATGTGAGAGGATTGTTCCCAGTCCTTATTGTTGGGAGGTCCAAAGAAAGACATAGATGAAATACAATGTGTACCGTCAGAGTATAAATTTTCGTAAACCCCTACTTTTCAACTGACCGTCCGCTAGACACACCGTTACGGGTCTGAGAAGGAAGAGGGGAATGAAGACAACCACCCTACGTAGGTTCTCTCAAAAACGACGAAAGATACTGAGTCAAATTCAGAAAAAAAGAAGAAGAAAAAAAGAAAAAATGATAAAAAAAAATTTTTTTGACATATGACCGAATAAATTCACTAAATGAAAAGTTAACACTTAAAGAGGAAGGGTATCTAAAAACGATAAGAAAATACTTTAGAAAAAAGGAAGAAAGGAGAACGTTCCTCCACGATTCTGTAGTCCGAGTAAAGGTAGGACTAAGACTTCGTATTCAGTATTGGGATGTCTGGACACAGGTTCAGGACCGAGAAACGTGAATGGTACATTCCAGTAATCGGGTGAGACTCGGAGTCCCATCACCGGTGGAGAATCCCAACAACACTCTACATTTACTCTAGTATGGAGGTTTCTCGTGACGGACACAGACTTTGTATCGTGTCGTGCACGACAATAGTAAACTTAATGGAACTATTCTTCAAAATCTTTAATAAATAAAAATAAATAAAAAATCTTCAATAAATAAATAAATGAAACCGGCACGACCCAGAACGCCACGGAATCCCAAAGAGACCAATTCTACGTTCCCAAAGAGAAGAGCACCTCGTGCCGCGGGATCTCGTACTTCTGAGCGATCAACGTCGTACGTGCGAATCAACGGGACGCCGTATCCCCTAGAATTAAGGGGTTCGTCACTAGCTTGAGCGCAGGAGGCGTAACCTCCCACCTACGAATTAGGGACCTGGTGATCCCTTCAGGGATGAAACTATTCACAATTACATTAAGGAGGGGATCTGAAAGGTCAAGGGTGACCTTACTTATCGACTCTGCGATTACAAGTGATTCTGTGTATGAGTCGACTTACCTTCGATTAATTTCCCGGAAAAGTATAACGAGTCAGGAAGGTGAATATTAATGAATGGTTCGTAACAAATCTTCGTTAGGATTATGTATAAAAGAGACATAACGAAATATATTTGTTTCAGATCCATGAATTAAGGAAGAATAATGAATTGACAAGTGCATCCCACGAAACAAAAGAGTTCATAAAACACTTTTGTGTCCTTAGTACAGAATAAGTAGTCACTCACGGAGGCGTTGTGAATCACCTCACACACCATAGTCCACCCACAAGTCATTTATAAACTAACTGATGCAACAAATATGTTTTACAACCGTGACGTGTGAGTAACCGAACGAAACCACGACGTTAAGACATTATAAGGAATAAGAACTAAGGGTCTCTGATTCCAAACACCTATTTTGTTTCAAGGAGGAAGGGAAGGGGATTGTGTGTACATGTAATAAATAAAATTATGTTTCCGGTCTATCTATGTACCTATACAAGTCAATTATTTTTACTACATTTCTTATAGCAAAATAGTAGCTTTACTATTGTTGAGTGATTCCTAGGAGTCTGGAAGAAGTAGACAGACACGACAGGCATCCCAACGCGTCTCAGTCTGTACTGACTTCGCTGACTCGTCCGTGCGTACGTGCACGGAGACAATCTTTGAGTCATGGGAGTTTCCCGTGAAACTTTCAACTGGGTCCTACACACGTACTGAACACACGGGTCCACTAGTCGTGGACGGGTGGAGCTCTGACTGGACCGGTATTTCAAGAATCCCACCTTGGTCCCTCATCCTTCGGACTTCTTTAAGACCTCGGAAACATGGTCGGTGCACCGAGACCGATCTACATCTCTCACGTGAAGGACCTGAAACTGACGCCTCCCGCTACCTACCCCCTCAGTACGTACCTCGGTCCACAGACCGAACTTAGTACCCCTCCTGTGTTAGACGACCCAATCTTTTGAGACCGTCTCTTTATCCAAAATCTCCCTTCTTATATCAGATCGAAACCTTTGGAGTTTCGAGCTCTACGAATATTAAGTAGAGTTACATCCACAGTTCCTCCTTCAATCCCCCCTTCCTCCTCACGCCACTTAACCCTCTAACCCTAACTGTGTATGTGTGCTAACTATGATGTATATTTTGCCCACTGATTACTCTTGGCTGACATGTCATGTCCCTTGGGATGAATTACGAGAGACCCTTGGAGTACCCTTCCTTTACGTTTATCGTCCCCTGTGTACCTATACGTACCGACTAAGTGAAACGACATGTTCTTTTGATTGTGACATTTCTCTGATATGAGGTCAGTTTCCTTAAACTTTTCGTTTCGTTTCCTCCGTTAACCTGAAGTCTCTGATCTCTGAATTTCTCCTCCGACCCGAACTATGTATTTGACCCCCGAGTATTCGTGTTCGACCTTAGTTCTAACGGCCCTCTTTATAGTTATTGGAGTCTCTACGTCTACTGTGGTGGGAATACCGTCTTTCACTTCTCCTTGAGTTTTCGGAGAACTACTTCCACTTTCTCCTCTCACTTTTTCAACCGAATTTCGAGTTGTAAGTCTTTTGCTTCTAGTACCGTAGGCCAGGTAAGTGAAGTACCCTTTATCTACCCCTTTGTCACCTTTGTCACAGTCTGAAATAAAACCCCCCGAAGTTTTAGTGACGTCTACCACTGACGTCGGTACTTTAATTTTCTGCGAATGAGGAACCTTCCTTTCAATACTGGTTGGATCTAACGCATAACTTTTCGTCTCTGTAATGAAACGGTTGTTTCCAGACAGATCAGTTCCGATACCAAAAAGGTCACCAGTACATACCTATACTCTCAACCTGACACTTCTTTCGACTCGTGACTTCTTAACTACGAAAACTTGACACTACAACCTCTTCTAAGAACTCTCAGGGGACCTGACGTTCCTCTAGGTTGGTCAGGTAAGATTTCCTCTAGTCAGGACCCACAACTAACCTTCCTGACTACAATTTCGACTTTGAGGTTATGAAACCGGTGGAGTACGCTTCTCGACTGAGTAACCTTTTCTGAGACTACGGCCCTCCCTAACCCCCGTCCTCTTCTTCCCCTGCTGGCTCCTACTCTACCGACCTACCGTAGTGACTGAGCTACCTGCACTCAGACTCACTTGAGGCCCTCAAGCACTACCTGTCCCTCCGGACCGCACGACGCTAAGTACCCCAGCGTTTCTCAGCCTGTACTGACTCGCTGACTTGACTTGACTTTGTATATCTACCTTAGACTTTTGTCTTCTCCTTTTGAGTGAGACCTTTGTTTGACTCTTTGAGGATAAACCTTTTTCGTCGGGTTTCTCGCCTTCTGACTCTTCGTCGTCTATCCCTGACTGTCTCTTCACCCTCCTTCCGGTTCTTCTTCGTCTTAGCGTCTTCGGCCTCCTCGTCGAAACCTTCTCCTTCGACAGAGTCTGGTCAAAGGAGCCCTTCGTCTGGCACTCTAGGTCGACGGGCCCTGTACCGCCTGTTGTTCCTGTGTGACCTTGGGGGGACTCCTACTTACCTTGGTTACTCCTGCCTAACTTTTCACATCCCTGATTGAGTCGGACTCCTGTGCTCCGTGGACACCCCTTTCAGCCGTGGGAGGTGACACCTCGACGTGTGGGTGGGTCCGGGGCCGGCGGCTTTTCGACTTCCTCCTTCACGCCACCTCGACGACCCCGGACCCACGACGGGGGCGGCTGTTTCGCGGTCGTGCGGTCACAGTTGTGCTCCCTCTACGGCGGTCCGGACCGCCTCCTAGCCTCCTAGCCGTCGACGAAGTGAGTAGAAGACTTATGGTACGCGTAAAGAGGACACCGGTCGGGATTAGGGTCTAGTCTGTCTCTTCCGTAAAGTGAAGAGAGTCACATGCGTCCCTTTTTGGTGGCGTCTCGAGACCTTTCGTGTTCTCGATAGTTAAGGAACGTCTTAATAACGTTTCCCACTCTCTCTTGTGTCCATTTAGTGTGTCTCACCGTCCGTGTGTTGACCAGGGATACTCTACCCTTATCACGATAACTATTATTATTAAACAAATGTACAATTAAATACCAAAGCGAAGAAACATAGAAGGAAATGTAAAGTTCGTCTATCGAGATTAAAGGAGACTATATATAAGAGAAGAACGGCAATTTTAAGGGAGGTGATGACACAAACCCGAAGGGTCCCCCACTTCTTGGACCCATTTCTTGGACGGACGGTTCCGTCCTCTACATTCTCTGTGTCCAAGTCAGGGACCCAACCCTTCTAGGGGACCTCCTCCCGTACCGGTGGGCGAGATCCTGAGAACGGACCTTTTAAAGTACTCGTCCCCTCGGACCGCCCGATGTCAGGTATCGTATTGTCTCAACCTGTGCTGACTCGCTGACTTGCCTGGACTTGACTATCAGAATACTTAATCAAGTCGGTCACCAAACCCTTACCTTCACTGTCCTCTTACAGATCTAGTAGAGGAATTTCAATGTCCAGGACCCGAAGACGAGAGAGGAAAAAGACGTCCGACCCAGTGACTGTATCTCCACTGGGTCGAAAGCCGTACATCTATTCCTGTTGTGGGACCCCTGGTCACCTTCCTCGGAGGCAGGACTGTCCTGGTACGCCTCCTCTTTTCGGGTCGGGTGGGACGACGAGTAGAGGTCCGACGACAAGCTGAGTAGTATGTAAGCCCGGAGAACAGTGCCATTGATTTGGGTGTGGGATTGATTTTGTTGTACGATAAAGGATCGTAGGTCCGAAAAAAAAAAAAAAAAGGACTTCCGGATTTTCGTTTTTATCCTAAAATTTTTTATTTATGTGTATACGAAAATAACTTCATGTCAACTACATGTAATAAAATCTTCAATGTCCACATATTACGTCACTAAGTGTCAAAAAATTCTAATAAGAGGTAAATATCAATATATCTTATAACAGAGATAAGGGACTCAACATATAGGAACATCGAATAAAGTGCGTATTATGAAACATGTAGAATTAGAGGAAGGGGTTAGAACGGGGAGGGGTGAGGGGTGAAGGGAGAGGGGCGATCATTACTGATCAAATAGGAGATATAGACGCTCAGACAAAGAAAAAAACAATATAAATGATCCAACAACGTAGATTTCGTCTTTATCAAATTTCACTGAGGATCAAAATTCATGGATTAAGTAATTTATCCACAAGGACCCTACCCCTCTTTCTTACTCCCTACTGAACTCCTGTTCTCCTTTCTCTCGAAAGAAGGTCTGTCTCGAAAGAAGTCCTGGGTACTTGTCACCACCTGGGAATGAGACGAGAGACCGTCTCACGGTTCTCCACCGTTGATAATCCCCCTTACTAACGTACCACGGGATCCCTACGACCGGGGATAACGAGACTGCGGTTGAGAGTAGTATCTAATAGTACCTGTCGGTGTTTCTACGGTCTGCACCACCTAGTAAACTTGACCCTGTTTCTTCGAGAATCTTCATTAGTTAGTCAGTCGTCTCTCCAGTACGACTACGAAACGGTAACCTTCCGGGCTGTTGTAAAAGAACAACAACAGTGATTCAGCACAGACTAAGAAACGTTGGGGTACTGCATGATGTCGTGCGGTCCGAGGGGACAGGAAGTGATAGAGGACCTCAAACGAGTTTGAGTACAGGTAACTCAGTCACTACGATAGATTGGTAGAGTAGGAGAGGACAGGGGAAGAAGAGAACGGAAGTCAAAAAGGGTCGTAGTTCCAGAAAAGGTTACTCAACCGAGAAGGGTAGTGCATCGGTTTCATAGTCTCAAAGTCGAGATCGTAGTCAAGAAGGTTACTTATTAGTCCAAACTAAAGAAGTTCTAACTGACTAAACTAGAGGAACGAGAGGTTCCCTGAGAGTTTTCAGAAGAGGTCGTGGTATTAAACTTTCGTAGTTAAGAAACCGTGAGTCGGAAGAAATACCAGGTTGAAAGTATAGGTATGTACTGATGACCTTTTTGGTATCGAAACTTATATACCTGGAAACAGTCGTTTCACAATAAAGACGAAAAATTATACGACAGATCCAAACAGGTCTCCGTTAATCCTACCTACGATTCTGTCTAAAGGGTAATCAAACCATTCTACTCCTGAAACTCAATCTAAAGTATAATAAAATTTCTTTTATGTCTTTATACTATAGGACCGTGAGGACTCAAACATCTACACTTAAGTTTACGTATGTAGTAGTAAAACTTAATAATACGTTCTCAGTGTGGTCTAAAACATAGAAGTCGTTCCAATAGGGGTTGAACCGACTCCCTGACCGATTCCGACTACTCGTCTCATTTCTAATAATCACAGGGGTCACTCTCCCTGGTCCCAAGTGGTCCTTCGTCCAGGAGAACACTAGAGTCTCCTGACACCGAGATCCCGACTCATGTAATAAGGCATCGAGAACACGGAGACTGTAGGCGGTTCAATAGGAAAAGGGAGGAATTTCACGGTTCGAGCTGTTTTCGTTTGTCCGAATCGAACCCCTGACACCAATGGGTCCCAGGAGGTAGCATTCGAGGAGAACCTCGTCACTCAAGGTCCCATAACCGGAGTGGGCCGTCCACCCGTACCACTCCCGGAAGGAATCTTAATACTTTCTCGGTGTCGGTCCTTCCTGAGATCTCTGGGGTATCGGGTTGGAAGGGTAGTGGGTCTACTGGTTGCCCGGGTTCTCTCCTTTCTGGACGGGTGTAGATGTGTCACTCGACCTCCACCTGTACTCTCCCCTCGTTTCGAGAACTAAAAGTCTGATCAGGGATCTACTGATATCTGTCCTTCCTGAATCTCTCCTAAAAAAAAAAGAGTGAATAAAATAACCCTCGGTGAATTTCCCTCTAATTTACGAGTATAAGGAGAAGGTATTAGGATGGTTCTACGGTGTACATTTAAAAAGTCACAAGTAAAGTTGGGTACTTCGGAAACCGGGTAATCGAGAATGCAACTGGATTCGTCCTTGCCTCCAGGTAGACTTACACCTTCCCCTACACCTCCGGTTTCTACGACTGTTCACTCGACGGTCTCCTGTGTATCCTTTCGCTACGACTGTTCACTCGACGGTCTCCTGTGTATCCTTTCGACAGAAGGTCGTAGTGAAAGAGAGAGAGAGAGAGGGAGGGGTAGGGAGGGAGGGAGGGAGAGAAGGAAATGGAGATCCCCTCCTATGTTCTCGTCGATCCCCACTGTCTTACTCTTCCAGTCGAGTCTCCCACCTTTAGGGAGGGTTCCATCTTACGGATCAAAAGGATCCCCGGTCATGGTGGATCTTTGGAAGCTCTGCAAAAAATTCAATATTTCCCGATTGTCTAACACCTCTCCGAGTGGTATGCCCGAACTTTAAAATACCGGGGTTTCGTCCACATTGTTTGTGGACGTCTTCTGTTTGTTTCGACGAAGAACCGTCGACCACGTGAACAGGACCCTTCACCCCACCGATCCGGTCGACAGACGAGAGTTTGGGAAGGAAGGGCGGAGGGAGACATGGAGGGAGGGAGGAGGTAGGAAGGGAAGGAGGGAAGTAAAATAGTACGTACTCGATTAGGTTTACATATACTCAAGGAAGATACTCAGCCCTTGGGACGAATCTATGATACCGATGTTTCTTTTGGAAATCAGAGACGGGATCTCCTGTAACGGGGTAAAAACATCTAATAAGCGAGTAAATAGGTAAGTAAGTTTTGTGTAAATACTCAACGACCCAATCCTTTTTATGTCTTGGGAACCTTGAACTCGAATTTGAGGATGAACGGGAGGTGTTAATCTTTGATGAAGTTGGTTTGTACGTCTCCTTTAAGTGTCAGGAAGATGTCTGACCAATACCTTAGTGGATACGAAGAGAAAGGGGTAGGGGAGGAGTTGAGGATTTACATGAGAAGATAAGGACACAGGTGATTAAAAAGAAGGGGATTTCCCTTTATCAAACACGGACGTTAAAATTTGAGGGACTAAAGTCTGTTCCGGACCCTCTCATATTTATTCGTGTACTTATAAATCGTTTTTACTGACGATACGCTTCGAGCTTCGCGACAACAGTATTACGTCTCGGGCGAAATTAGCGTAGGTGTCCCTTTCGTAAACAACGACAGAATAGTGTCTCCTTACTAAAAGGGTGACCGTTGCCGTCGGACGGTCGACCGACACGTCGGTCTCGGAAGGACCTGGAAGCCCAGTGTCATAGTCAACCGTACGAGGTGGTGGCGACCCGTGACTGTAAAGATAAAAACGTCCTCCGTGGTCCAGTTCTTAATATCTGACTAAGAATAAATATAGTTTACACTTAGAGTAAAACCGTGTCTTCGGACACTTAAAGGTTGGGAATATCAAGTTATGTAGTCCTACTGACCCTTGAAACGACTAGCTTCAGCGGACTATCAAACCCTAGAGTAGTAAGGGAAATTTAAGAATTCGATCTCACAGAGACATTTAGATGTCGTGAAACAATAAAGATTTATCTCGTCGTCAAGTCGACCCCGCGGTGACAGTAAGTTCGGGTCGAGTCTCACCCGTGTCGTCGCACTACTGAATAAACCTCTTTAACTCAGGAGGCCCTCTTCCTTAGAAGTAATCAAACCTTAGAAGTAATCAACAGAGGGGGTTTCTTCTGACGGTTCCTGAGGAAGTCTGGAATGTCAAGTATTCGGTACCCTGTCAAGTATCGGTGCGTCTACGGGACTATCAACGCAGAAGTTTTATACAATTCTAATCTAACTGTGAAGAAAAAAAGAATAAATAAACAAAACCGGTACGTCGTACTCCCTAGAATCAAGGGGTCGGTCTCTAGTTTGGACGTTGGGGACGTAACCTTCGTACCTCGGAGTCGGTACGAATTGACCTTGTGGTCCCTTCAGGGATCCAACCGTGAAAACTAAGATCGATTCTACCTCATCGTCCCTGGTCTAAATGAGAGGGTGTAATTTATTTTTGACCTGTTTTGAACACTTTATTGTCAAGAGTTCTGTGATTTGTGGGCCGTCATTCCCTACACACTCTCGACCCTTCGTTTGTTCTGCTCGTGACTAACGGAGCCGAATGACTCGACTCGTCAAAGTGTCTGACGTCACGTCACCACTCCTTCGTACCCATTTCGAGGGACCTGAGAAACTCAACTCCCCACGTCCGTTCGCAGACTCTCTAGTTCCGTTGATCTCAAGCGTCCCGACTTACGACCCCTCCTCTCCGTCGCACGTCTCTCGTGAGACTTGCAGAAGTCTCTCCGGGGAGACTCGTAAGTCGATTCTTTGCTAGTCGCGTCCGTTCCCCTTTTTTAACGTACTCCGATCCCTTTCTTTCTGGGTTTTCCTGAGCTCCATTATGACGGGCTGTTAGTGTATATCGATCCTTGTCATGAACAAGAGTGTTCGGTCTGACCTTTTGAAGTAATAGGTACCTCGTGACCCGTTTCTTGGGTCTTTCTTGAATAAAGACATCCTCCGTTTTTAATCGGGAGTTAACCAGTGACGAGGTCAGGACGGTTTAGAAATTCGTTCTGAGTTTTCCTAGTTTTATAAAGATTTATTGGATTGACCCAAGGTTCTTTTTTTCCAGTTCTTATAAATATAATTACGTTTTTATGACTTTGGGGTACTTCATTTTAAGTCACAGACCGTAGGTCACTTTATAATGGTACGGACTTTTCTTCGTGCCTTTATGTTGAGAATTACTTTTTATTCAGTTAATTTTAGTTGGATCTCAAGTGTGTCTACAATTTTAATCGTCTGTTCCTGTAGTTTCAGCTAAGGTATACAAGTTTCTCAATTCATTTCCGTATCCTTTGTACATAAAAATTTTGAGGTTGAAGATCTCTACTTTTGATGTTATACACTCTACTTTTTATGAAACCTACCTTAACTACCGTCTAATCTGTGACTTCTTCTTTTTTTAATCACTTAAACTTCTGTTATCTCATCTTTGATAAGTTTTACTTCGAGTCTTGTTTTTCTCTTAAAAATTAACTCGTGTCGTAGTTACTCGACACCCATTGAAGTCTATTGAATTATATTGACGTCAGGGGTTTCCTCCCCTCCTAGTCTTTTTACAAACTTCTTTATTACTGAATTTTAAAGGTTTAAACTACTCTTAATATTTGGATGTTTAGGTTCTTCCAGTAGTTTAGGATTTGTGTTCTTTATAAAAAATTTTCATACGATTCACGGTTACATATAAGATGTTCTCTCTTATCAAAGTATTTAATTGCCTAACTTCTCATCCACGACCACAATATGTTAAAAATAAAATTTTTCATTTAAAATGTATCATTTTAGATTTTTTTTTTTTCATGTGGTTCATAGTACATTAGTTTAACAAGTTATAGTTACTACATCTTGTTTAGTCTCCCTGTCTAAAGAGTATTCTTAATTACACTCACTCTTCTGTTACCTCGTTGTAGAAATCTAATGGACTTTTTTTTGGAAGTTGGATCTAATATATGGGTCTCTTTTATGGAAAGTCTTTGTTCCTACTTTATTTTGGTAAAAGTCTTTATTACTTCGACTTTCTTAAGTAGTGGTCGTGTAGGTGTGATATTCTTTTGAGTCGTCTTTAAAACGATCCACCTTTATACCTAACACATTTCGTCCCGAAACCTTCATCACTGTACCTATTTATTTATAAAAAGGAATAATAAATTTAGAGAAGATTTCCTGTGAACAAATTTGTTTTTCAATTACAACATCACCATAGAAACAGGTACCTTAAGAGGTCCGTTCTAATGACCTCACCTATCGGTCAGGGAAGGGATCCCCTAGAAGGGTTGGGTCTCTAGTTTGGGACCAGAGGACGTAACGTCCACCTGAGGAATGGTGGACTCGGTGGTTCCTTCAGACTGATTGTGATTTCCTATTAGCAAATTTGTTTTGTATTGTAACATCATACCCTAAATATCACACACACAAACACTTACGTGTGTGGGTCCGCACACACACATCACATACTGTTAATATGGTATTTTGGACTCTTCCCTCTTTACTTTCAAATAACAACATTCTAAGATTATAGTATGTACACCACCGTATTATAGTGAACGTATATCTAAGACTATTTAATTACTACTTAAGATATTTGGGATTTCGTTAGTCATTTTGTCAATTTTAATTATTTAGTTGTTCCTTTTATTCTACTTTAATATTTTTAAGTTAATGAGGAGTTCGATATAGCAGAATTATATAATTTCTATTTAGAACAACTTCAAACTCCCTCACTAAACGATCTATATTCACTTTCTCCCCGTCTCCCGACACTCTTTCTCTCCTTAATTGGTTCTTCCCCTTCACCTATGACCTTTCCTACCCTCCCATTACTTCGACACATCCTTCTTTCGTTCCCTTTGACCCCTTTGTCTTTCAGTTCGTACTCCCTCCATAAATTCTAAAAATGTGAAATGGTAAAATTTTATTATTTCGGATCGGAGAAAGGGATGGGAACCTAATATGTTTTTCGTTCAATAAGTGGTGGAGAAAGGAGTAAAGAGTTACGACACGACACGAGTTATCGAGTCAGTACAAACTAAGAAACGTTGGGGTACCTGACATCGGGTGGTCCGAGGAGAAAGACACCCCTACGAGGTCCGTTATGACGTCGCATAACAGTACGGGAGAAAGTAAAGAGTTATGAAGTAGGGATAAAAGTTGACTACTGAAACAAACTAAAAATGTAACCCTTTTCATCTTTTGTAACCCACCCTTGAGAGAAAGGTATTCGTTAAAACGGTAGAATTTTGTAGACGGGGATTGACGACGAAGGACGGAGGACCAAGTTTACTTTTTTATACGTGGGAGGAAGGAGAGGAAGAGTAGAATGGGTCCGAAGTCGAAAAGAAACGAAGTGACAGAGACGGACTGATGGTCCTGTAAAAAACACCATATGTGTGTACACGATGGGAAGGACACGTGGGACGAAAGGCGGTGTGTTAACGACCCGATTTGGGAAGAGGGTCGAAGACGATGCGACCGGGTCAAACCACCGTTGAGAACGCGGGACCAATGGACGGCATTTGAGGTGAGGACTGGGAATTGTGACCGTTAAAACTGACAGAGAGACACTACAGAAGAGATATCGTATTTGCAAGAGGGGTGTCGGGACGAGGAGAAGGACAGGGGACAGTATACACTAATACCATTTCGCTAAGATAATATATATGTTTTCGTTGTTATTGTAGGGGTAGATACCTACTGTTTTGAATCACTCCAACTTACTAAATGGGTTACAGTGTGTCCTTCACCTTCTCGACCTAAAATCGGTCCACAAGACTAATGTTTATTAAATTAATCGGTATTCGTAAACCCGATTAACCTTACCGGTAACAGAACTCACTCAAAACTTTAAGACTGGGAGAAATCTAACATTGGCTAGACCTTTTAAGGACTCTCCGACTAAGGGAAATTGTTAATGCTGTTGAGGGCAAAGGAGACGATAAGAAGATAGGGAGGTTGAGAGTCTTCGGATCGGAAACCTCTTCTCCTTAAAGACTAAACGGAAATTGACATCTAATAAAACTCGAAGAGACGATCGAGTCTACCATTTCTTAGAGGGACGTTATATCCTCTGGGCTCAAGAGACCCATAGGGGACCTCTTCCTTTACCGACGGGTGAGGTTATTAGAACGGTCCTCTTAGGGTACTTATCTCCTCGGACCGTCCGATGTCAGGAACCCAGTGTTTGTCAGCCTGTGAGGACTCGTTGATTCGTGTGTGCATCCAATAAGCTTAGTCCCTATCCTTTGCTCCGTACCAAGGATGTTTTACAGGATTGGATGGACTTGAGTGTCTTGGTAGTGTCGTTTGAACATTTTCCCCAAGCTCGTGGTAAATAAATACAGACACGTCCATATACGTGCATTTAAACGTAGATAATGAACTTGAGTTTACATAAAGTGATCTATATTTTTTACTTTTCTTATGTCGTTTAACCTCCTGAAGATAATGGTCTGTAGTTCTGAATGAGTATTGGATTTTCATTAGCCTTATCACCGAACAGACCATCGAGTCGACCACTTCTTAGGTGAACGTTACGTCCTCTGAGACCAAGTTTTATTATATGGTGATTGTGTTTCTGTCTATTTATCTCGTTTCTTCTGTGCTTAGTATGTCATATCCTGAAATATATTCGAGGGGTTTGTCTTTCGTATTCCAGTAATATTAAGGATGGTGTATATTATATTTTGTTGTACCTCCTGGATTAGAGATTGTATAGTCAGTATAGTTGTTAACATTTAACCGATTTTGGTAGACAATTCTATTTTGACGTAACTCAAAACTTTCTAATTTTCTCAATGTTTCTACCTACCACCACTATTAAAGTGTTGTAATACTTGCAGAAATTATGGTGACTTGGTATATCAACTTTTAGTAATTCTGACATTTATAATGTAATATACATAAAATGGTGTTATTTTTAAATAAATATTTTTTATTTGGTTTGAGATATAACGAATATTCTTTGTTATACTATCTCTTGTATACGATCTTCTGTGTTTTCTTCTGAAACCGTTTGTCCTGTAGACGAAGCAAGAATCTATCCTTTATAGTCCCGTATTTTTACAGTTAAAAGGGTTTCAACCGGATATGCAGACTTTTTGATGGGTTATTTTAACCATTATCTTTAATAAACTTTGATCTGTGGATCAAGATTTAAAATATACCCTTTTTTAATCAGTTTTCATAAGATTTTTTTCTTTTCTTCAATCATTACGTACAATACTTCGATGTTATTAAATCCGTCACACCATTCACTTAATCATTTACCACCTAGACTTATCTTTCGGTCTATGTCTAGGTTTCTTTAACTCTTTAAAGTATTCAACAACTTACCTGTGAAGTTCAATCAGTCTTTTTTCATAATAAGTTGTTTATTACGAGTCTGGACTTCTTCCTTTACCGTTGGGTGAGGTCATAAGAACGGACCTCTTCGAACACCTGTCTCCCCGGACTATCCGAGGCTAGGTACCCCAGCGTTTCTCAACCTATGTTGACTCGTTGTCTGTAAGTTACGAGTCTGTTTACCCTTCGGTCGACCGTTTTTCATTTTGACTTAGATACCTGACATGGTATGTGGTTTTACTTAAGGTTTCTAGATTTATTCTTTCATTGGGTGTGTTCATGATCTCTTTCTCTATAGAGACTCAAACAGTGTTCGTGCCGGTAATTCACATCCAAATATTTAAAATTGAGAAACTTTTGTAAGTGCACGTATATATTATGTTTAAATACACGGTTCGTGTCCCGTCACACTCACGCACGAGTCAGTACAGGCTCAGAAACTCTGGGGTATCCGTACGATGAGTACCTTAAAAGGTCCGTTCTTATGACCTCGCTCAACGGTAAAGGATGAAGTCCCCTAGAAGGGTTAGGTCTCTACCTTCGACACAGAGAACACAGAGGACGCGACCGTCTGCCTATGAAATGGTGACCGTGGTGGACCCTTCGGTTCAGTTCTCTGTGGTGACATTTCGGTTTTATATTTATCGTTTCACCTTCCTCATAGGTAAAGGTGTTTCAAATTGTATTATTGTCGTCCATACTCAGCTTTCTTCCGGTTGTTACCTTTTTATACGTTTCAAAACAAAAAGTCTATATAAAATGTGAGAGGACTACGTTCTACTAAACGAGAGGAAAGGGTCAGAAGATAGGAAGATTGGGGGGATTATACTAGTAAGATCGTGAAATAACTTTGAAGTGATTAAAAGGTCTACAAGGAAGACCTAGAAGAGACAAATAAGTAAATCGGTAAGACTCTATGGTTCATGAGTTATGTTTACAACGGTAACGACCGAAAGGGACTATTGGATACAGAATTCGACAAACCCAACGACATCGTTTTATGGTGTCTGACCTACCGAAAATTTCCTGTCTGTAATTAACGACCGTAAAGACCTCCGAACCTTCAGGTTCTAGTTCCATGGTGGTGGTACTGATTGGAAGATCACTCCCGGGAGAAGACCCAGATATAGACCGGGACCGGGACACAGGAGGTACCATCTTGTATACTCAGTCGAGAGAGTCCGGAGAAGACATTCCCGTGATTAGGGTAAGTACTCCCGAGGTGGGAGTCCTGGGAGGTGGGATTCGTGGACAGTTTCCATGGTGGAAGAGTATGGTCGTGTAGTCCGTAATCACAAAGTTGTATACCTAAACTCCCCTCGTGTTTGTAAGTATGGTATCGTAGGAAATTTCCGTTCAGATCTCAACTCGTCATTTAAGTTCAACTGAGAGAAGATGGAAGGGTCCGATGAGTCCTTGTGTTTAGATAAATTGAGGAGTTAGACCGAAGAAGAGTAAAGGTTAGTTATCCAGACAGTTTATGGACGGTGTAGAGGACGATAATGAAGAACCATCTTTGGTGATTAACTGGTGTAGTGAGAAAGGACAACTTGGGTATTTTGAAGTGAGAAAAGTTCTGTCTGAAGTGTGAAGTTTCTCTACCACTGTAAGTGTCAGGGATGGGTCTTACCTAGATCCGGTCGAAGGTGGACCCACCGCAAATGGCGCCTCAATTCCCGGAAGTACGTCAGGAGGGGGTCTACAAAGACAACTTGAGTACCACGGCCGCGAGGTCGATCACGGGAAGATTCAAGTAACTAGAAGGACACAACTACCTTTTGTCTTTCATTGTATAAAAATAAAATAAAAACAAGACAAAGATTGGGTCTCCTGAGGGATTTAGGAAGACGGATGTCCCAGGGGCAATCCAAAGGCACAGATATTCATAGACAGGAGTTGGTTTCAGTCGGCCCTAAATATAAACTTTAAGGGATTTTACATCTCTTCTCCTTCTCCTTCCTTTCCCTACAAGAACAATAACTTACGGATAGACGACTCTTCTCGTTTTCCTGGTAAAACCCAAAACGGTTTTAATCGTAACGATCTATTTACTCTCGGAATATAGAAGGGTCAACGGTCCTCCTGTACGGTCGATTAAAATCGGGTGACACATTTATATTGGTTGTAACCATACGTGACCGGAAATTGTAGACTACGCCGAGTTACTGTAGGTATCATCGTCGGTTTCACGGACAGGACGGGGTGTTGACTGGTCCGAAAGACCCGGGAATCCGGGAACGACGAAGATCTGCAACTAAAAGGTGAACCTTTACTGGAACTTCTTGGGAACCGGACTGGGGTACGGGATTCGTACCGGAGGATGTCGTTTCCGTTAAAATTATTTCACTGTAGGAATTACTCAAAAATAAATTCACTCAATTCCACCCATTTCGTAAATCTTCTCAAGGACCTTCTACTATTTACGAATTATTTACAATTAATAATAAAATAGTAATAATACCCAACTTTAGTGTCGAGGAGTGAATGAACGACCTACTGAATCCGTTCTACTATATTCGGAACTAAACGAGTAGATATTTTATCCGTATTCCTTTTGGGATAGACTATCCTAACGACAATCCTACCTTACTCAACTTTGTATGTTTTCAGGACCGAAAACGGACCCTGGGTACACACGGGTCCTATACCGTCGACGAGACCCATAGAGAAGTCTGTGAGCTCTCAGACTCAAAAGTCAGCCGTCAGTATGACTGTTTGGTGAGTTGAATCTAAAAAGGTCTTTACCAAAGTCTCACTGATTTCTTTCAGTCTCCTCTGTGAGAAACGTTGGAGTATCTCACGTCGTGTGGTCTGAAGGGACAGGAAGTGATAGAGGGTCTCAAACGAGTCTGAATACAGGAAACTCGGTCACTACTGTAAGGTGGTAGAGTAGGAGACAGAGGGGGAAAAGGAGGACGGGAGGACGGGAGTTAGAAAGGACCGTAGTCTCAGAAAAGGTTACTCGACCGAAAGTTGTACATTTTATACATTTTTATTAGTATTTTGTTCCAAGTTCTTTCTTTTCTTTCCAAACACTTAACAGAAAAAAGGGACAAAATAGAAGAACAAAGATCCACCCAAAACAAAACAAACAAAAATAGAGTTTCAATCAATACTCTTATCTCATTACCGATCTCAACAGATCGATATCGAGGGGAGATGAGGTTTCCAGGAACTTTCGGTATCCATTATCGACTCTATGCATTTTTGTCGTATACCGAAGAGATGTCTAAGACACATAGACTTCTTTCAGGGCTTCCCTGATTATATTTGACTACCTGTTAGGGGGTTCAAAAGAAGTAACCGAATTCACACATATTACAATAGAGAAAAATCGTTGGTCAATTAACAGAACCGATACAAAAACGAATCCGATTATAATCGATAATCGTAAGGGACTCGGTCGGTCTGTGAACCATGTTCTATCACTATACTTCTCCCTCAACCACGCCTCAAAATTTCGACCGTTGTCTTGTTGACGACCCGTTTGTTAAGTCATAAATTTACACCTTATAACGATCTAGTAAAAGAAAAGTATCTCTTCGTAAAGAAAAACCAGTTGATAAAGATGATAATACTTTTACATGAGGGTCCTCAAAGGGGAGTAAACATCAAAGAAAATTTCCACTTCTGTGGTACCATTTCTGTCCGAACGAATCCACCAGAACCCGTTTGTGGAGAGAGAAGGGAGAGTCCCTGAGAGTCCCCTTGGTGTCAGGTTGACACAAGGACCCACTAATGTCCGGTCCTGTTCATCCCTCTGTAAAGAGGAGAGAGGAACTTGGGGTCATACTCCACTGAAGAGAAATACCGAGATCACTTTTCCCCTGTTCCGGGTCTTTAGTCTGTCTGTCTCAAATTTTGGGGTAAGATATTAGGTGTTCAAAACACTGGATTCCGTTCAATGAATTAGGGACTCTTGGAGATTTATTCTTGTCACCAAGGACGAAACGTACGAATGAAAGTCGAGGCATTTGTAGTCACGAAGTATACGCATAACGACAAATTCGGAGGGTTGTGGGGACACTCCGCCCATGATCATAATCAGTACCAAGTGTCTGCTCGTTTGGTTTCGACGCTTCGTCAAGTTCTCAGGACACAACGACGACACTCAAAAGATCGTACGGTAGTCACTTACGCGTACTCTACACTACTAAGCAGGAAGACCTACCTTTAAACCAAGTTTATGAGGTTTGTCTTTGTTTCACAAACGGGGATCCCTCTTCTACTTATACTGGTGGGACATAGACCGGAGGAGAATACAATTACGGTCAAAAAGACTTGAAGTCCGACAAGTCAACTGATCTCATCGATCGGGAAAATGTCATCGTTCTAAAAGTAATGGAAAGAAGACAATTTTCTGGACCAACGAGTTAGGAGTAGGGGTAAGGTGGAGGGGTGGTGTGTATGAACATTTGTCCGTATGAGTGGGTGTATGTGTGTGTGTGCACGGACGCGTGCGGAATGGACGTGACAACCTAGTGAGATACGAGTGTGGACGGTACGGGTCTCTCCACCCGCGCTCTGCAAGAACGTCGCTACGATTTAACTCAGAAGACTTCCGGGTCTCGGATCGACGAACCTTCTCCGGACAGACGTCATCCCCTAAGTTTCCGGTTGTGTTTTTCTTCGTCTCTGGTCGTCTCTATTTTCTACATACCTTCGGTTGAGTCGGAGGAACCCTTTTCCGGTGACTCAGGGACTCAGTCTCCAGTGATCCGGACCGGGAAGATTCCGGGTCAACAGACTGAGAAAGAAGTTAAAACACTCGAAGAGTCTCAGAGAGGGAGGGTCGATGAACTCGGTCAAACTCTTTCGTTTATCCTCAACCCATAAACGTCGGTTTCCTCAAGATAAAATCATATGAATTCAGAAGATAGTCTTTCAACTCCTCTTTTTTTAAGATTTACATTTATATGAAAAGTGTAAAGACTCCTACTGAGATGTGAGTTGTATGAACTTGACTGACGGTTGAGGTACGGTCTGTGACACGACTCCGACCGTTAGGTTCCTACTGATTCGGTTCCAGGGACGGACTTTCCTCGAATGTCAGATCTTCTCCTTCTACCTGTGACTCAATTTTACGTTAGTTTACAGTGGACACAAAATTATTTCCAGCACCCTTCGATATCTACACCTTTCTTTTTTTCCCTAGTCAAGAAGGACGTTCAAAGTCCTTTCCGAAGTCTCTCTATTATTAGGAAACGACTGTAAACTTTCGGTTCACACCAGACATACACACGCACGATTCAGTGAAGTCAATACAGGTTAAGACACACTGGGATACCTTATGTCGGGCGGTCCGAGAAGACAGGTACCCTAAGAGGTTCGTTTTTATGAACGGACCCAACGACACGGGAGGGCGTCCCCTCGGAGGGTTGGGTCCATAACTTGGGTACAGAGAATTCGGATGGACGTAACTACCCGTCCAAGAAATGGTGATCACGGTGGACCTTTCGGGTTCACACCAGATCCGGAAACGATAAGTTTCACACCAGGTGCCTGACCATCGTAGTCACAGATCTTTATGTCTTAGGTATCGGGGAGAACTCCGGATTACTTAGTCTTAAACTTAAAATTGTTCTAGGGTTCCACTACGGTACCCTTGGAAACCCCTCATGACTAGATCCGTTGTTTTCCTCGTCTCCTTCTTCTTAAAGTCCGTTTCCCTTGTCAAACTTGTTTCTAACCGTCTATACTACCGTACACTACAAACACTCTGATATTCGGTATCGTCTCCCACTTTCCATCCTGCACCGTCCTTACTTCGGTCCAGGTTGGGGGTCTTCCGGAACACTAGGCACGTCTCTAGGTAGGTGGGTACCCTAAATAGGATACCTGTGACTCTCAGTTATTTCCTACATTTCATTCTCACACTACTGTAGTCTAACGCACGAACTTTCGTCTCATTCTTTAGAAAGACTGTTCGGCTCGTTATCTACTTCAAACCTGTACTAGGATTATCCTCCCCTCAGTGTCTCTCCAAATTTCTATCTCCTTACACTGAACTTGATTTCGCGGGGAACTACTTCCATTTTCTTCTTTCACTTTTTTGACCGAATTTTGAGTTGTAAGTTTTTTGATTCTAGTACCGTAGACCAGGGTATTGAAGTACCGTTTAGCTTCCCCTTTTGCACCTTTGTCACTCTAAAGTAAAAGAACCTGAGGTTTTAGTGACACTTACCACTGACGTCGGTACTTTAATTTTCTGTAAACGAGGAACTTTCCTGTCAATACTGTTTGGATCTATCGTATAATTTTTCGTCTCTGTAGTGAAACGACTGGTTCCAGGTATGTCAGTCTCGATACCAAAAAGGTTATCAGTACATACCTACACTCTCGACCTGGTATTTCTTCCGACTCACGGTTTCTTAACTACGAATACTTGACACCACAACCTTTTCTGAGAACTCTCAGGGAACCTGACGTTCTTCTAGTTTCATCAGGTAGGATGTCCTCTAGTTGGGACTTATAAGTGACCTTCCTGACTGTGACTTTGACTTCGAGGTTATGAAACCGGTGGGTTACGTTTCTCGGTTAAGCGACCTTTTCTGACTACGACACTTTCTAACTCCTGTCTTTCTCTTCTCCCACTGTCTCCTACTCTACCAACCTACCGTAGTAACTGAGTTACCTGTACTCAAACTCGTTTGAGACCCTCTATCACTTCCTGCCTCTTCGGACCGCACGATATCAGGTACCCCAGTGTTTCTCAGCCTGTGCTGACTCACTGACTTGTCGTTGTTGCACTACACTAAATAAAAGTCAAGAATTTCGAGTCACGGACCGTTGCATACCTTCTGCCTAACCTCTCTCCGAGTAAGGTTTCCGTTTCTCTGTTTAAGAATAGGACTAGTCACCACTACTGTTTTTCGGTGTCTCACCCACCTCTCCTTCTCGACCGAAAGTCTCTCCTTCACTCCGCCTTAGACGTCTCGAAGGCGGTACCACCCTTTGACGTGTGAGGTCACCCCACCCCGTTCCTGAAAACCGGAGACCTTCTCTATCCCACCTTCTCAGTTAGGACCTTCCTTTCTAGGATTCAAGACAAGTCCCAGACAACTCAAACTCAGAGTCACCCTGTGTCTGCACCTCTATTTGTCGTACAATCGTGGTTTGTGGTTGGAATTACACGTTCCGGAGAGAACTTTAAGGAGTTAAATGAATCTTTCGTAAATTAAGGTACTTATTAATCGAGACTACATCTTAAGCCACTGGCACTTGAGTGTGAGGTGTGACGTTCGGTTGGAAGATGTACAAGGAAGACGGGGGACGTGTGCACCGTACCTCCCGTCGACTTACCTCTCATACTAAGACCCCTGTTCTGTCTCCTGACGGAAGACAGGAGGACCCGGGGACTCCGGAATTCATATTAAGTCAAATTGTTTATTCTCAACTCGTCGACCGTACCAAGTTCAGGACACAACCCGTGATACGTACGCACACACGACTCAACGAAGTCAACACAGACTGAGAAACACTACGATACCAGACATCGGACGGTCCGAGTAGACAGGTACCCTAAGAGGTCCGCTCTTGGGACCTCACGCAAAGGTACGGGAGGAGGTCCCCTAGAAAGGCTGGGTCCTTAGCTTGGGCTCAGAGTACAGAGGACGTAACTATCCGCCCAAGAAACTGATCACGGCGGAACCTTCGGTACAGTCCGTGACCCTCATACTATTCGATCTCCTTGTCACAAGAGTGGGAGAGTCCAGAAGGTAGATCGATCCTTCTGTCGTCCATTTACCTTTTCTTTACAGCGGCTACGTTTCCAGAAAACCAGTCGACTGTCGGAGGTCGTGAATCGTGGAAGTCCAGATGGAGTCGAACGTTCGGTTCTAGTCTGAAATGGGTGTCGTCGAGAGTCTACTACCGACTCGTGTCGTCACCGTCGACTCACGTACATGAAGGATCCCACTAAGGCTCGATAACAACGGTCTAAATCGTTTTCTTTTGTATCTTGTAAGTCAATTTAAACGGAACGTCTATTTGTTACTTAGAAAAATCATACACATACAGGGTTTATAACGTACCCTGTTCATATATAAATTGTTTAATAAATAGATGTTCCGTTTAAATTGACTCGTGGGAGACAAAATAGACCGTCGGAATGAGGGGTCCGATACTGACTCGTTCCGTCACCATGTAAGTTATAGTCTGTTATAATTATGTGTTGGAAACGAGGTCTCGAGAATGACCCAACCGGTTCTGAAACAGTACAGAAATAGGTTCTTAGTGTACTGTCTACTTGGATCTCCCGATTCTAGGTAATCCAGCGTTTCTCAGCCTGTGTTGACTCGAACTGACTGTGCAAGTAAAAGTGAAAACACCGAGAAATGTGTCAGGACTAAACAGGATAAAAGGAAAGTGTCCATAATGAGAGGTTATTTAAAAGATTGAGGTAAAGTCGTAGACGAAGAGTCTCCTACGTTCAAGTTATCAACCATAGTTCTTACTGGACTCTTTCGTTCATTACTCTGTTTCCAGACCCCTGCTCCAGTGAGTGGTGGGTGGTGGGTGGTAGTGAAGTATACTTCTGGACGTAGGGACCACCATTCACCACACGTCTGTCGGGGACCGTAATCTACCGCCATGTCAACAGATTTCAAAGTTGTGACCACTCTACCCTTCCGTACATCCACCCCCCTCTACGTGACAAAGTTCTTAAACTATACTTGTAACCCTAAACAATTCACATATTTATATTGGTCTTTAACCTGCTAATAGTAATTTAAAGGACTCCGGGATGTCCTTCTATTACTTGCAGACTCTTGTTAATTGTTGATTTTGGTTCACACTTTCCTGAGACGTTTCTTCGGGAACGGGACACCCACTTCTCTTTTCGACTTCTACCTCGTGTTCCCAATTCTCACAATGACTTGTAGTCTCTTGTAACTGACAAGTTGGTGTCACCCCGACAATACCGTTTCCGTCTCGGACCGACCGGTTCGGACCCGGGTACTGTGTAGTACGCGCGAGTCAGCACAGACTGAGAAACACTGGGACATCTGACATCGGCCGGTCCGAGGAGACAGGTACCCTAAAAGGTCCGTTCTCAGGACCTCACCCAATGGTAAAGGAAGAAGTTACTGTGTGTCTTGACTCGTAAACCCACCTACGAGGGGTCAGAGCAGACTCGGAAGACTCGGACGGACCACCGAGTGGGGAGAGTCTATTCTTGATCGCACAAGGACACTGGTATCTCTCCTGAACGGTACTTTTTCGTCGTGTAAGAGAGAAGGAGAGGAGTAGTAGTCCTCCTCTCCTTCTCCCTATTAGTATCCTATCCTATCCTTCTCAGGATAGTAGTCCTACTTCAGTGTCGTATTGGATCGATCTCTATACGACCGAGACTTTTCCCTTCTTTCACCAGTGTCGGGGTCTCTTGATGTTCTACCCTAGTTCACCAATTAGTTCCCCTGACTTTGTCTACAGATCTATTTCCTCTCACAAAAATCAGTGAGAATTCTATGCTGTGTTTGAACGACGATCCCACCGGGGACCTTCGGACCTCTTTCACACCGGGAACGACTTACCGCCTGTACGTCTGTGTCCCCCTCTTACTTTCCGCCTTCCTTACCCGAGCTTCCCTACCCACATAATCACTCCGGTCTTCTGTGCAGTCTCCTTGTGATAGATAGTTCCAGAAGCTCTTACACGATCTCTCTTCCCGTACGGTCGTAGTGATTCCTCCAGTCACTACCGGGAAGAGACCCCGGTCCCGACTGTTGTCTTCTTAGATGGTATTTTGAACCGAGTGACTACCGTTATCCCTACAGAGAAGGGAGAAGACCCGACTTATCACCGATATACATACATACATATACAAACACACACCCCACACATACACACACACACACCACACACACACACACACACACACACATATGTGAAGGATTAAGGACCTTAGACACTTATAATGAAATAAACATTTTTTCTCAGAAACGGGTATACTCATTCAGTTCCCAAAATCTACTCCTCTAACAGTACCCAATGGTCCTACCCGGGATTTACATTAGTGTACGTAGGACTATTCTCTGTTGTCTTCTCTCTCTGCGTCTCTTCCGTCACACTTGTGTCTCCGTCTCCGGCCTGAATCCGTCGGTGTTCGGTTCCTACAGTTCTCGGGGGTGTTCGACTTTCTCATTGTCTCTCTTAAGAGGGGACCTCGGCCAGTCTCTTTCGCGTCGGGTCGACCGAGGAACTAACCTGAAGACCGGAGTTCTTGACACTCTCTCCTGTAAGGGCAACACAGTCCGGCGGTGTAGACGTCAAACAGGACTGTCGGCGTCCCCTGATTATGCGCGGGGAAAAGAAAAGTGGTCTCTGTGAGGGGCAGAAGAGACGAGGATTGAGGTTAAGACTCAGATGAGGGACCTCTGGAGTTTGACGTGGTAGCCCTATCTTATGTTGAGTCAACACGGCCAAGTTAGGGACCCAGCCCTTCTAGGGCACCTCCTCCCGTACCGTTGGGTGAGGTCATAAGAACGGACCCTTAGGGCACCTATGTCAGGTACCCCAGTATTTCCCAGTCTGTACTGACTTCTCTCCCTCGCACGTGTGCGAACACTGACGTGTCTCGAGTACCCTTCCCACGCACCCGGTCAGAACCTTCTCACCCTCCCGTCCCCTCGCCCCTCCCGAAAGGTCTCCGTCACTGTAGAGTTCACCGACTTCCCTCTCATCTTAGTCGGTTTATTTCTGTACGGTCTCTCTGACTGTGTGTGAGTCCCTTCGTTTTTTATAGGTCATACCCCTCCTCAACACCCTCTATTCCCGTCACTCCGTTCGTCTCCGGTCTAGTGTGACCCGAAACATTCACTAGGACCCAGAAACATGAATTAGGACTTTCCTAAAATTTGTCTCCCACAGTACTAGCCGTAAAGCGATTATTTCTAATTAAGGAAACCGAATTAAGGACAGTCTTATGTCGATAGGGACCCTTTCTATGGTGTCATTTTGGAGGAGCACTTAGTTACAGAAATACATTGGTCGACATAGGTCAGAATAGGATTCTGACAAAGGTGGTCCCTCTACCACTGTAATACTACCGGAGTCCGTCGGGAATGAAGTTTTAAACTAGTCTTGTTAAGTGTCGAGAAAGAGGTAGAATTATGCTTCGCAATACGTTTCGTCAAAGTTCTTGGGGCGGGGGCGAAGGAAGGTCAGTCCACTTCATTTCACTTCACTTTCAGTGAGTCAACACAGGTCGAGAAACACTGGCATACCTGGTATGTCAGGTTCCTTAAGAGGTCCGGTCTTATGGCCTCATCCATCGAAAGAGAAGAGGTCCCTTAGAAGGGTTGGGTCCTTAACTTGATCCAGAGGACGTAACGTCCGTCTAAGAAATGGTCGACTCGGTGTCCCTTCGGGTTCTTATGACCTCACCCATCGGATAGGGAAGAGGTCTCCTAGAAGGGTTGGGTCCTTAATTTGGCCCCAGAGGACGTAACGTCTACTTAAGAAATGGTTGACTCGACAGTCCCTCACTCATTGTGATTCGGGGAAGATTTATCTGTAAGACCTCGACACCGGAAGGACTGTTCTTCCCAAAAGTTGGGTTCCTCTTCATTTCCATACGTCTTTTCCTGTGGGGGTAAACGGTGGGACCTTAGGAGGGGTCTCCTGACGGTCCCCAGTAATAAGACTGAAGTTCTAGACTGGTCAGAGTCCCTCCTTTTCTGTCGTCGTTGGTGACGTCCTTCCGGACCGGAGGTGTCCTTTAACAATAGAATGGAGGGAACCCCTTGTTTTTTGTTCGAAACTGTAGTTTTTGTTCGCCGGACTCTCGGTGTAGCCCACACGAAAGAGACCATGAGGTCCCGGAAACAACAACAAACGTTACTTTATCTGTAAGTTTATAATCGTCTCAAGTACCTTACCAGGTCTGAAGACCCAAGAGAACAGTTTAGTCCTCGGGACCAAAGTTAAGTGGGAGTAACGGCGCTACTTATCTCACATCGTCTGTGGGGGAAGTGTTCCCTGTTCGGTCGGAGACAGATGAAATAGGAACGGAAGGACCAACAAAGGAGTAGTGTCTCGGTTCACAAAACAGAAAGATTACGTGCAGTTTCCTTATAAATTAAAATCAGTACACGGGTGGGTTACGCCCTTTTAGTTGTCATGTCACTCTTTCAGACTTGAAGATCTTTCGTCTTTACCGATGTGTCACGAAAAGGAGACTGTGGTCAGTCGAAGTAAGTAACTTAAGTACCCTGTCAAACACCGGGGACTAAATTTATAAAAGTTCCGGACGGAGGCGATGGGGTGGTGGGGTGGAGGACCAGGTCAAGGAGACAAGACGGACGTCGTAGGTGAGGGTGGTAGATCCTACTCGGGCGGACGTAGAGTCACCGGGTCGTAGTGACGTCCTTGGTGACGACCTCTCTGGAGGTCCCTCTACCGGGAACCCCTCGACGTGTGAAGACCCTTCTTCGGTGTCTGTCTTTATGGTCCCCTTGACATCCCTCTTGAAACCGACTCTCCGAGACTAGTTTTGCCTCTAATAAAGTTCATGGGAAAAGAAGAGACGGAAGGGATTGACTAATTGTGATGGGTGGGTGCGTGGGTCAGATCTGGACGGAGTGACAATATACATGGTTCTTTACCTTGCTCGGACGAGGACTTAATGGGAAGGAACAAGTGTTTAGTGACCCAGTCCCCACCCCTACCCCTCATCCATCCCCTACCTCCCTCCCAACCCCCTCTGCTATTAATTGGGACCTAGAACGTCCCACCGAAACACCACCCTCTCCACGTCAAAAATAGACGATTAAGAGTTCCGGTCACACAGTACGTCCCTTCCCACCCCCGCCCTGTCTCCTCGGACCACCCGACGTCAGGTATCCCAGCGTCTCAGTCTGTCGACTTCGTTGACTCGTGCGTGAGTGTTACTCTGGTTGGGAGGATCCAACGACCTTCCTAAGGTAGTCTATTCTACACTCAATAGGCCCAGACTAAATCATCCGAGCAAGACACACCGAGACCCTCCCGGAACCTCAAAGTCACCCCACCTCCCCCCTCCTCGTTCGCGTGAACTTCACCACACCCACCCGACGGGACCCACGTCCGTTATTTTCCATCTCTATGACCCACTTTTGATCCTCCTTGTCTGGACGGACCGACGGGGACGTGTGAAACATTTGTAGAGAAGATGTGTCTAAAGGACGGACGCTCTGGTAAGGATCCCAACCGGAGCGGAGAAGGACGGACTACGATAAGTCCTCGTTAAGGAAACAAAACGAAGGACTTCCGTAAGAGTCCCGAGTCAGGTCGTCACGGTAAGGGGTCGTCGTCCTGTTTTTTCTCTGTAAGGAGGAACCGGGAAGTGATTCAGGAGGGGAGAACAGAGCTCTGGCTCCTAGAATCCTCAGTCCGGACCCGTGGACGGTAGGGGTACGACGGGACGTTCCTCTCGTCGGAGCTCCGGTGGTCCTCGGGGTTTCAGGATTGCCCTTTCTTCCTTGTTCTTATTTCCAAAAATTTACTTGTTACGGAAAATTCATGACGTTTTACCAAAATCCTCATCTAAAATTAAAGTATCCATTACGTATAAGTAACTTCTTTTTAATCTTCTAGATAAATACGTTTTTCTATTTTAGAGTGGTGTATGTCCTTGGTAACTATTAGACAAAAATGTGTAAGAGGTTCTGAAAAGGGCAATTATACCAATACATGCAAACCATACACAAAAATATTGTTAGTACTCTTCATGTTCGTCAAAATATTCGACGAAAAGATTCCGTAACTAATAATACGAAAACTATATCAAGTTAGCAAAACGTCTCTGTGTCCAAAGGGATATGATGCGAGATTGAAACACATTAAATTACACAGTAAATGGTTTTCTCACTGATAGACACCCGGTTTTTGTTTTTCTTAATTAAAAAAAATTTAAAAATAAAAATGAAATAAAATGAAATGTCATGACATAACCAAAACGGTATGTAACTGTACAAAGACTGGATTCCAACCGGATAATAGAAGACACCCGACACACGTAGTAGAGTGAATTAGGAAGGTAATTTAAATAAATAGTAGAAGCAACACATCTATCTTTTTTTTATACCCGAATTTCTCCAGGTAACGACGACGATTGAGTGAAGTCAACACAGACTGAGACACGCTGGGGTATCTGCGGTCGGGTGGTCCGAGGGGGTTGGGACCCTGAGAGGTCCGTTCTTGTGACCTCACCCAACGGTAAAGGAAGGGGTTACGTACTTTCACTTTTCACTTTCACTTCAGCGAGTCAGCACAGGCTGAGAATCGCTGGGGTACCTGACGTCGGGTGGTCCGAGGAGGCAGGTACCTTAAAAGGTCCGCTCTCATGACCTCACCCCACGGTAACGGAAGAGGAATTTCTCCAGGTAATTGGGAGGGTTTCAGTGTGTCGACCTTTAGTCGTCTAGGTGAGGACAGAGAGACTACAGTTTTAGTTCGACAAAGGTTTAATTACTACAGTCACTGGAACTAAACCGTACCAATCCTCCGTACCCATTGTCATACCTAGTATAATATATCTGACATTTTCTTTCGTGGGTAGCAATGGAACCCGGGCAATGGTCATGAACTACGCTTACAGAAACTACTTCCGGGTGGGTCTTCCAGTCGAAGTCAGAGATTGCTACTCGGAAGAGAGAGAGAGAGAGAAAAAAATTCAAATTTCGAGAAACTATTCATTAGGTAAGTGTCACTACCATTCATGAAACGATCTTGGTACACATTTATTCATGTTATCCTTGATTGCGTTGTAACATTTCGTTGTTACGAGGTTATTTTTAATTAAAAAGGGACTATCGAGTCAACCATTTCTTAGACGTTGTGTCCTCTAGGGCCAAACTAAGGACTCAGTCCTTCTATGTGACCTTCTCCTATCCGATGGGTGAACTCATAAGAACCCGAAGGGAACACCGAGTCGACCATTTCTTAGACGGACGTTACACCCTCTGGACCCAAACTAGGGACCCAACCCTTCTAGGAGATCTCTTCCCTTTCCGATGGGTGAGGTCATAAGACCGGATCTCTTAAGGTACCTGACATATCAGGTACCCCCAGAGTTTCTCAGTCTGTACTGACTCGTCGGAAGTGTGTGTGTGTATGGTTTATTTTGGATTTCACAGTGCATATACCGTGACCTAGGTGTTCGGATCACTATTTGTAGAATGGTGAATTCAAAAGATTATATAAAATGAACTCTTAAATATATAATTTCATTCATGTAAATAGTAATGTTTTTTATTCTTATTTTATATTGTTTTAAAAGGAAACCCTTTTTTCTTGGTTACTCAACTCGACACTCGTACCCCAGTAACATAAAGACTATGCGAGGTTGACCGAGTATGAGACAAGAAACTTGATTTTCTGGACAGGAAGGTAGACCCTACACTTTCACTTTCACAGTCTGCGGGTCAGGACGGACTGAGAAACACTGTGGTACCTGATATCGGGTGGTCCGAGGAGACCTAAAAGGTTCGTTATGACATCACCCAACGATAAGGGAAGAGGTCCACAAGAAGGGTTGGGACCCTAGCTTGGGTCCAGGGGACGTAATGTCCGTCTAAGACTCAATGGTCCCTTCGAGAGAATTCGTGTCGTCCGTTTGACCCCGTCGACTCGTCCGAATCCTTTTCCGTCTTCGTCGGAGCGGGAGAACCATAGATCTTTTCCTCCGTCTACAAATTTAGTTAACCCTGAACTGACTGACCTCGACTGACCGATGAGATGGTCGGGATTTTGTCCGAGGTACCTTGGGAGGCACTCGAGGCACTTTAAGTTGAAGAGGAACCCTTTTTCCAGGAAAGACAAAGAACATTTTTCGAGTCCTATTTTGTCCGCTTAAAGGACCGCCAGTGGAGATCTGTAACCGACTGGTGTAAGACTTGTTTGGCCTGTTAATGAGGTGTCACCCTGTAGAAAAAAGAAGTCCCCTACTTTGGGTTCTTACGTACACGGGTGAACGTCTAAAATCATAAAGACGACATTTTAACCTTCCTAATGGTGAGATATTTAAACGAGACGAATATACTCCTCATTAATAAACAATCTTGTTGTCGGTAAGCAAAGGAAGTCACAATGTCAATATTGAGATTTGACAAAATTACAGAAACTTCTCTTAATTAATCGAGAAGACAACTATGAAGATTTCGCAAAATTACGTCCAGACCAAAAAAATGAGTTGGAAATTTTCTTGAAGGTGTCGTCGGTAAATTGTCTATTGTCTGAAGAGTCCTTTACGGGTCACGAAACATCGTAGACTTTCCTTAGTACAAACTATCTGTAAACACGTTAATTCTTTATATTAATGAGTAACTATTTTCCTGTGACAATTACTTTTAAGGAAATTTTTAATTTCCATACAGAATATTATCTAAAAAAAAAGAATCATTTTTTTATTACCGGACCGGTTAAAGAAATTAATATTTCTTTGAAATTTCCTATTCCGTCATGAGTCACGGTCCTTTTAGTATTTCATAAATTTTAGAGGTCTCCTTTTAAATAATGAAGAGGACCACCACGTAAGGGCACAGATTGTCTGTAAAAATAAAGGTAAGAAGAAGAATCAAATAGGAATTCAGTATGAATAACTTTCGGTCGTTCGTGGACGACATCCGGTCCAATTAAACCGTTAATAATAAAATTTATTGGAAGTTTCGATTAAGGTACTTTGTCCATCATCTTTCCAGTGTTTCATGAGGGTAAAAGGTCTACTATTTTGATTTTAAACCCTTTTAGTTAACTGTACCAGGTTCAGTGTGTTAGGATTCCCGGTCTTAGTCTCAAATCTGGGTCCAGAACTCGGGTGTCACGGGTCGTTTGGTGTCGACGAAACCACACACGGTACCTCGACGGCACCTTCCATTGAGTGCGGACAATGACCAGGTAGACATGGATCGGGTCCGGGTCCTCGGTGAAGGGTCTGATTGACTACCCTGGGAACCGAATCTACGATCCGTAGAAGTAAAAATTTCGAAAGGTTCGGTAGAAGTCCCTCCTTCTCAACACTTTGGACGAAGTTAATGCGCTTAGGTTAAGGAGACCGGAGACGAGTGCTTAGAGTAAAAGACGTTTGGTAGAAGTAAAGCGGCACCGAGGGAAACCCTGAGTAGGCAGTATTAATTGCACCTCAGCGGGACATTCTCGGGCGGTCGAGGTCCTCTGTCCTACTGTCTTGGACACCGGAAAAGGGAAGGACAGTTTGGAAGAGTTATAGAAGAGGGGGTAGGTTGTAAATCCACCTTTTTTTTTTTTTTTTTTTTTTTTGATTTTCAAGTTACTGAAAAAAGTTTTCGATTCTCTCCAAACATCCATATCCACACCTCCGTTTGGTGTAGGTGCATTGACTTTCTTGTACTTTTCAGTTGTCTGAAAAGAGGTTTAGGAGTACTACACTGAAACCGATTCAGTAAGTGAGGGAGTCTTAGATATTTTATCCCTATTAGTATCCATGGAGAGTCTCAAGAACCCTCAGGATATAACTAGAGTTACTTTGACTTTTTTTAGAAAGAAGAAGGGTGAGACGGATCCGCCTCGTCTTGGAGTCTGAGTTTTTTTTTTTTTTTTAGTCAAAGTTTTTTAGAACTTTTCGTCACAGATAGGCATACCTCCACACAAATATCTACTGTCGTCCTGAAGGTGAATCGTCCTGTGCGCACTGATTCGGTACCCGAACTCCCGGTCTGACGACGTCAAGTTTGCCACTGAGGGAGTGAAGAACCGACACACAGGAACCCTTTCAACAGTCCAGTAAAGAGACGCAGAAGAGAAGTAGACACTTTACTTCCACTATTGTCATAAAAGGGGTGTCCTGATCTTTGAGGTTCTTCAAAAGCCTCAAGAATCGTCCTCTTTAGAAAAGGATCCGGACGGCAGAACAAAGAATCTTTGGACAAAACTGACATCCGTACGATCGGTTTCGAGCGTCGTAAACCTACGTCCGGGACTCGGACAGGGGAAGGAGGAGGACAGCAGGACTGGTGGCGGAGGTGGACACGAGACTGAAGGTGACGGTTACCAGAACTTGGAGATCCCCGAGTCGGAGAGGAGGTCGGTTCCGGATCTCAGAACTTAATTTATATAATTTTGTCCCTCCGGACCGTACGAGTCAGGTACCCCGACGTTTCTCAACCTGTGCTGACTCGTTGACTTGACTATTTCTATGACTTTACATTTCTTGTCACGGACCTTTATCCGATCTTCCATATATCGTATTTTTCGGTATCAACGATAATAACGTCGGACACTGTGTCTCGGTTTGTCGGATTTTTGGAAACTAGGTTCATTCAGTCAGGGATTCCGGGGTGTGACCCATCGCGGAAGGGGTCAGAGAGTAGAGAAGAATTGCGAGCACAGACGGACCGATTACGGAGGTAAACGGAGAGTCAGTAGAAATTAGGTAGGGAACAGACGAGAAAGTATCCGTTACACCACACGAAGAAGGAGACGAAGAGAACAAAGAAATCGGATCGTAGGGGAAACAGAAAAAACCCCTCCCCTCCCACGACAGAGAATATGNTCCCGCCAAAGAAAAACCAGTACGGTGCGTCGAAAATCCTGGAACCAAGAGACTGGTACCTAGTTTGGACCCGGAAATGTCACCTTCGCACCTCCGGATTTGTGACCTGGTGACCTACTAAGGGATCATAGGGGACAGAAATGAGACTACTCGGATGGTCCACGAAAGTCCCGGACCCCTCCGTCCTCCACCGTCCTAGAAAAACAGTGTGTGTGTATTACATGAATACTACGAACCGCGGTCGACCCGTGAGTTATTTATACTCGAACGCAGAGTGGAAGTAAGGGAGAGGGACATTATAGGTAGTGTCCTGTTATCCCGTTTCGTTGGGTAAAGTCTACCAGTACCTTTCAGACCATGGTGTTTAAAGAACGGTAAGTGTCACACAATTCTATGGATGGAGTAGTGTAAACTAAGACTTTTGATCCTTGGTTCGCTTAGGTGTCCGAACCCCGTATACGTCAGACTCCCAGAGTCCAACACAATAGGTTACACTAGTGATGATCGGCGTGTTCGGACGTACGTACATACGATTCAGCGAAGTCAACACAGGCTAAGAAACGTTGGGATACCTGAAGTCCGACGGTCCGAGAAGATAGGTACCTTAACAGGTCCGTTCTTCTGACCTCACCCAACAACACGGGAGGAGGTCGTTAGAAGGGTTGGGTCCCTAGTTTGGCCTCAGAAGACGTAGAGGACTTAATCGTCCGACTAGGAAATGGTGATCGCGGTGTACCCTTCGGGTCGGTGAATTTCGGATAAAGTTAAATTTAATTTACTTTACTTTATTTTAAATTTTTAAGTCAACGAGTCGGTGCAATAGGTGTAAAGTTTGTGGGTTTACAGTCTATCCTTATCACCGGCAATGTGACCTGCCACATCGGTACCCTGTGAAGACTGTATCGTCCCTTAAGACGACCCGTCAAGCCACAGATACTGAGACCATGGGAGGAAGGTCGGAAGGACTCGGAACTCTGGAGCCGACATCTTCTTCAACTCGGGGGTCTCTAAATTCTGGTAGCTTTCACCTACAGTCCCATCACGGTCTCCGTCACCAGTCCTGTCATCCTTCCTCTATCCCCTGTCTGTGCCTGGAACGTAGATTTAAAACGTCCGAGGACAGACGAAATTCTAGTTCTATCCAAAGGTTCTTTGTTCCGTTGTACGAGACTTTTCCGGAGTCGGGTATCCATGAAGACGTTGATCGGGGGTTGACTTGACGAACCCTTTCCTTGAGAATCCCGTAAAGAACGGAAAATATCACTTCACCTTTAACCCTCGTTAATAGTCTTGTAAAGGTCTCTTCCGTTACCGTGGGGTGAGGTCATGAGAACGGACCTTTTAGGGTACCCGCCTCCTCGGACCATCCGACGTCAGGTACCGCAGCGCTTCTCAACCTGTACTGACTCGCTGAAGTGAAAGTGAAAAGTGAAAGTACGTAACCTCTTCCTTTACCGTTGGGTGAGGTCACAAGAACGGACCTCTTAGGGTCCCTACCCCCTCGGACCACCCGACGACGGATACCCCAGCGTGTCTCAACCTGTTCTGATTTCACTGAATCGTCGTCGTCGTCGTCGTCGTTGTAGTCTTGTGAAGTTTCTCTTTTTCGATAGTCGTTTCAACTACGTTTTCCTTCAAAAGATGGGACTTAAAAGGTCTAATACCGAAACTAAGAATACACCTGGGTCAGACTTTTACACAACGGGTAGGAACGGACACTGCAGGGGAGTGACACTGCACTCTGGGTCTCCTCCATCTTTACCATTTCTGTCGGTGTTTGTACCCGTCCGTCGGCACCTAGTCCGTCCACCGTTTCATACGCCTTTCCCCAGAACCAATAGTCGACGAAGAGACCTCTAATCTAGGTTTTCCGACGCCTTTGAGAGGAAGAGTACTGTGCGAAAGGAAAGATCCTGGAGGAGGGGTTCTCGAGGGGAAACGGCGACAGAGATCCCCTAAAGGCGTACGTCTCGACTACACACCCCCAGTGGTCGGAAAAAGTGTTCCGAAAAAAAATAGTTCGTGTAGGTAAGTGTCTCCTAGACGCGAGTTCGAAGTACCCGTACTCATGAAGAGTCCACGAAGATTCAACCCTGTCGTCGACAGGGTACAACAGGACACAGACGACTCCCTCCGCCCCGCGCACCACGGACGGTGGAGGTCCGTCCTGATATTCACATGTTTCACTCGGAACAACCGTGGACCGCCGAACCCCTCTGAAGACTTCGTAGACGGAATCAAAGAGACGAAGACAGGGAAGAAGGATGTGTCTTAGTGTACCTCCGTGTAGGACTGTGAAAATGTTAAACACTTAGAAGAAATCCTTTTCTCCACTTTTTTACACTTGTGTTTAATCCATCCTTTCGCTTATAAACTTGAAGTTTAAAGACCTTAGTCTTTTTGGGTCCCGACAGGAGACTTTGGAGAAGTCTGTTAAAAGGTCTCTACAAATTCTTCTGTACGAAGGGTCGTTGGACCGGAAAGGAGAGATGGATCTTATAAGATATAGTACGGGGGGTTGGACGTGACGGGGTATTGGTGGTCGTGAGTGTCCTCGGTATGTTCCCGCCCCGAGGCTTCGAGGTCCACATAATCAAAGTGTCATTTAGGTGGAGACTAGTATCCAGTGTTCGACCACCTTCCCTGACATCCTACTAGGGTTCATAAACTCGCGAAATAAAAAGAAAAGGTTCATTCTTTTACTGGAGTCTCCTCATCAAAGGGGTGATAGGGTAGTGAAAAAAAGGGTGAGAACAGGTTCTTATAAATAAATAAATTTTAATTAAAAATAACCTCATATCAACGAAATGTTACAACACAATCAAAGGTCGTGTGTCGTTTACTGAGTCGGTATGTAAATATATATGTATATATGTGGGAAGGGAGGGAAAACCTAAAGGAAGGGTCAGTCCAGTGGTGTCACGTAATTCATCTTAAGAGACCCGATGTGTCATCCAGCCTCTTCCGTTACCGTGGGGTGAGGTCATGAGAACGGACCTCTTAGGGTACCTGCCTCCTTGGACCATCCGACGTCAGGTGCCTCACCGCTTCTCAGTCTGTGCTGACTCTCTGAAGTGAAAGTGAAAAGTGAAAGTACGTAACCTCTTCCTTTACCGTTGGGTGAGGTCATAAGAACGGACCTCTTAGGGTCCCTGTCCCCTCGGACCACCCGACGACAGAGACCCCAGCGTGTCTCAGCCTGTGCTGACTTCGTTGAATCGTGGTCGTCGTTGTCGTCGTGTGTCATCCATGTCATCCAAGAGTAATAGATAAAATATGTATCATAGTTATTACACATACATAGTTAGGGTTAGAGGGTTAAAGAGGATGGGGTAAAAAGGAGGAGCCATAAGTATGTAAACGAGAGATACTGACATAGAGATAAAGACGAAACGTTTATTCTAGTAGATATGGTAAAAAGATCTAGGGTAACGAAAATTGTAGTCCTTACTCTTGACCCAGAGTAAGGGTCGAACGTAAGATCGGAGATTTGGTGAAACAAACTATCCTCCATTACAGTACGCCACCAGTCTCAGGTTCGAATGTCAGACTTCTAAACTCATTGTTTTAGGAACTACATGTAGGTGCTCGTCATTCTAGTACCTGTTTAGTGTGTCGAAAAGACTTGGATCAAAGAAATGGATCATGCTCTGAAAACTCACACAACACACGTCATTCACTGTATTACATTATTTTTTCATATTTTCCATCATCCACGAATTATCTGGAACTAACGGAATAACAGAGATTGCGGTAGGGAACCTAAGACAGAAAAATGTACTGTCACACACAAACCTCGTTCTCTTACACTTTAATTTACGGTATTGCTTTTAAAGAATTTGACGAAAACGTTCAGATTTCCTTTTTCTTAGTGTGTAGGAGTATAGTAAAAACGTCAAGTTTGTTGGGTCCACAGTTCAAGGGTCTCAGTTTATGCCGATACTTTAATCGAGATTGATAGATCCTTTTATTTCATGTCTTCCTTAACTGTTAATTATATAAGTGGTAAGACGAATACTTTAGAGGTGCCGGTCAAATCACATAAACTTTTATACTTAAATTTAATTGGTTATAAATTTTATACCCTATAACTAAGATAAAGGATAAAATGGAGTACTGTTTTCTCTAAAGTACGACAGTATATGTGTAAGTTCGTCTTTCGGTAAAACGGAAAAGGTAAACAAAAGTAATGAAAAAAGATATAAACAAGAAACTGTGACAAACATAACTTTGGTCCCAAACGGAAGAAAGGTGAAATAGAGAGGTACCGTTGTCTATCTAACGTTATGGTGTGTGTTTTTTACGTCTTAATGTTGGAGGACCAGTCTAGTACGTCTTTTTTGACATGTGCCACATTGGTCATTACCTCTGAACCCTATCAATTACTTATTCGGTTTAGAAAGAGAAAGTCTGTCTTATATTTAGTGTCAAGGAAAAACACAGAAGAGAAAAGAGAGACCTTTTCTAAACATTTATACACATCTATTCGTTATCTAACCGATAAAAGAAAAGGAAAAGGTTCGAGAGTGGTCAGTAGACTAATTATTACATAACCTCTTTAAAACTGAGATTAATAATATCAAATCACTTACGAAAGGTGGATGGTACATGACATGACTTACGAAATGTATCCACTCAAATAATAGAGTAGCGGTGTCGAGATGTTTCCCTAGTGATAGTAGACAAACGTCTACTTCTTGGACTTCGAGGCTCTCCCATTCACTACACAAGTATCGATGTTTCACCTCCTTGACTCTAAACGAGGAAGTTTCAGATAGACTACGATATCGCACCCAAGAATTGGAGAGACGACCGTATGAACGGGTCTAAAAACGACCGTCTAGTTACAGTTAAGATATCTAGATAATAAGATTCGTGACGACGACGGTGAAGTCAAAAAATTTTCCCCAAGTAAATAAGCAGAGATTACAGAAGGGGTACGAAGGAGTCTCCAAAGACTGTCATCGAGGTGAAATGTTGGGGTCAGAGGAAATCATAGATCCTAAACAAGTTACGTTTGTGGACTTGAGTAGACTTTTATTGACGTACGGGAAAGAAATATTACAAACGATAGTAGGAAGGCTACAGTTAAAGTTCAAGAAACGTCTTCTGATAAGAGAAACTACTAAGTAAGAGGAATCCTTATAAATGTTCCATAACTAGCTGTACTCGTGTACGAAATTCGAGTACCCCAACTTAGGACACACTTAAAACAGTCCAAGAAATCGGAGTACTCGGAGTCAGAAGGTGAAGACATTTTACCCTTAGTCATTACACTATATTTGGAAGACCATAAGTCACGGGTTGTTTACAATGGAGGAAGAAACAAGGAGAATCCTGTTTTTTTAGACCTTAAGCCAAGTAGGACGTCAGAGTACAATATATAATGGATTTATTTCGTACAGTGGAGTGGTTAATGAGGTTCATCTTTGAGACGGAGAACAGTAAGAGACAATGAACGGTGTTAAAAAAAAGGACTCTCACGAGTCGATGTTGAACAGATAACACATTGAATACTAGTTTCGAGGTACTCCTACCCTTTGTTTTAGACGAAATAAGTGGTGGATGATGTCACTGATCGTATAAGACAAACAGGTTGTTTACGAACAACTTACCTTTTCACTTACTTACCTACGTATAAGAACGGAGAGAGCTCGAGGAATAGTTTCGTCGTGTCGGGGTGGTGAGAGAATTTAGTGGTCGGAGTCTTGACTCCGTGGTGTAAACGAAGAGGAAATCCTGGGTAAGGTTGCAAGACGACACGACACGACACGATTCGGCGAAGTCAGCATAGGTTGAGACACGCTGAGATACCTGTGAACGGGTGGTCCGAGGAGACAGGTACCCTAAAAGGTCCGTTCTTATAACTTCACCCAACGATAAAGGAGGAGGTCTCCCAGAAGGACTGGGTCCCCGACTTGGGTGTAGAGAAGGTAGGGAACGTGACGGTCCGTGCAAGAAATGGTGATCACGGTGGACCCTTCGGGTTTCAGGACAACTCGAAAAGGATATGGGGGTAAGTCTGAACAAGAAAGAACGAGACAAGAAATCAGAGATAGTTCAGTCAGTCAGTCAGTCAAGTCAGCGAGTCAGTACAGGCTGAGAAACACTGGGGTACTTAGCGTCGTGCGGTCCGGAGGGACAGGTAGTGGTAGAAGACCTCAAGTGAGTCTGAGTGCAGGTAGCTCAGGCACTACGGTAGGTCGGTAGAGTAGGAGACAGCAGGGGAAGAGGAGGACGGGGGTTAGGGAGGGTCGTAGTCTCAGAAAAGGTTACTCAGTTGAGAAGCGTACTCCACCGGTTTCATGACCTCAAAGTCGAAATCGTAGTAAGGAAGGTTTCTTTAGGTTCCCGACTAGAGGAAGTCTTACCTGACCGACCTAGAGGAACGTCAGGTTCCCTGAGAGTTCTCAGAAGAGGTTGTGGTGTCAAGTTTTCGTAGTTAAGAAGCCACGAGTCGGAAGAAGTGTCAGGTTGAGAGTGTAGGTATGTACTGGTGTCCTTTTTGGTGTCGGAACTGTTCTGTGGAGATTTAATAACCCTGTCGGAGAATGTGTAGCAGGAAATTCTAGAGATAGGGTGGGTCGAGAGGTCGATTTTGTAAACCCTAAGAAGACAAACCATTGAATGACGTCGAAATACAGAAAAGTACCTCTTACGTTACCGTGGGTAAAGTCATAAGAACGGACCCTTTAGGGTACCTGTCTCCTCCGACGTCAGGTACCCCAGCGCTTCTCAGTCTGTACTGACTCGCTGAAGTGAAAGTGAAAAGTGAAAGTACGTAACCTCTTCCTTTACCTTTGGGTGAGGTCACAAGAACGGACCTCTTAGGGTCCCTGCCCCTCGGACCACCCGACGGCAGACACCCCAGTGTGTCTCAGCCTGTACTGACTTCGTTGAATCGTCGTCGTTGTCGTCGTCGTACAGAGAAGTTCCTATCCAAGGTTTAGGGAAGTGGTAGAAGGTTGATTGGGTAAAAGAGTAAGAAGGGATCTAGTCTGGATCTGACCGTTTAGGTGTCTAGAGATTATATCCCGAACGAGCAATGTTGGAGATTTGAGGGGGAAGTAGTTAGAAAACTGGCTTTACAGGTGCGATGAGGAAAAACAGTTTCGGATAGGAAAGGGACATTTAAGAACCAAACTTTAAATGAAGGTACTGATCTCTGGATTGAAAAGAGAGTCGAGACAGTAATTGATCAAATCCTAGTCCTATTCGGAACGCCTACAATAGAAAAAACCGTTAATCGGTCTTTACGAATGTATCTTTTACAAGGTGGTTTCTAACTGACAGGACCCGAAGTGTCACGGGACCAACTACTTCCAAAGGGAAACCGAACCACGTGTCCTCCCAAATGTGGAACCTCGTTCTGTAGTTTCATTCTGAAATACATTTGTTCCTGGTACAGAAAACATTTCATCCTTTTACAGTGAAGAGTCCTTCTAGTATAAATTATTTTTCTAGTTTAAATTATTATTACTACATCTTTGATTCCTACACTTTTATCTAAGAGAAGTTTATAGGTCACTTTTTAGAAGAGTAACGGGATCTTTATGTTTGCGAGGTCTAATTTCTAGTGACCCTGATTTCCTATAGTCTTCAGGAAAGCGTACTACTCCAAGGTATATGTATTAGGCGTAAATTCGTAGATAGATCCATAGAACAACTTGGCGTGTAGGACTTCGGTCGACTAACTGTAAGTCTAGCGTCACACAAAATAGGGACTGGTGGATCACTGGAGCGTGGACAATGAGTAGACAAGGAACTGATTTGTCTTTATTATTATCATGGAGAAAGTATCTCTACGACATTTTTTATTTATTTACTCAATCACGGTCATTTTGTGAATTTTATCACAGATCGTGTATGTAATTCAATTAAATTATTTATAATTGATGAGAATGATGATATTACTCTCTCTATCGGATCGTTCTCAAACTCCTCAGTATAGATATACCAACTCTTCCATAGACGTGAGTCCATCATTACTTTTAATCCACGTTACTACGAAGATTCTGTTAGTAAAATTAGTTGTTTACAGACAATTAGTAGGTGATCAAGACACGATCGACGACTTCTTGTCTATTCAGTTTCGGGAACGGGAAGACCTCGATTTTGAACTTTCCCTTTCAATTCAGTTACGTACATAGTACATTAATTACCCGTTTTTCCAACCATCTGGTATGAACGATGTCCTTTAGTCCTTTCCCTTCTTGTCATTCTCAACTCCACTTCTTTAACTGCTACTGGAGTCCTCCTAAACTAAACCTATTAACACTTTTCTCGAGTCGTAAAGCGGGTATCGGTCTTGTAGTTTCCTTCTTCTCAATCATATCTTCTGATCCAACCCCTCTCTCTCCTGTCCTCGAGTCGGTCGGTTGTCACTTAGGATGACTCTTTGTCTTTCCCGGGGTCGGTCGTTCTACCGTCGACAATCGCCATTCACTCTTCAGGACCCACATACAGGGGACATGTTTAAGTTCCCATTCATTCGGGTTTGACTACTCAGGTACACTTTTTAAGTCCTTCTTCTTTTAATCCCCGGTCAACTAACCCAACATTTAAGTCATACTCATTCTTAAAAGGTCGGAGACGACTTTAAGGGTTGGGTCGGATCTTCCGATAATGTTCTAGTCCTTCTACTAACAAGTTACTGTCCTAAAAACAACAACAACAACAACAACGGGAACTTCACCAAAAAACTTTTCTGATAAAACCCCAATTAAAACCAAATTTTTAAACTGTATGCTACAAAATGTTATGGATAAAATTTTTAGATCGAGAATTCGAAAATTTAATTTGAATATTTTAGATAGTAAGTTAAGATCATTTAAATTGTTAGTAAAATTTTACCCAAAACTTATTATAAACCGGGATTAATAATTGAATTTCTGGAAGTTATAAATTTGATACGAATATTTACATTACGTCAGACAATATAAAAATTTATACATATAAATTTTTCTATTTAATATAAATATTTACACTACTGGGTTTAAGAGAGTTTATAAGGTTATGACATATATTTGAACCATTCTAAAAGTGAATTTTAACAACTCACTTCAATGTACAAAATTTAACCTCATCATTTCAACGGGGAGTTTTTGAAAAAGATTGATGACGTTTATATGGTTTATGATTTATACAAGGGTAAGGAACTACATTTTTATAATTATAGGAACCAAACTAAAAGAATTTTGTACAATGTGTTAAGATTTGGAAAGGCTCCTACCTTACTCCAATTGGGGATTCAATTGATACAATATGTCAAACCTCCCGAAGACGTACTCTAATGTTTTACTAGGTTCTAAAGTCGACCCCCTCGACAGACGTAAAAGAAGAAACCTTTTGAACTACCTTACGAAACTTGGGTTAATCAGACTTACCTTTACTGAGATATTACGGTTTCACAAATATTCCATTTTCTCCCTCTTCTTCTCTCCTGTTCATTGGGTAAAAGGACTTGAGTGAAATATATAATGGATCAAAAGTAAGAAGAGTGTCTACAGACGTTAAGGATGCGTTTCACTGGTAAACCGGATTAAAACGGAACAAACAAAGAATTCTCTTTACGCAAAAAGAAGATGGAGTTTTTGAGAATATAAATTACCTTCTAAGGTCACAAAAGGTACATAAACACTAACGACATCCTAGTGTGTTGAGAACGTTAATTAATCATTATTATATATATATCAACCCCTGAAGGGGTCACCGACTCGTCATTTCTTAGGTAGACGTGACGTCTTCTGAGTCCAAACTAGGGACCTAACCCTTCTAGGGGACTTCTTCCTTTACCGTTGGTGAGGTCATAAGAACGGAGTCATTAAGGTACTTGTCTCCTCGGACCGTACCCCAGCGTTTCTCAGTCTGTACTGACTCGTACGAGTGTGTGTGTATATATCTAAGAATAGAGAGATCCAAAAAGGAATGGAAAGTGGGGTTGGATGTTCCTGTGTGATCTACCAGGTTTTGGTGCAAACCACGACCCGTCCGGTAAAGCTAAAAGAAGACAGGTCACGACGAGGTCCACTAAAGTCACACTGTCACGTCACTTACGCGAGGTTCCTCTCGGTAGACCTGACGTTGCTCCTGTAAGCACGTCTTCCCACTTTAACTCCCAAATTCCTCTGTATTACTGAAAGATGTTTCCACACTAACCGATAGGGTACTTTCTTCCGATCTGAATAAACTAAGGACTGTGGTGACCTATCTCCACTGTCTCATCGTCTAAGCTAAGCCGTTTCCCTTCTACAAAGAGTTCTAACTCAAAGAGGGTCTCCTTCTCTAATGGGATCCTCTATCAATCGGGAATCAGTGACTTTCATGGGTCCACTCGGACCCATGGGTAGACAATTCCTACATGATCTTCTCCAAGATTGTTGTCAGTGCTCCAATGGTAGTTACGAAATATTTGAGAGAAGGTGGAAAATCTTAGAGACTAATGTCTTTTGTTCCCAAGTGTTTCGATCTACCGAGTATTTTCCGTAGACTTACAGTCTTTGCATTACCACAGTAATATAAGGGGGTGAATGACGTCGTGGCCGTACAGTTTGGAGGACTACGCCTTTCGGAAAGAGAAAGGACCCTGTCTTTCGTAAGACTCAAAATGCCTCTCTAATCTTTACTCTACCTAGTCCCCTCCGCCACCTCCTTCCTCCCTCCCCTCCGTACCGTCGTTGTCGACCTTCTTTAATCTCGGCACTATCTTTAGTTTTCCTTGTCTATGGGACTTTCCTCTCTCTCTCTTTTTGTCGTGGTGACACGTCAAACCCTCACCGACCCCCTTACCACCTTTTCCGAAATGGTGTTCTATTTTGGGAACTTCCGTACGCACGATTCAGTGAAGTCAGCACAGGCTGAGACGCTGGGGTACCTGACGTCAGGTGGTCCGGGGAGACAGGCACCCTAAGAGGTCCGTTCTTATGACCTCACCCGACGGTGCGGAGGAGGTCGTTTAGAAGGGTGGGTCCCTAGCTTGGGTCCAGAAATACAAATGGACGGGACCGTCCGTGAAAGAAATGGTGACCGCGGTGAAGAGATGGAATACTGGGTGTTTTTGTCTGACTCTACTGATCTTACCCCGTACAGGTGGTTGCACACGGTGGCGGAATTTGAAGGTTCCTACGACGGTAAAGGGTCTACCTCTTCTACCGTGTCTCTTCAACTCGAGACGTGGGTACCAGTGTGGGAACTTCCATGTCCGTATGTATATACATATGTAAGACCGAACTCTCACACACAAACACACACACACACACATTGTCCGTTACTCTTAAACTGGATTCCTATTTAATTGATTAATATCAACCAGTCCATACCCTGTTTTAATTCAGTAAACCTGTGAAGTAAAATCGATAATCGGAAAGTAGGAGGACAATCGATCGTAAATGACCTACGAACGAAGCCTACCCAACGTGGTCCGTAAAGGGTACAGGAAGGACGCGGTGTCGTCACGGTCCGAGTCGTGCCACGTCACCGTCTCTACTGTCCTCTCGGATCTCGTGCAACATCCCTTTACGGGTAACTGGCGAGGAGTCTCAGGTGTCAGCTTGAAAGTCTAAGAGACGAGTCTATGGACCGAAAGTGGGAAAATACTCCTTACCTTTAAAATTGAAGAATTTTGGAGTCGAAAGGAGAAGGAGTGATCCCGTAGAAGTGTTCGGTAAGTAAAGAAAGAAGGAAGGGGTGGGATCTAGGGTACCGTTGATGAACTTTGATTGGAAAGTTCGTTGAACCCGAGGTAATTATATAAAAAAATTACATGTGTCTAGTTATATCCCTTTGTGTATCGGACTGATTCGAGGAAAACACCCGAAAGCGGAAAAATAGCCTTGGGACAATTACCTTCTCGAAAGTTTATTTAATAGTAAAGATAGCATTACGTCTAACTTTCCTCGACCGTCGTCCATAAAATGTTACGTATATCCCCATGTGTGTTGAAGGGATCTCTCCCCGAACCCGTATAGACAACTCTACGAATTACAACGTCTAGAAAGATAGATCCATTAACTGAAAGATCCCTACACGGGATTCCTTCAGTAGTAAGTGTGTGTGTGTGTGTGTGTGTGCAAATACCTGTTCTACAAGTAGTGTCGGACACAGGGAGCCTGATTTAAGAATTCACTCTAATTGATTAAAGACATCGACCTACATACTAAAAGGACGAACACAGTCTACGGAGGGAGACCAGGTTAGTCGTTACTTATTTTTCCAACTTTCCACTCGTCCCAACGCATCATTAGTCTCGACAGAGACGGTCCCGAACACCTCTCCCTTTGTTATGAAAAGTATGTGACAAAGTACTTTGTCCTTCTGTCAGTCCTAGAGTGGCGTTCGCTTTTCTCGTCCTATATTTGACATGTCTACTGTCTAGAATTCGAAGGGTCCATGGAGTTACCATTCACGGACGGTTCGTCCTCTGTACCCAAGTTAGGGACTCAACCCTTCTAGGGGACCTCTTCCTTTACCGTTGGACGAGGTCATAAGAACGGACCCTTTAGGGTACCTGTCTCCTCGGGTCACCCGATGTCGGGTACCTCAGTGCTTTCTCAGCCTGTACTGACTCACTGATTTGTCGTTAAAATTTTTATACTTTAATAAACTTTTCTCTACTTATGAATGTTTTTCCTTAATACATTATTAATTCAGTATGTAGTCGTATATTAGTTTTAGGTAGAGAGATGGGAATGTTTGCTAATCATACATGGGAAGACCGGTGTGACGTGGGTAGTCAAGATGTCGCATTGAGTAGGGTCGTAGTGGTTGGCGTCAATTTCACTGGTAACTCTAAATAATGAAGTAAAGGAAGTCCGATACTTAATTTCATCATGTTTGTATTTTGAATAACTATATACAGATGTCCACCTTCAACGTACCACATAACTTACAACATTAAGTAAGTTAACGAAAAATTAGTTGGACGTTCTATATATTGTGTGTGGGTGTGTGAAACACGTACGCGTGTGTATGTATATGTGTCTTTTTTTTGATCTTTATATATATGGCTTTACGTTTACCAATAACAGAGATCCACTATCTGAATAGTCGTACCAAACACAGGAAATATAGAAGTCATAAAATATCCAAAAGACGTTACGCATATATAAAGAGAAAATTATTATTTGTCATGTTTAAAAGAGATTCTAATTTTTTTTTTGTAACCACCCCTTGTATTAGAAGTTGGGGTTTTATACTGACATCCGCAAGTCCTATGTGTGAGGTTTTATTTGACGAAACCATACAACTAACAAAACTCAAATCCATGAGCTCTTTGTCGTTTACGTCCCTTTCCGAAAGAGATTTGAGGGGAAAAGACGGATTTCTGTCTAGGACGTTTTTCTTGAGTCAATGATTCAGGAAAGGGACTGTCTAGGTAACTGGTCCCTTCCAACTGAGTAGTGTCTCAACGACAACAAATCAGTGATTCAGAATAGGTTTTGAGGTACCTTACATCGGACGGTCTGAGATAGGTACCCTAAAGGGTCCGTTCTTACGACCTCACCTAACGGTAAAGGAACAGGTCCCCTAGAAGGGTTGGGTCCCTAACTTGAGAGTAGAGGGCGTAACGTCCACCTAAGAAATGGTGACTCGGTGAGTCCTTCAATAGTGTCCTCTCCTCAGATCTTCGTTTGAAACAGTGTTTGACAGTGTCGAGGGTAGATAGGGAGATTTCTGGGTAAGTAGAAAGGATCTTTAGTAAATAAGACGTGGTTCTCCGGATGTGAGGAGAAAGGGAAACTTCTACCCGTAAATTCGGAATTACGATTCGGTGGAGTCCCTCAATGAGTCAAAAGAAACTTATGGTGGACACATATTTAATCCACAATTATTTAAAGACAAACAGAAAGAGAACAATTAGACAGAATACTGTTACTAGAACCGATTCTTGATTTTTCCAATCTTTCTTTTTACAAAAAAGAGGGGTCACCGTAAGAAAATGTTTTTTTATCACTGGTGCGGTCCGTGATAGAGACTCGGGGTCGGGGAGTAGGACAGAAAATCGGAGTAACACCCTCCTCCTACGCTTCGGTCGGTATACCTCGTCGAATCCTAATACGAGACACGACTCTAGAGGGTAAGTAAAGAGGTCTAGGTGAGAGAAAGGTGTGACGAGACATCTGATTAGACATGTCTAAACGTAAATCGTCCGAGGAAACGGGAGACCGTAGTCGACCTAAGCCGGTTGGGGTTCAGTCCCTTTAACTCACGTCGTCCCAGACGGTTTTTGTTGTCGAGGCGTCGAAGGTGGTTCGTCAAGACACTTGAAGGGAGGAAAACAGGACCCTCACTCACGAGTCACCGAGGCAGTACAGACTGAGAAACGCTGGAACACCTGACAACGGGCGGTCCGAGGAGACAGGTACCCTCAGAGGTCCGTTCTTATGACCTCACTCAACGGCAAAGGAGGAGGTCCCCTAGAAGAACTGGGTCCCTCACTAGTGTGAAGAGAATGGAGAGGATGTAACCGTCCACCTAAAGTGGTGATCGCAGGACCCCTATCCAAAGAAGGGAACAGGGACACCCGGACCCTCACTTTTTCCGAGGGGTGATACTGACGAGGACTCAAGACGTGGTAAGGAACAGTTTAAAGAACTTTCCAACTTTAGTTGGAAAAGAATCTGAGGAGAAAAAAATTAAAAAAAGACAATATGAAACAATATCCTATAACTTATATTAAGGAAATTGATATGACGTCCTGGAACAAGAAATAGGTAAAACATACATTTTTCAAGTCAAGTCAAGTCAGCGAATCAGTACAGGCTGAGAAACGATAGGGTACTTGGCGTCGTGCGGTCCGGAGGGACAGGTAGTGGTTGAGGGTCTCAAGTGAGTCTGAGAGCGGGTAGCTGAGTCACTACGGTAGGTCGGTAAAGTAGGAGACAGCAGGGGAAGAGGAGGACGGGGGTTAGGGAGGGTCGTAGTCTCAGAAAAGGTTACTCAGTTGAGAAGTGTAGTCCACTGGTTTCATGACCTCAAAGTCGGAATCGTAGTAAGGAAGGTTTCTTTAGGGTCCCGACTAGAGGAAATCTTACCTGACCAACCTAGAGGAACGTCAGGTCCCCTGAGAGTTCTCAGAAGAGGTTGTGGTGTTAAGTTTTCGTAGTTAAGTAGCCACGAGTCGAAAGAAGTGTCAGGTTGAGAGTGTAGGTATGTACTGATGACCTTTTTGGTGTCGGAACTGATCTGTCCGGAAACAACCGTTTCATTACAGAGACGAAAACTTATACGATAGATCCAACCAGTATTGAAAAGAAGGTTCCTCATTCGTAGAAAATTAAAGTACCGATGTTAGTGGTAGACGTCACTAAAACCTCGGGTTGTTTTATTTCAGACTGTGACAAAGGTGACAAAGGGGTAGATAAAGGGTACTTCACTACCCTAGTCTACGGCGCTAGAAGCAAAAGACTTACAACTCGAAATTCGGTTGAAAAAGTGAGAGGAGAAAGTGAAAGTAGTTCTTCGAAAAATCGAGGAGAAGTGAAAGACGGTATTCCCATCACAGTAGACGTATAGACTCCAATAACTCTAAAGAGGGTCGTTAGAACTAAGGTCGAACATGAAGAAGGTCGGGTCGTAAAGAGTACTACATGAGACGTATCTTCAATTTATTCGTCCCACTGTTATATGTCGGAATTGCATGAGGAAAAGGATAAACCTTGGTCAGACAAGGTACAGGTCAAAATTGACGACGAAGGACTGGACGTATATCTAAAGAGTTCTTCGTCCAGTCCACCAGACCATAGGGGTAGAGAAAGTCTTAAAAGGTGTCAAATAACACTAGGTGTGTCAGTTTCCGAAACCGTATCAGTTATTTCGTCTTTCTCTACAAAAAGACCTTGAGAGAACGAAAAAGGTACTAGTTCACCTACAACCGTTAAACTAGAGACCAAGGAGACGGAAAAGATTTTGGTCGAACTTGTAAACCTTCAAGTACCAAGTGCATAATGACTTCGAACCGAACCTCTTAAAACTCGTAATGAAATGATCGTACACTCTACTCACGTTAACACGCCATCAAACTCGTAAGAAACCGTAACGGAAAGAAACCCTAACCTTATTTTTGACTATAAAAGGTCAGGACACCGGTAACGACTCAAAAGGTTTAAACGACCGTATAACTCACGTCGTGAAAGTGTTGTAGTAGAAAGTCCTAAACTTTATCAAGTTGACCTTACGGTAGTGGAGGTGATCGAAACAAGAATCACTACGAAAGATTCCGGGTGACTGAAGTGTAAGGTCCTACAGACCGAGATCCACTCACTAGTGTGGTAGTACTAATAGAACCAGCACTTCTAGAAAAAACATGTCAAGAAGACACATAAGAACAGTCAACCGACCGAAGTTTGAGTTGTAAGTCTTTTACTTCTAATACCGTAGGTCAGGGTAGTGACGTGTCCTTTATCTACCCCTTTGTCACTTTTGTCACTGTCTGAAATAAAAGAACCCGAGGTGTTAGTGACGTCTACTACTAACGTCGGTACTTTAATTTTCTGCGAACGAGGAGTCTTCTTTTCGATACTGGTTGGATCTGTCGTATAATTTTTCGTCTCTATAATGAAACGGTTGTTTCCAGGTGGATCAGCTTCGATACCAAAAAGGTCATCAGTACACACCTACACTCTAAACCTGATATTTCTTTCGACTCACGGCTTCTTGTCTACGAAAACTTGACACCATAACATCTTCTGAGAACTCTCAGGGAACCTGTCGTTCCTCTAGGTTGGTCAGGTAGGATTTCCTTTAGTCAGGACTTATAAGTAACCTTCCTGACAACGATTTCGACTTTGACATTATGAAACCGGTGGACTACGCTTCTTGACTGAAGAACCTTTTCTGGGACTACGACCCTTTCTAACTTCCGTCCTCCTCTTCCCCTGGTATCTACTCTACCGACCTACCGTAGTAACTGAGCTACCTGTAATCAAACTCGTTCGAGACCCTCAACCACTACCTGTACCTTCAGACCGTACGAGAGGTACCCCGACGTTTCTCAACCTGTGTTGACTCGTTGACTTGACTTGATTATATTATCAAACGTAAATGATTTCGGTTTGAGGGTCAGTTGGGGAGGGGGTGACGGGGAGAGGGAACCGTTGGTGTTCAGACAAGAGACAGACACTCAGACAAAGACAAAGTTTCCATTCAAGGAAACATAAGAATCTGAGAAGAATTACTGGGGTGAACCCACACGGGAGACCGGGGACAACCCAACGACTGACTATGTAAGAGTGTAACGAGATACGTAGACCGGTGATTATAAGTAGAGAACAAATGTAGGTGGGAGGACGGAGAGGTTCCAAGAGAGTACGACTCCAGGAGTGGTGTAAGTGTCGACCCAGGACCGTCAGTAGGAGTCCGGAGTAGACAGAGAAGGGAGAGTCGAGACAAGGCGACTCCAGTCCTTCAGTCTCCTACTCTGGGGAGTGTCCAAGTGCCTTCTTTAGGGGGACCTGGTAGAGACATGGAATCACGACGGGGTTTCTTCCGAGTAACGGGTCTACTGACCCTGTGGGTCCACAGGTGGTGACGGGAAAAGAGGAAAAGTAAAATACCATATAATAGGTGAAAATAAAAATTAGGAACTTATGTCGGAAATGGAATGGGGGAACGACCCGTGTGTGTCCGAAACATATACCATAAGTCCATAAACACTTTGATTTTTCTTTTTCTCTCTCTTCATAAATAAGTGAGTCTTATGATAGTAAATAATGAACTTACATAACGTTTACAGGACCGTCAGGTCACCAATTTTGAGACGTAAAGGTTACCTCTCCTACACCCAAGGACCAGTCCCTTGATTCTAGGGTGTACGGTACGTCATGTCAGTTTCCCCCTTTTTTACAGAAGAGGGTCAATCACTGAGTAAAAAAAAATGTGAACGGTGGAATTCAAAAGGATTTTTCAATGGAACTATATGGGAAGTAATATAAGTTTTACTTATATTTAAACTGGAGATGGGGAGTAGGAACTTGGTTCGAACATATGGAGTGGAGAAAGAACCCTTTTTAAGGAAAGACAGTCGGATCTCTGTGAGTGTATTTGTCTGGGGGTCATCCGAGTTGGCAAAGGTTTGTACGGGTCTTTCTCTGCTTAGGATCAAAGAATCCGTTCCGGGAGTCAAGAAGTTTAACGTAGTGGTACTTCTCGGGTTTCCTCGGTCCTTGTCCCGATCTCTTGCCTCAATCGAGTACCTCAATCGACTATCTCACTCGAAGGTCGAGGAGTCGCCCCGACTAATCGTCTGTGTCCTGGACGTCCTACGACCCCCCTACCTCATTCTTCATCCCGAGTCAAAGTGAAGGTGTATACATGGTCCTTTGGTGGAGAGGGGAACTGGAAAGTCAAAGTCAACGAAAGGAAGGAGAAAGGAAGAGGAGGAGAGAGGAAGCAAGAGTACTGGAAAGAAGAGTAGTCCCACCGTGATAAATGTCTGGTGTCGTTTGGGTCCCGTGGGACCGGATTCTGTAAAAGACTAGTGTAACTATCTGTTTGGTTCGCAAGTTGACTTTGACACTACCCTTAAAAATTGGCTCGAAAGTGCACGAACGACAAGGTGTCGGAGATCTGGACGGTACTGAACCTGGAATAGTCTCGTAAGGTGAACCCTTTCATGGATACACGTTTGTGCAAGACAAAGGAGAGAGGAAGCACAAGTTGTAATCCTGGTAATCTGACATAGAGGACGTTTGGAAGGACCAACTGGAGGTGCCAGTGGAGTCTCCTTAGAATCCAAGAAAGGAATATTGAGATTTACGTGTAGTTACGATACTTGAATTCAATTGAAATAAAATAAAAAAATTTACAAATAAAATAAATAACTAAATAAATCGACATGGACCAGAATCAACGTCGTGCACCCTAAAAGTCAGAAGTAACGTCGTATGTCCTCGAAATCAACGACGTACACTTGAGAAACAACATCTTACACCCGAGACCAAGGTTCTGGTCTCTGGCCACACCCGGGTGACGTAATTCTTAAGTGTCAGAATCGACGACCTGGTGATCCCTTCAGGGCTTTGATCCGATAAAACCTTTCGTTGTACCCCTAACGGTAGATCCTTTTCTTACACTATATTCGTAACACCTCCTACACCTAACGATTGCTTCACGAGAGATCGTTCCACATTCAAAATTCTGTTCTGTACACATCACTCCACTCCTTGAATTTGTTGTCTAGAGTCTGGGTCAAGTACTTTACTTGCCAAGAAGTGACCTCATTGTGGGAACAATTCTAAGAGAGATGTGTCATGGACCGTACGACACCGTCGATATATTCACAATCGATTTTCGGGTGTCTGTGGAGGACTCCACGGGGTGTTGGTGGGGGGACCCCAGGGTGGTACATAATTGTACAGAGACCGAGAAGGAGTGGTGAAGTCGGGGTAGAAGTCTTTAGTGAAGAAAGTGGACGAAACCGAAGAACGAAGGACGTGTATAATCAGGTAAACACGAGGAAATTACCTATAGTAGCCTCTTCCGTTACCGTGGGGTGAGGTCATGAGAACGGACCTTTTAGAGTACCTGCCTCCTCGGACCATCCGACTTCAGGTACCCCAGCGCTTCTCAGTCTGTACTGACTCGCTGAAGTGAAAGTGAAAAGTGAAAGTACGTAACCTCTTCCTTTACCGTCGGGTGAGGTCACAAGAACGGACCTCTTAGGGTCCCTGCCCCTCGGACTACCCGACGTAGATACCCCAGCGTGTCTCAACCTGTGCTGACTTCGTTGAATCGTCGTCGTCGTCGTTACCTATAGTATTCGACCCACTGAATTTTTTGTGTATAAAGACTATCAAGACCCCCGATTCTACGGGTATATTTCTGTGGTTGTCTAAGTCACAGACCGTTCTCAGAGTAGAAAAGAGACACAGGAGTGTGACATCTTGTCTCGAGACGGTTCCCTCGAGAAACCGTTATCGAAAATATTCTTGTGATTAGGGGCAGTGCGTCCGGGGTGGGAGTGTCGGATTAGTGGGTTTCGGAGCGGAGGTTCACGGTAGGTAACGCCAATCCCGAGGTGAATGTTGTAAATCCCTCTGTATTCTTAAGCTAGATCTCGTGGCGGGTCCGGTGAGCCGTATTAGGACAAATTTACAAGTCTAAAAGTGTTTTCTTTCCTTCTCACAGAGGAGTTCGTCGAAGACGTCACGTCAGGATGTTTGCGGGATCTCCGGTCTTGGTGGTTCCTCGTCTGTGACCAATTCGCGAGGTCTTCGGAGGGACGGTACGGTATTTAGGTGAGAAAAAGGCTCAGAAAAGGGCATATCCGCCAATGTCTCATGACTCGTCTCAAGGGACATGGGATGTCACCAAGGATAATTGATAAGACATATGTCACCATGTACATATAGTCAAGGTCAGAAGGTCCCACAGGGAGGAGGGGGTGAGAGGGGGAACGATTGGTTTTCATACAAAAGATGTAGACACCGAGATAAAGACAAAACATTTATCCAAGTAACCATGGTAAAAAAACCAAGGTTACATTCACTATAGTATACTATAAACAGAAAGAAGTAAACCGAATGAGGTAAGTCATACTGTCAGAGATCCAGGTAGGTACAGTGAGGAATAGTGGTGAATAGAGGGTCTCAAGTGGGTTTGAGTACACGTAGTTCAGTCACTACGGTAGATCGGTAGAGTAGGAGACAACAGGGGAAGAGGAGGACGGGGATTAGGGAGGGTCTTAGTATTCTATCAATTATACCAAAGTCTAAGGTGTAACGTTGATGGGAGATTTCATAGTAGTGAATCACTCAAAATCACATCATAGTTTCTTATAGGTGTTAATGGAATTTTTCCGATACGTTTATATGAGGGGAAGATTTATATATAGAGAGACTCCAGTGTAAACGAAGTAGATGAAGTTAGTTTCGACGTAACGTTGTCAACTTTTGTCTTCGTTTATATTAGTAGGTGAGACAAGAGGATCCAGTATATGATTTTTCTAAAGATTTATATATTTTTGTGGAAAGAAGAGTGATTAAAAATTAAACCTTATTTATCAATTTTCAAAAATAAATGTAATTGAACACTACTCAAATAACATTAAATTTTTATTTGATTATCTATCGAGAAACCTCAGGAGTTATTTAAAATTAAAAAAACCAGAACCCTGGGTTTCCAAGCTCAGTTCCTATTGAGCTGGACGTGCAGAAAAACTGGTATCGAATGGTCGTCCCGCATTGCAGAAATTGTATCTTTGGGTTGAAGAAATTTCATATTTGGTCTAATCAAAATCAGACACACCGACTAGACCGGGAATGAATGTGATTCCGAAGGTCACCACAAATGCCACCGTAGATACTTTCGAGTGTCCGTTCTGACTTCTGATAGAAGTTAGGTGGAGAGTCTCGTCGAATCACAAAGAACTTTTAGACCTCCAAAACGGGAAGGTCCAGTAAGTATTTTTATAACTCTTCTTATAGGGAGACATGAATAATGGAAACTTTCCTTTACAGAGTTTCTGTAGACGGGAACTGGTTTGTAAGGGGAGTCAAAGTAGTCTAGAATTGTAGTCCTAACGGACACCATACGTTAGATCTCTTTCCGGATAGTAACAGTCATAACTGGTGCAGGTACCTCTGGGGTAAGAGTTTATCCATGTACACTGGGGTCCCCCTAAGGATCCCATACTTTTTATGGATTCCGTACTAAAGGGGAATGTCTTGTCAAAGGGGTTTATCAACTACGAACTAAGTCCTCAGGAACCAGAACGTCGACTCACTAAAGTGTCAGGATCAGTGAGTCTCTACCAAGTACACTTTTGTCACAAGGAACAAGTTACACCAGGAACTTAAAGACTGACTAAAAACTACACTTAAACTAGACTGTCTTCATTCTACGAAAGGACAAAGACCAGTAGCCACCTTACAAAGGGAAGAGGGTACTTTGGGAAATGGAGATCTCTCAAGGAAATGACGACATCACTTGTTGTATCCTAAAAAGGACGTCGTAGATTGAACATTTTAACCACTGTAGGGAAAGAATTCTTCCATAAAAATTTAAGAAACATTATAAATTTTTTCCTTGATGTTCATAAATAAAGTCAGATCGTTAAACCAGAATAAAGGAAAAATTTTGATTTGTAGAATTACCTAAAAAAGGGAAGGAAAAGGAGAGGGATTTCTAGGACTTAAGTTAGTACAACAGTGTTAAGACATTGTCGAGTGGGTGTCGAGGAAAGACGTCGATAAGGACTAGTGGTGAGTCCTGTTTTGTGTTACATAAGGAAAGGACACCTAAAGTTCTGATTGAATTTCTTTCTTAAACATAATAAGACGTGAAATAAAGATATAGACCAAGACTAAGTCCTTCTTAATGATGTTACACTCATTTACGGAAAAACTACCATCTAGGGACCAATAATAGTAGACCAGCTTAAAACATCGAAGGGAAGAATGAGGTTTATTATCGAGTGTCAGTAGTAAGTCAGGTTGTTTACACACGACCTGTGTGTGACCTTATTCATACTTATGATCCCCCTGTGTTTATGCCTTCTACTATACTTTCGGATCCGCGTAGCACCTCAGACCAGAAGGTCCTCAGGCAAGCCTCGCCCCTCTGGTTCCGACTGTACTCGCTGAGGGGACCCGTGGTCGTATGCCGAAACCCCCGTGTTTCGTCCCACCATCCCTGGTAACGACCGAACGTCTTCCACTGACACGGAAGTCCCAGAAAATTTTTTATAAACAACCCGACGCGGCCCAGAACCAACACAGTGCACTTTAAAAAAATAGAAACAACGTCGTACGGTCTAGAAATCGACGTCGTACGTTTGACAATCAACCTCGTAAATTTGAGCAAACACTATACACCCTAGATCAAGGGACTGGTCCTTACCTTGAGTCCGGGGGACGTAATCCTCGTGTCTCAGAATCGGTGACCTGATGGTACCTTCAGGACTCCGAGAGATAATTGGAGAAACATATCTGAAACGAAGGGACTCAATATAGGCAGAACCGTAAATCTTCCGAGGCCACTATTCACGTTCCCGTAAACACAGGTAGGTTTGGATTTCCGGTATAAACTGTGGGATGTGAAGGGGTTCATGTGGGAAGACTACCCGAGAAGTCGATAACAGTAAGACATGACGAAGAAGATTGTGTGTGGGTCTCGGGGCGACGTGGGATTACCACACTGGTCCGAAAGGTCACGTAAACCACGACCCGAAATGACGGGATTAACACTAGTAACTACTTCGAGATCTTAGACCCTATTATAAAAATAGATCAGAAACTCCAGGCTTTTTCATCAGTTAATGTAAAGAAAGGTTCGTGAATGTCACCGGACAGAGAACGAATTTTGGGGGTCCTCTCTCTGAACCTAGTTCAAGACGTCTCACCCCTACCTTCACCCTTTCTACTGGACTCTCAGTAGTAGTATACGTAACTCGTGAGTATTTACATAAAAAAGGGAGACATCATTTACACGACGGAAAGACTTCCGTCTCACTGGGGTCTCCAACCCTTTGCGATAGAGGAGAGACAACTCGATATACTGGGTTCCTTAGGATCTTAGAGTGATAATCGAAGTTATAGGAAGTTGTAAATGGGGTCCTTAGTTCGGAGGTACGTTTATCCTTAGAACTGGTACTCTACACCCACCTGATCAACATACAAAAATACTAGGCACTCCCGTCCCTGACAACGTACAAAACGAGTGACAACATTGTGATTTTACCTGACCGTACCCACTTAAATTGAGTCTACTGGTAATGTAGATGATGACGCCCGTCCTTTAGGAGTCTTCTTTACCTCATCGGTAGTACCAGTTGTTTTGTCAGTCTTTACGTCATGAACCTACGTTAAAGTTTTTGCTGTCTTACTAGAGACAAGCAGAGGTTGCGTTTGGTAAGTTATAGTGTCAATAGGTTCAGATCCGGGATTGGTCATTACGACTTCTTCGACTTCAAGTTGCCAAGATACTTCTGGATGTTCTGGAAAATCTTGATTGTGGGTTTTTTCTACAGGAAAAGTAATATCCCCTGACCTTACGTTTTCATCCTTCAGTTCTCTGTGAACCTTATTGTCCGTTTAAACCGGAACCTTATACCTTACTTCGTCCCGTTTCTGATTATCTCAAAACGGTTCTTTTGTGTGACCAGTATCGTTTGTGGGAGAAGGTTGTTGTGTTCTCTTCTGAGGTGTGTACCTGTAGTGGTCTACCAGTTGTGGCTATAGTCTAACTAATATAAGAAACGTCGGTTTCTACCTCTTCGAGATATGTCAGTTGTTTTTGTTCTGGTCCTCGACTGACGCCGAGTCTAGTACTTGAGGAATAACGGTTTAAGTCTGAGTTTAACTTCTTTCATCCCTTTTGGTGATCTGGTAAGTCCATACTGGATTTAGTTTAGGGAATACTAATATCTCATCTTCACTCTTTATCTAAATTCCCGGATCTAGACTATCTATCTCACGGACTACTTGATACCTACCTCCAAACACTGTAACATGTCCTCCGTCCCTAGTTCTGGTAGGGGTACCTTTTCTTTACGTTTTTTCGTTTTACCGACAGACCCCTCCGGAATGTTTATCGACACTTTTCTTCTCTCCACTTTTCGTTTCCTCTTTTCCTTTCTATATTCGTAGACCTACGTCTCAAGGTTCCTTCATCGTTCTTCTCTATTCTTTCGGAAGAAGTCACTAGTCACGTTTCTTTATCTCCTTTTCTTGTCTTACCCTTTCTGATCTCTAGAGAAGTTCTTTTAATCTCTATGGTTCCCTTGTAAAGTACGTTTCTACCCGAGCTATTTCCTGTCTTTACCATACCTGGATTGTCTTCGTCTTCTATAAATCTTCTCCATCGTTCTGATGTGTCTTCTTGACATGTTTTTTCTAGAAGTACTGGGTCTATTAGTACTGTCACACTAGTGAGTAGATCTCGGTCTGTAGGACCTTACACTTCAGTTCACCCGGAACCTTTCGTAGTGATGCTTGTTTCGATCACCTCCACTACCTTAAGGTCAACTCGACAAAGTTTAGGACTTTCTACTACGACACTTTCACGACGTGAGTTATACGGTCGTTTAAACCTTTTGAGTCGTCACCGGTGTCCTGACCTGTTCCAGTCAAAAATAAGGTTAGGGTTTCTTTCCGTTACGGTTTCTTACGAGTTTGATGACGTGTTATAGTATACTATCCTATACTATTCCCTATGTCTACTTGTCGGTCTACTTCTCTATGTATCCCACTGCAGACTCTCCCAGGACTAGTGTCCTCGAAAACAGAAGTACCTCCATCCCATGTAGAAAGAGGGTTACACCTATACAAGTAGGTGGGTCTTTGAAGGGTTTGGGGTACGATAACCTTAAAATACCTCAGAGGGAGTTCTCCCATATTAACTAATAATTAGGGTAAACGTCAGGTAGAAGTAAGAGACATCTTACTCCTCACCTAGACTTTTAAGGTTTAATATCGAACCAAAAGACCACTGGTCAGAGGTAGGTTCTCGGTAGGTCGTCGGGTGGATCTCAGTGGGTAATCTTTTTTTTCCACGAAGATCAGGAGATTAATGATTCCCTTAATGTTTCCAAAATCCTTGAGACACGGTCCTTGACTCCCGTCTTTAACTATGTATAAAAGATAATAGAGGGTGGTACCAATTGGTTCCTTATTCGACAATGTAAGTCCTAAATTTTTCTGTCACTTTAAAAAGTAACTCAAACGAAACCATCCAATAATTGGTTTAGTTCGATTGAATTACTTTGTCACGGAGAGGTACTGTGTTTAATATGTCACTATAATATCTTAGATATTGTTGTAATTTTGGTGGTTCTCGAACGTCTTGAATATTTACACTCTAAGAGGGATGTGGTACGGTTGTGTTAGATTGTCGTAGGGTTTCACTCTTCAGTAGTCTCTTAGAAGAAGTAATTTAACGTTCAGGGGTGTTACAGAAAAGAGGATTTTCATTAGACTTTTTTTAGTTCCCAGGACAACGAGACCTTTACTTTATTATCACTTTCTTATGAGTAGATTATTTTGTTGATGAAGACCACTCTTTATATTCATTACTTAAATGCAAACTCAGTTGTCAAAAAGATTTTATGTCGGTGTGTCCAAAAGACAAAGTATGATTATAAGCAATATAAGTTTTACACACACCCACTCCCCTTATCGTCGCATCGAATAAGTCATTCATTTATTATAGTAATTGGTTTTTCACAGGACTTCTAAAGGTACTAAACGGGTCGGTTTTTGTTTGTGTTTAAGGGAGTCGTAAGGATACATTGAATAGTAAAGTCGACTTTAGAATCAGAGTGTACACCGAAGACAGAGTAAGAGGGAATACAGTCTGTTCAGAACTTCTCAGGTAGAAATACTATGAAAGGATTAAGAAGACGGGTTCAACTAGGATCCAGATTGTGTCACCTTTATCTTTATCTTTCACCTAGTCAAATGTCATGAAAACCCAAACAATCGGTTCGTCACTACCTTTTTCTTTCTTTTTTTTTACGGTATATGGTTTACCCATTTCTTAGACAGACGTTGCGTCCCCTGTGTCCAAGTTAGAGACCCAGTTCTTCTAGGGGACCTCTTCTTTTACCGTTGAGTGACGTTATAAGAACGGACCCTTTAGGGTACCTGTCCCCTCGGACCGCCCGATGTCAGGTACCCTAGTGTTCTCAGGTTGTGTTGAATCACTTTAGTGGTGGTGTTAGGACTTTTATTGAGACTCTCCACCCGTAACAATAGGGACAAGTGAATACTCCTTTGACTCCGAGTCCTTCCAAACTCATATGACTTACTCCAGTAAATCGATGACTCGACGCCCTAAGTTAAGGTCAGTCAGACAGAGATTTCCGACGAGAGGACGACATACAATAGACTCACTTGTATGGCTTCACCGAAACGTCAGATACTATTTACTCATTAAACCCGGGTCTATTAATCTTTCATTTAAAAGGACCAAAATTGACTATTCTTTACATTCTTTTAACGGAACATATTTACACATTAGGATGAAAATCTAAAATAATATCTGTACTAAAACATTGAAGTATAAAACTAATTCGAGTTTATTATTCGACGGATATATTATTTAAAACGAACGGGGGGAGGCGTTTATTATTTTGTAGTGAAACACCTATTTGGACGAGAGAATAAAATCGGAGTCACATAGAATCATCAAATTCAAACTTAAAGTACAACGAAGTCTTCGAGTAGATAAATCCTATAGAGTAAAACTTAGTTTAATAGACTATGTACTATGTTACCTAGTGGGTGTTTACCTACTATGTAAACTAGTGGGTATTTTTCGGTGGTAACGATTTATTACAAAAACAATAAGTCTTTTTTTCGAATCGAACTTTACTAATCGAAATAATTTTGAATGAAAAAAGTTCACTATAATATAAGAAACAATTTAATAAATTTACATGATTAAAATAAATGATATTTAATAAAAATCCAATACTTTGTTTGTCAAATACAATAATAGTGTTTAATTCATACGTCTATACGTGTTTTCTCTACAATATCTTTTCTACCCTAATTTCTTTGTCCATCTCCAGTCAAATACAGCCAGAGTACTTAGTCTATTTCCTCAAACCTGAACTGTGTAAGCCATCCTTCAGCTACCTTCTAAAATTCGTCCTCTTATTGTGTTAGACTAAATACAAAATTCTTTTTGTGAGACCAATTGTAAACTTCTCACCTAGTGTTTCCTCTCGTTCTCACCCTAGGTCCGGTCCCCTCTTCACGTCAGTGCGACCCCTTTTCTGTCACCATTGGCCCTCACCACCGCTTCGTCACCTTTACTTCCCAGTACAAACCATAGAATACCACCCAACTCGACTCCCAACCCGACCGATCTCTCTCGTTCCACAGTTTCTGTGGATCCAAACTCCTGACTCGATACCGACCGTCGTAAAAGACTTTACCTCTTATTCTCTCTTCGTCCTCCGAAGGGAACAGTATCCCAAATAAACACACGTACAAAACCGCTCCCTCAGTGAGGATCTTAAATTAGGATGAGATGACGAATGAATGTAAAACATTAAAAGGTCAACACCGGTCATCTGAGATCCCACCAGGGGTGCTAGGACTGAAGGACCACGAGTGCGAACACAGTAGGAGAAGGGGACACATAACTATGGACCCTAGACGCTACATGAAGATTGGTCACCTTTCGTCGTTTACGTTGTCTTACGTGTACTTGTGTGTAAGTACTAAGATAATACATTGTAACATTGGATAAAAAGAAACGATCCTTTGAGAGAGAGAGAGTAACCGAAACCTCTTCATTCGATAAATAATACTCGCATTGAAGTGAAAGGGAAAAGTGAAAGTATGTAACCTTTCCTTTACCGTTGGGTGAGGTCACAAGAACGGACCTCTTAGGGTCCCTACCCCCTCGGACCACCCGACGGCAGAGACCCCAGCGTGTCTCAGTCTGTACTGACTTCGCTGAATCGTCGTCGTCGTCGGGTACTTCTCCCGGTCGTTGATTCCCGTCAGAGACTACATACTACGTCCCTTGAGTTTGGTCCCGAGACACTGTTGGGCTTCCCCACCCTACCCCACCCACCATCCTCCCTCCAATTTCTCCCTCTTCTGTATATATATGAATGTCGACTAAGTATAACTACATACCGTTTTTGAGTATGTTATAACATTTCGTTAATGGGAGGTTAATTTTTGTTATTTTTACCCTTAAATTTTTTTTTTTCTCGGTCGTTCTTTCTCCGGGAGTTACGTTGTTGGACTTTACTTAATTTACCACGGTCACTGATGTACTCAAACCTTCGTCTAGGAAGGGGTCAGTTCGGAGGTTATTCCGTCATCGGGACTAGTTGTGGACTGACACCGGTAAACTATAAGATTCCGTCGATTCGACTCGAGTCTGAGGACTGGGTGTCTTTGACACTATACAGTGAAATTCATATGAACTCCAATATAACGATTCATCTTGATCTATTAATTATGTAGTTAAAAGAATTTGATAAAAGAATTTTCTTTTATATCAGTATTGTCCTAAGTCTAAAGAGGACATATATTTAAGGGTAAGGACAAGACTATTAAAACGAAAAATGTTTATATATTATAAATATTTACACATTCGGATGTATGGGAAAGGTTTTCACATGTACATTTTGCATAACGTTCATAGACAGTTAAATTGTGACTTTCTTAATATTCGATGTTCCTTTGAACCTATCCACTACACTAAACAGGTTCAAGGATGTCGATCAAACACTGTTTAAGTTCTTGTTTTGAAGGGTGTGGCTTTACACTAAAAGTGTGAGTATATTGTATATCCTTTCAGAACTGCGAGAAGGTGAAAATTTCACATATGATAGCTTTGGAAAGTTCTTGAGGGTTTTCCCTTTTTATAAGAGTGGATCTTTCACTGGACGGTATACACTTGAAGTCGTAATACTTTGAGTAGTCTCGACTTAGTTTACCGAAAATAACATAAACTGAGGAAGGAAGTGAGGTTTAAAAAATTTATTCTTTCCTCTTTTACCACAAATCGAGAATATGAGTCCTCGGATAATTTATGTGTGCGGCGGTATCCTCTACTGCTTTTTTCTTCCTTTCGTGTCGGAGGCGAGAGTTTTTCGACGATCAAACTTCACCGTGTCTATTTAAACATAACCGAATTATCTTCCGACAGACTTTTACAAAGTACACCGAGACTATTCTTTCGTAGTTACTATTATGTACGTTTCACGGACCGTGTCTCATTTGCATAGACAATGGACGATAATGGTATGTCTTTCCTGTTCCCTCCACGGGTCTCTGTCATACATGGTTTGAACTTCGTTCCCTACTTCGTTTGGAGTGGTGGGTTACTGAAGCATTAATGAATATCAAAATGAAAATGGTAAACAGTAGGACAAACTATTTTTTTGGGACTATTTTTCTTTTTTCTTGTAAGTCGTCGTACGACTGTCATTGACCTTTACTAAGTAGTCTCCCTTGTTAACGGGTTGGGAACGGTCCCCCTCCTTCACCGTCTTTCTACGTAGTTTTGTTTGTGAAACCCTAACTGTGATCTTAGGACTCTTTGCAATCATCCATTTGAAGCCCCAACTTGTCCGTTTTGGACGACCAAGAAGTCAAGAAAAAACCGTCTGTAAATAACTCGTGGATGACACCTGGTGGGACCTCTTCCCGTACCGTTGGGTGAGGTCATAAGAATGGACCTCTTAGGGGACCTGTCTCCTCGGACCGTCCGATGCCAGGTATCCCAGTGTCTCAGCCTATACCGACTTAGCTGAGTCGTGATCGTGTCACCTTCTTTGGGACATGATCTGTGACCGCTACGTCTTTACTAATTCTATGTCAGAAACCGGGGTTTCATTTCTTCTTCTTTAACATTACCGTAAGACACCGGGACCTCTAAGAATAGCCCTACTACTTTTACAAGATTTCCACTGACACCACCAACGTGTTGGAACGCTTATATCAATTTGGTGACTTACCATGTAAAATTTACTCACTCGACATACCACACACTTAAAATAAAGTTACGTTGACGATTTTCCGTGTCATCTACAACCTGAGGACTCACGAGTGTACCTGAGTTATGAAGTGTGGACACAGGTACGGGAAACGGTGAACCGGAAAGTGAAGGGGAGTGACTTCTCTATCTCAGTAAAAGGATGGGTAGTTTAGACCCAAGGGGAATACTGAACGACAAAGATGATCTTACGTCCCTTTACTAAACCACGGTCAGGACTCAGACCCTGAGTCCTTGGGAACGTACAAAGGTAAACTGTAAACGAGGTGCCGGTAACGGTATACCTGTTCGAACCTGATCGGATTGTTCTCTCCTTTCTGGACACCACGTCTCGTCTCAGCGAAAGTAGTAGGGTTCAAGTAGGATCTAATCGGTTTCCTGTCGGTTGAGAGTCTGTACTCGGGTCAGTACTGGTCTTTTTGGTGTGACAGTTCAGGACGGGAACGCCAGGTGGAAGTTTGAATGTTTGAACTATAAAAACAAAATTTGGTGACACAAAACCCTACCAAACGTCCCGAAATATATATATATATATATATATAAAAAAAAAAAAAATTTATCCATTGTCACCCTATGTGTCCTAAACTAACAGTGGAGACCTTGAACTACCTTCTACTATCTCTTCTATTACTTACTTTAAGTCTCGAAGGATCAATGAAGAAAAGTCTCCTCTCCACCCTCCCAATCGTATGTATATAAACTAACACACACGTACACGTGTTTTTGTGTATTTTTATATTTTTATGTCCGGTTTTCATTATGTTCCACCAACCTTTAAGGTGTCACTACAAAATTTTATCTCGTATATGACTAATGATAGACCATCACTAATGTGACTCTTAAAATGGAATTAAAAAAATTATATTTTAAACTCGGTTTGTTATAGTGTTTATACCATAAGTATGTTTTTACGTAATGGAACTAGTTACGTATTATTTTACAGTCTCATTAGGTTTAATACCTTGTAAGATCAATTTTTCGTTTTGTCTTGTCTTTTTGGTCGGTTATGGATCCTTTCACAGTTCCAGTACTTTCTGTTTTTTTAAACTCGATGAAATGTTCTAACCGAATCTACCATTTCGTAGACGGACTTACGCCCTCTGACCCCGAGTTAGGGACCCAGTCCTTCTCGGGGACCTCTTCCTTTACCGTGGGGTGAGGTCATGAGAACGGACCTTTTAGGGTACCTACCTTCTCCGACCATCCGATGTCAGGTGTCCCAGTGTTTCTCAGTCTGTGTTGACTCGCTGAAGTGGAACGAAGTATTTTAACCTTCTTTATTTTCTTTGTACTGTTAATTTGCCTTAAACCTAAGATCTTACCTTTTCCATGCAATCATCTTGCTAACCGTTTCAAACTTATTCTAGTATCTATAATAATTTATAATAATAATAATAATTTATAATTTCGTTACGATAATTAAAATCCAAAGTTATTAACATGATATATTCATTCAAGAATTATAAACATCTTCGACCCACTTCCCAATATACCTTTAAGATACATTATAAAAACGTTACAAAAAGATTCAGATTTTAAACTATTTTTAGAAAAATTTATTTTTTCCGGTTCCCATGACACTAGTGTAAATATTAAAAATAAATTTCTCTCTTCTCATATATGTTTGACAATCCTGAAGGGGCCACCACATCATCTATTCTTAGACGGACGGCTGTGTAGCTTGTGCTCAAGCTAGGGACCAGGACCTCCTAAGGTACACGGGACCTTGAGCTCTCGACACCGATGACTCGGACACCCGACGTTGATGACTCCGGGTCCGTGGACCTCGGATACGAGACGTTGTTCTCTCCGGTACCGTTACTCTTCGGACGTGTGACGTTGTTTCTGGTCAGGGGTGAGGGGCGTTGATCTCTTTCGGACACACGTCGTTGTCTCTGGCCACGTCTGTGTGTGTGTGTGTGTGTGTGTGTGTGTGTGTGTGTATGTATCTGTGTGTGTATGTGCAAAAATATTTTTTGACAATTATGGTCGTTTATTACACAACTGTACGGTCCGTGATAAGATCTGTAACCACCATATGATTAGTTGTTCTGTCTTTTTAGAGATCTGAGGGTACATTTAACTGTCTTTATGCACCCTATTAAAGTCGACCACGACTTGTGATACGTCTTTTCTTTTGTCCCTTTTCCTCATTCTACCTAACCTGTTCGATGAAGTCTGCTGCACTGACCCTTTTGAGAAGGCCCTTCACAATAAACTTACTCTAGACTGACTGGGTTCCTTGGTCGAGACACTTCTATACCCTCCTATAAGATCCGGCCCTTCTTGGTCCCGTTTATACTGCTTACCGTCCTCTCTCTCCGAACTACTCCGTCCCACCTTGCACGGAGTCCGTCTGGCCTCACATCCGTAGTGGGCCCTCTCCATCCGGACCCACTTGTCAAACCCAAAATACATTTTTTCCTTTGTTGACCTAGCAAAGTTCTATCCACCCTGTGCGCTGACTGTCAGATCTTTGCAGTAAAGTAGAAAACACTTCCTGCGTGACATCCTCCTGTTCGTACCCTCCTCCTCTCGGACAATCCTCCGTTTGTCCGATCAGAATCTCCTCCTCCCGCCTCTTCCGTTGCCGTCGGGTGAGGTCACGGGGACGGACCTCTTAGAGTACCTGTCTTCTCGGACCACCCGACGTCAGGTACCCCAGCACTTCTCAGTCTGTGCTGACTCGTTGAAGTGAAAGTGAAAAGTGAAAGTACGTAACCTCTTCCTTTACCGTTGGGTGAGGTCACAAGAACGGACCTCTTAGGGTCCCTGCCCCCTCGGTCCACCCGACGGCAGATACCCCAGCGTGTCTCAACCTGTGCTGACTTCGTTGAATCGTCGTCGTCGTCGTCGTCGTCGTCGTCTCTTCCTCCCACCACCGAACTAATCCCACCAACCACTTCCACCTTTCGTCACTTACTAAGGTCTATGTAACACAACTTCCAGCTCGATTTAAAACGTCTACCTAACTTATGCCCTCCACTTTCCTTCGTTCTTTAGATCCTATTAAGGAACAAAAGAACACGTTGAACCCACCTAAAATCACGNCCCGACGGCAGACACCCCAGCGTGTCTCAACCTGTGCTGACTTCGTTGAATCGTCGTCGTCGTCGTCGTCGTCTCTTCGTCCCACCACCGAACTAATCCCACCAACCACTTCCACCTTTCGTCACTTACTAAGGTCTATGTAACACAACTTCCAGCTCGATTTAAAACGTCTACCTAACTTATGCCCTCCACTTTCCTTCGTTCTTTAGATCCTATTAAGGAACAAAAGAACACGTTGAACCCACCTAAAATCACGGTTAATGAAACCTTCTCATTACCTTCTTATCAAAAGAACCCCCTTTTTTTTTAGTTTTTAAGACAGGACCCATGTAATTCAAATTCTGTAATCTGGAAGTAGTAAAGTACAGAAACGTTACTAATACCACACACACACACACACACACACACACACATACACATTCATATAAATAAAAAAAATCTTCGAATAATGTAAAACTTTTTTATTACTACATCCAAATCCTTACAAGTTTTATTACAATCTGGTTGGTCCATGCGGTTAATAAGTTTATTTCTGATCCTCGTATAGAGTGGACCTTTTCAATGACTCAACTCTGATTATATATCCTGTCTACTAAGGTAGGAATTTTGTACGTCAATATCTTAAATGTTTCTTTTCGTTCATAATTTAAAAAAGGACTCGTACTTGTCACCACCGTAGGGTCCCCACTTACAAAAATGTCAACAGTAGTGGGCATATTTACGTTGTAGGAAGTTCTCCTTTTATTTACTTCGGTACGTATACAGGAAGTCCAAATCTTTTTCCTAAAGACTGGTTTACACGAACATCTTTCTCTACAGCACCATTAAAGAAAAAGAAAAGACAAAATTTCTTTGTGTCCCGTGGACCCCTGAGGTTCACAATCAGTGTGTCAGTACAGGTTGGAACTCTGGGGTACCCGACATCGGGTGGTCCCAGGAGACAGGTGCCCTAAGAGACCCGTTCTTATGACCTCGCCCAACGGTATAGAAAGAGGTGCCCTAGAATGGTAGGGTCCTTGGTTTGGCCCAAGAGGACGTAACGTCCGCTTAAAAAGTGGGAGGTCTAACCTCCCTGACACCATAACACCAGTTCCCCTACCCGACGACTCGGGGGTCTAGACACGAAATTAGGGTGGAGGTAGTGAGTGACCACCATATTGACCGTTCAAGGCACTGAGGAGACACGGAGTCAGTATAGTAGACATTTGGTCCCCCTACTTTACGTCACCTGGGACACCACGGATTGGGAACGGAAGACGTCTAGGAGGAAGAGTCAACGACCCCTGACAATGGTCTTCTACTATAAGTAGACCCTCGGGAGAGACCCGTACCGGGACCGACTCCTTTACCAGAGAGGAATCCAGTGTGGTGAAAGGGACCCGTCGGGTGTAGGTCGCTGACTAGTTGTTTCTAATAGTTCCGGACTTGGAAGCGGGATTAAGTCCCGTCGACCATCTCGGAAGGGTCGAGGTCTCGCGGGATACCCCACTTGACTCCCGAAGTGATCCGAAGGTGGAGTTGTAGAGTGGGATGGGTTGGGACGAAAAAGAGAAGGGAAGGGGTTCTCACCTAGGGTTCTGGAGAGGGACTCTTTGTAAGAATGTTACAGTTACTGGGAGAGACTCAGACGAGGGATCTCTCGGCTCGGACACTCCATTCTCATGGAAGGAGGTTGGTCTTAATTTTCTCTGTATATATGGGGTAACAAGTAGTGTCGTGACAAATGTTATCGGTCCTGTACCTTCGTTGGATCTACAGGTAGTCGTTTACTTACCTATTCTTTCGACACCATGTATATGTGTTACCTCATAATGAGTCGGTAATTTTTCTTACGCAAACTTAGTCAAGATTACTCCACCTACTTTGACCTCGGATAATATGTCTCACTTCATTTAGTCTTTCTTTTGGTGGTTATGTCATATAATTACGTACATATACCTTAAATCTTTCTACCATTGCTACTGGGTTATACGCTCTGCCGTTTTCTCTGTGTCTACATTTGTCAGAAGACCTGAGACACCCTCTTCCGCTCCCCCCCTACTAAACTCTCTTGTCGTAACTTTGTACATATAATAGTATACACTTTGTCTAGTGGGCAGGTCCAAGCTACGTACTCTGTCCCACGAGTCCCGACCACGTGACCCCACTGGGTCTCTCCACCCTACCCCTCCCTCCACCCTCCCCCCAAGTCCTACCCCTTGTGTACATGTGGGTACCACCTAAGTTCAGTCACATACCGTTTTGGTTATGTTATAATACTTTTTTAATCGGAGGTTAATTTTATTTAAGTAAAATTTTTATTATTTTCTATAATATCTTTTTTTTTTCTCATGGAAGGAGGAGAATCCCCTTAGGAATCCTTATTTATTTATTGATATTATTCCGTGAATGTCCTCACACACGTGTGCCATTCACCTTATATTCACAATCGATACTAATACCTTTATAAAAGAATACTCTAATAGTTACGGATGTTATCGTAAAAGAATACTCTAATAGATATGGATATTTTGATGTTTATCAAAAGAGGAAATCGATATTTTCAGAGTGGTCTCATCAAACTCAATTAAAAGGTATATAACATAATGTATGTTTATTTCAATTTTGACCGAAAAAAATCCACTATTCTCTCCCTTCTTTACATAAAGACAGGATAAACAACGACGACCCTAGGGAAGTGACCACTAATAGTCCCCATAGAGACAAACGTTTGATTGATATCTATGAAAGAGATAAATATATAACCCACAACAAAAAAAAAATTACCTCTTTCCATCTGCACTTAACATAAAAAATAATCCGACACTAATATATGTAGAGGACTATCTGAGGAAGGACTGTCCTTAACCGCAAACATCCCAGAAGACTCTACTTTGTTTACAGAAATCGAATCAGGTGAGACAAGTCTTGTTTGTCGACACTATTGGTCTCTCTTCCGACCTATAATTTGAGTAAAACAGTGACGTAAAAAAAAAAGACCAAGTATTCATGAACTAGGAATACCTGATTTTATCCCTACCTTAAAAGGGTATTTTGACTTCCAAGATTTTTGTTCTTATTGGTCTCGTGAAGACATGAACTTTCGTCAGTTATATTCTAGTGTATTTCGATTTAAACTTTTTATTTACAATAAGATTTTGAGTCTAATATGTAATTTGAATTTGGTGTCAGATTGTGACGTTCTCTTTCTTAACTGTTTACATTCGTCCTACTTTTCATCTCCTATACCACCTATTTTTAAATAGAAAGAAAATGGACATTAAGAAGTTTCTCGTAATCGACATATTAAACCAATTTCGGCACATACATTGTATGTGTTATTCACTGATGTAAGAAGAAGAAGGGTAACCTTTCGGATGTGAACACTAAGGTGAAGAGGTATACTCAGATCATAATAATGGACTATGTCTCGGAGGTCGGACACTTGTCAAACCCTTTAGTAGTGGTTTTAGTTACTAGAAGGGACAGGACAAGTTACACTCAAGACCCGACAAACGAAGAATAGATGGACATAAGTAGACTTCCGAAGAGCGAATATCCTCTGAGGTACGGTGATGAGTCCCATCACAAGTGAGGTCACCCGTGGAGCAAAGAGTCGGTGTTCAACTTCTTTAACCCTCACCGACCGTATTTCGAACTCAAATAGTAACTATAGGTGGGTAGAGTGAAAGAGCCGTAGTAGCGGTCGAAGGTCCCTGTCTTCTAGGTACTGGAGGGGACAAAGTAACACTATCAAGTGTCGGAGACATAGGTAGGTATATAATGGACACACGGCCCCTAGTGGGCGCATCGGAAACATCTGGAGTTTCACAAGGACCGACGTATCAAACACGTTGACAAAGGGGTCGAGGACACACAGACGAGACCCGAAGACACTCCTCAGGTGCCGAAGGAGTCGTTTGAGAGAGAAGTCACGTCGTGATTAGAGAGGACCTGGGTGGTGAGGGACCCCTACCGGGTAAGGGGTGGCAGGAAGGAAAGCTATCGATGTTTGACGTCCTGCAAAGAGGGTCTCTGTTCTACCCGATGAAATAAGGGGAACGACGGGAAAAAGGTGGACCGATTCTACCCTAGACGTTGTACTAACCCCGGGGTCGTGGGGGTTTCGGGAGATGGTTGGTCCGGACAGGGTGGACGTCCCAAAGATCCCGATGGTACCAGTTGGAGTATGGTTGACAAGACCGAGGGAGAGAGTTGTCCGGGTAGGAAAAGCAATTTAAACCCTCTCTTCAAAGTGGGTTTTCTCCCAGACGGGTGGAACCAGGGCGGTTCTGACTAGGTCTTCACCTGAGCTGTCCGAACGTGAGACCGGCGAGTTGGTCGGTCGAGTGGAAGAGTAACCTTTGGACCGAAGCGAGGTGAACTCTCGGGGCCATACCACTGCAGGCCCGAAGAGTCGTCGCGACAAACTTTGACTGTACTACTTTAAGCCTCCTTTGGGCACACTCCTTTTACCCGAGGTTGGCCGACTCTACCCCGTCCACGACCCAGACTGACGGTGTCTCCGGTTCCGGTGTCTCTCTTTGCGACCCCGGTTTCGGAAACGGACCGTCACAGGTCGGTAGGTGGCGGGCCGTCCGACGCCCCTAAATCCAACGAGAGTCCACCCCGCAGTCTTAGGAGCTACCGCTCCCATCCTCTCCCCCCGCCGAGAGGGCGCCTTGTCTCGGTGACCCATGCCCTCGGCACCCCTACCCCCTACCCCCAGGACCCCCTACCCTCGGCACTTCCTCCGAGTGGTGTTTGGTGCGGGGTGCGCGGGACCCCTCGTACCGCGAACGTAAAATGTAACTTTCTAAAGTCACAGACCTTTCCTAAGGTTTGCCAACTCTTTCTTTCACTTTCAGCGAGTCAGCTCAGGCTCAGAAACGCTGTGGTACCTGATGTGCACATCAGGTACCTTAAGAGGTCCGGTCTTATGATCTCACCCGTCGGAAAGGGAAGAGGTCCCCTCGAAGGGTTGGGTCCCTAGTTGGGTCCAGAAGGAGTAACGGGCGCCTAGGAAATGGCCGACTTGGTGTCCCCTTCAGGTGGTTATGACCTCACCCATCGGATAGGGAAGAGGTCCCGTGGAAGGGTTGGTTCCTTAAGTTGACCCCAGTTTGTGGTGGTTGTTTTAGTCGTGTCTTATTGAACGAAGCGAACCATTTAACCGAATTCCCATGTAGATAAATTTTCAAGTGGTTCACATCCTGGTCTCAGATAAACCCTTTTTTAGTCTTACTTACGCAACCTCCGACACCCCGTGTTTGAACATACCCTACGACCTTTCGGACCGTTCCCACGGGACCTTCCTCTTTCGAGAGAACTACGTGGGACGCACCAGACCACTCTTTAAGTACTCTACGTTACGGAGGTTACACCCCCGTCACCCCCTCCCCCAACCCCCACCCCCTCCTTCAAAGGTTTAGAGTCCGGGTGGAGTGATCAACTTACCGAATCCGGTCAACGTATTCGAAATACAGGTTTCCTCCTTACCGATATCGTACGGTCCTCGACAGTCTGTCTTCTGACATGACTCCAGACCTGGTACACCATAGACGAGAATTTCCTAAGACCAACTTTTCCGTCGTATATATAAATTTTTATCTTCATTGTGTCCTTTGAGTTTGTCCCCGAGACAGAGTTGTATCTCCCCACCTTACCCCTCCCTCTACCCTCCCTCCAAGTTTTCCCTCCCCTATATACATATGGATACCGACTAAGTACAACTCCAAACTGTCTTTTGTTGTTTTAAGACATTTCGTAAATAGGAAGTTATTTTTTTCTTTCATTGTACCCTTCCCGTCACGTGTCATTAGGAATTCTCAACTTGTGTTAGTCCAAGTTTAGAGTCGCAAGGGAGGATTGGACCCTAGAAGAGCCCTTTTCATTGTTCAATGCCTTCGACTGAGATCACATTCTACCTTTTTCTTAGACGGAGTATCGTAAAACCACTGTCAATCCATCCGACAATGTACATTTCGACAATCGTGTCATTCACCGGGTAGTACGTATGAGTCTTTACGACCGACAGTAATGAGATCCATAGTAACTGAAAAACTGGGACGTGGAACTTTTGACATCTAATGTTGTCCTGTCAACTTTGCTGGAACTTTTAACTCGCCGAGTGTATACTTAAATCTCAATTTATTCGATGCTAAGAGACAGACCTCTTTAAGTCCGACTTTTTATTGTCACAGATCCAGGACTTTGCCTCTTCCGTTACCGTGGGGTGAGGTCACGAGGACGGACCTTTTAGGGTACCTACCTCCTCGGACCACCCGACGTCAGGTATCCCAGCGATTCTCAGCCTGTGTTGACTCGCTGAAGTGAAAGTGAAAAGTGAAAGTACATAACCTCTTCCTTTACCGTCGGGTGAGGTCACAAGAACGGACCTCTTAGAGTGCCTGCCCCCTCGGACTACCCGACGGCAGATACCCCAGCGTGTCTCAACCTGTGCTGACTTCGCTGAATCGTCGTCGTCCAGGACTTTACTATACTCTTCGTCGTCGTGTCCGATTCAGTAACATAGATTCTATTGTTTGGGTGTCCTTTCCATAGGCTTCCAGACTTTGTCAAAATCTTGTTTACCTCGTGACATATGAGATTGACTTTGGGTTTCCTATAAATTGTAAAGGGTTTCAAACAAGGTACAATGTAGTGGGGGGTACTTTTTCTACAAGTTCCTTATTTACTAAACTGTCAGTTTATACAGACCCTTTAAGATGTATAAAATGGTAGGAGATCCTTAAATCCTAAGTGTCGCACGAAATTTCTAGGTCATTTTTGTTTTGTTCAGTTGGGTTGTCTAATTAAGACAAAGTAGGCCATAAAAGGTTTGATGGACTGTCCTCTTACGAAGAAAATACGTTATCAACCATAATAAAACTCTTGTGTGAAGGAATTTAAATCTTTTCAAAGTTTTATGGATACACACGAACCCCCATCTAGAGATTGGGAAACTTCAATAGTGGAAGTGATAACTTTCCGTCGATGACTCATGGGTGAGTAGTATTCTTGAGATTTGACTTACTCAGTCCAAAGGTTTTCAGACCTTTGGGTCTTTATCGACCCGATATGAGTGATCTACCATTTCTTAGACGGACGTTACGTCCTCTGGGTCCAAGTTAAGGACCCAGACCTTCTAGGGGACTTCATCTTTTACCGTTGGGTGAGGTTATAAGAACGGACCTGTTAAGGAACCTGTCTCCTCGGAACACCCGATGTCAGGTCCCCCAGCGTTTCCCAGTCTGTGTTGACTCGTTAACTCGTGTATATGTGTGTATCTCTAGTTTTACCATTTTTTTTTTTTTTTTTTNTCGATGACTCATGGGTGAGTAGTATTCTTGAGATTTGACTTACTCAGTCCAAAGGTTTTCAGACCTTTGGGTCTTTATCGACCCGATATGAGGGATCTACCATTTCTTAGACGGACGTTACGTCCTCTGGGTCCAAGTTAAGGACCCAGACCTTCTAGGGGACTTCATCTTTTACCGTCGGGTGAGGTTATAAGAACGGACCTGTTAAGGAACCTGTCTCCTCGGAACACCCGATGTCAGGTCCCCCAGCGTTTCCCAGTCTGTGTTGACTCGTTAACTCGTGTATATGTGTGTATCTCTAGTTTTACCATTTTTTTTTTTTTTTTTCTTAACTTTCGTCTCTTTGTACTCTGGACCAGGAGTAAGTAGTAGTAGTAACAACTCCTAAATGACACATGTGACATGTTTCATGTGATCTTTTCTTTCTGCTAGTAAAACCCTGTCCAAGGGTCGAGACATTGAGTACAGAAGCAATAAGAATTTTTAATATATAAATAAAACCCGATCCGACCCAGAAACGACGACCTACTCCCGAGAGAGGTCAACATCACTTGCCCCCGACGAGAAACGACGCTACGGGTCCGAAGAGTGACGTCACCGAAGAGAACGACCCCCCGTGTCCGAGATCCGTGTGTCCGAGGCCATCGACCTCGTGCACCTGAGCCATCAACACCATACACCAGAGTCATGAATGCCGAACACCCGGGAATTTTCTCACACGTCCTAGGTTAGCGGCGTCACGTGCCCGGAAGCAACGAGACGCCGTGCACCTTAGAAGGGTCTGCTCCCTACCTTGGGCACAGGAGACGCGACCGTCCACCTAAGTATAGGTGACACGGCGATCCCTTCAGGAAGTACAGAGGAATACCGACGCAAGAAAAGTCAGCACATTAAGGATCAGAAACTCCGAGGACCTTTACATAATCCTTTTGGTGACTATACTTTTTGATTTGTGAAACCCTCTTCTGTGAACATTTAAGGAATATAATAATAAAGGTCCGTAGTATTAGATTGAGTGTTTTTTATTTGCTTCACGTTCAGAACCCAGACCAAGATCGAAGGGGGTAGTATCCGACACATCAACATGTAGGCTGTGAACCGAAGGGACTCAGAACTAAGAAGTGACATTTTCCTTAGTGTACCGGAGACAATAGATGTTTTCAGGAATACCGAAATTGTAACATACTAAGGCCCTAGATACTTTTAGGGTAATAACCTTCCGGTTCCAGTTTACGATACTTAGTCTTTCTGGTCTACAAGTTTATATTTGTCGGTCTACGAGTCCCCCGTCACCGTGAACTCCTTTCGCTCCCTCGTCCCTTCCGGACCACACAGTTGGGTTTCGTCTTTGACTCATCCGGTTTCTTCTCACGTTCCTCGTGGACCCTTCCTTGTAGATTTGGTCATTACTCCCCCGAACAAAACAAAAATCTCAGTAGTTTCCCTTCTTCTGAATTTAGTCTGGTAAACTACGTTTGCCATGGGATTCCCTTCCTTTACTTTATGATGTTATATCTGGTTTCCTTAATAAACGACCCTTCGGTGACCCCTCTAAGAGAAGGGATTTAATAGAAGACTCCACCTTTTTGTTCGTCGCGATCTGTCTCTCTTACAAGACCAGGGTTGGTACTCTTTCGGGATTTCCTTGAGATCGTGGTAGTCTCTTGTTTAGAAACTGGACAGAGACACTTGAGAAGGACCTGATCTCTAACGGACGTACTCAGGGTAAAATAGTTCTTATAATGTCCCTGACCCTCCCGGTGTCACTAATGTCCCGGGGTCGTCACGTTCTTAGGGACTAGTAGGAAGGTAGGAGAGAAACCCTTCGTCTTTATGCACCATGGGTCGTTTGACCTAAGGGCGACACTACGATTCCGAGTTGAAGACTTTCTTTGACCCTTCCTTCCGTCTTTTTTCCTAAAGAGGACAGAAATTACATTATTATGAGCATTATTTTTGTTGTCACTTTATTGATGGTAAATGATTCACGAAAGACACATGGTCGGACACCATATGTCCAAACAGGTCCAAACTGACGGGTCAAGACTTAGAACCAAGTCAGTGAAGAGCCGAAGAATCAGAAATCTTTTAAAGACTTTAGACAACCTGGAATCAAAAGAGTAGATCTTTATTATTACCTAGATACAATTTCCCAGTTATACTATGTTAAGTAAATTTCTCGAATCCTATTACGGACCAGGTATCCGTAATACTTGAGTCGTTTATAATGGATACTGTTGATTAACAATGATTAGTAATCATTGATAACAATGATTAGTAAGACGTAAATAATAAAGTGGATTAAAAGTTCGTTTGGATACGCAATCCATGTACATAACTATTATAGTGGTGAATTGTGTGACTCCTGTACTCTCAAGTATCCTCAATGGATTCCAACGAGTCGATCAATGATCATATCCAAAGTCTTGACCTTTCAGAACTGTTATTATTTGAACAGAAAGTACCTATCAGATTTACGTACAACGTAAACTGAAATGTACCGTTTTACAGTGGTAAAATAATATTGATAATTTTTTGCGTATATATACCTTAAATCTTTCTGTCATGACTACTAGTATGCACGTCCGTCGTTTCTTCTGTGTCCACATTTCTCCTCTGAAAACCTAAGTCACCCTCTTCCGCTCCCACCCTACTAAACTCTCTTCTCGTAACTTTACACATGTAATGGTGTACATTCTATCTACTGGTCACGTTCGAGCTACGTACTTCGTCCCGTGGGTTTCAACCAAGAGACCCTGTTGGGTCTCCCTATCCGACCCCTCCTGTCACCCTCCTTCCAAGTCCTACGTCCCCTGTATACATATGGACACCGACTAAGTACAACTACACACCGGTTTTGGTAGTGTTATGTCATTTCACTTGCGTACGATTTAGTGAAGTCAGCACAGACTGAGACTCCCTGGGGTGCCTACTATCGGGTGGTCCGAGGAGAGAGGTGCACTAAGAGGACTGTTCTTATGACCTCACTCAACGACACGGGAAGAGGTCCCCTAGAAGGGTTGGGTCCCTAGCTTGGACGGAGAGAATGCGGAGGGCGTGACCGTCCACCCAAGAGATGGTGGTCGGGGTGGACCCTTCGGGGTATAACATTTCGTTAATAGGAGTTTAATTTAATTAAATTTTTTTTCGGAACTCAATATAATTCTACCAAGACGATCCAACTGAGACATTTTCTCTTCCTTTAACCTCTCTCTGTTACTTTGGTAAATTGTTGGATAACATCATTATCGAGACTCAGTACCCTGTCGAGTCTGCTCTTTCTGTTCAGTCTCTATAGGACTACACCTTCCCCTCCGGACTTCTTTTTCTTCTCAGTTTTGTGTGGGTAAAATTAGGAGTCCCCGAGTTTCCTACCACCACTGTCCACCTTCAGTCCTTCCGTCGACCGTTACGCACCAGATGGAAATCTGCCTGTCTCGCACCTTGCTACTGACCCTTAAGTTCGAAGACAGTGACTGTAGAGGGACGGCGTCCAAGGAGAGGATGTTTTGCTCCTCAACTAGATCTCAATTGGGAAACCTAAGAAAGGTCGAAGGGTCTCCTTCGTACATTTACTTCAGATCCTTCACCTCTTTCTATACTCCCGAATTTCTCAGTCACTCACGAGTTCCATAACCCAGTAGTCGGACCGAAACCCTATATTTTCTCCTTTTACTCTGTTACTAACTGTAAAAATTCTAATTTCTTTCGACGCGGAAAATTCTTTACTAATTCGACCCTATTAATTATACATCTTACCTCCGATAGAGGTTTTAATTGGATTATTTAGATTTGATTTTACACATTGTTAGTTTCAGTTCATCGGAAATAGATATCCTCTCTATTCGAAGCCAAACACACCACACTATACTTCCACAATCCCTTCAGGTCGACGGGGGGTCTATAGTAAGACTGAGAGTATTTATGGCCGACCCAAAGATGATAATTTTGGGAAACCTACGTCAAACATAATATTTTACTCGTAAATAAGGTGTAAATCGACGACAGTACGAAAGAGACCACTTAATCACATCGTCCGACTGTTGGTCGATTCCGTTTGGTTGACTCCTCTGTTTCAAAACCTCCGTCGCCGCCTTCCCTAGGAGAACCACACACACCGTAACGAGTGTAGTCAGGCAAGTTGTTACGCACGTGTGGACAACAGAGTTCGATGTAAGGCCTCTACTTTTCCACTCATTTAACACCAAGTAGTGAAGTCCTACGAATGTCAGGTCTCTCACCTGTCGTACGTCAAGTATCTCGACCCCTCAAAACTTTTCGCCCTGGTCCCCGAGTCTTTCGTTTCCACCTCCCTGTTTTCTCTAACAGATGATGATGTTAAAACAACTTCCTAACCTGTGAGTTTAAGTTCCTTCCGAAAAAGAACTAGGGTCACTCAAGAGGATTCCTTGATGGTTTTAAATTTGACCATCCAAACTGTCAGAGATCCGACTTCTTTCTATCTAGTGAGGTTGAGGAAATTAAGTTACTGAGAAACCGGGAAACTTCGAATTTAATCATTTTAGACTACTATAGTTTTGAACAGTTGACATAACAACTGATACTTTATATACAGGGAACGATTAAAAGTACAGGGAGAGGAGAGGTCCTTGAAGTGTATATCTCCTGACTAACGTGTCACTCTAACGACTCCGACCATCTTTACATCTCTTTACACTCGATCTTTCTATTGACTCTTGAAGACGTCTGTCGTCTGATCCCGTTGTGGTGTCGGGGTGTCTACCATAAGTCGTTCGTGGGACTCTGCATTGTAGATCGTTGCCTCTCCTAGGAGTTGGTGCCGAATTTTCTGAACCGCCTAGTCAAGACCGAGACCATAAACGATCACTTATTGATATCCTTTTGTAATATTATGAGTGGATATAAATGAATTCTGTCTGATATACTGTCTAGGACATGATACACAAAATGAACATTTTTGTAAATTAAGAATGTTGTTGGGTGACTCCATCCAAGACAGTTCAAAGGATAAAATATTGTCCTCCTTGTGTCTATTCAAGTTCTAGTATAATGGATTGTAAACAGTTTCGTCCCTAAACTTATGTCCATCAGCTGAGATTACGGGTACAAATTGATGAAGTCAATGGATTCAGAAACTTCCAAGTCAAGTGAATTTTTACCTGTACAACCCAGTCTGTTACAGATCTAACGAAAGACCGAAATCTTACAATACTAGGATGAATGTACTTAATATACTATATAGACTCACCAGAATCTCATGACTCGAGATTTCTGTTCAAAGACTTTAGACTGGAATAAAGTACCGGTAGAGAACACAAATTCAGTTCAACCTGGTATAGTAAGTGACAAGGTGGTTCTTACAGGAAGGAGCTAGAAGTAGATAACTTTAGGACAGGTCGAAAGTTTTCGGTTGACTTTACGTTAGAAGAAGTTTATAGATAAACGTTAGAAACTTCTAAATGTCACCTCTACATACTTTGACAACTCCCAACTCTAGATCCTTTTTATAGACACAATAACTTTCCCTTCCTACATCCTATTCCTCTTTTTTCCCACCTCCCTCTGTGAACTTCTACTCCTTCCAATTCTCCTGGTAATCGTCAAAGTGACCACTGAACGTGGTGTTTTGGGAAAGGAGTCTACCCGTCAATACTACGGTGGTTTCAAGATAATTCACCACGGGTCGTCCATCCACACTCCATTCCTAATTTACTCTATTGTATCTACTTCATAGGTCGGATCACAGATTTCTTCGTTGTTATACTATCAAAAGTTAACGTAATGGATGTCTCCTTGGACGAGTAGAGGAAGTTCGTCTTCTTCCGATGGGAGGACGGGTCCTTCCTCATCCCGTCCGTCTCCACCCTTCTCCGAGTCACCCTTTATCTCTCCAGTCCTCCTCCAAATACCCCTGTGTTCCTCTTTTAATACTCGGTCTCTATCTCTTCACTTTATTTCCTTCGTATGTCCTCAGTGCCATCTCTTCTCCTGTCTTCCTCTGCACCTTCGGTTGCCCGTTTCTCTTTTTCTTTCTTTCTTAAGACCCCGAACTTTTCTTTCGGACACGACGGACCCAGTCTTGGGTCACGGGTGTCCTTCTCACGATCTCCATTGGTTGACTCCGTGGGTTCAGGCCTCGTGAGAGTCTCAGTAAGAGAGAAGTGACAATACTAGACAATAACCTCTCCAAGACTGGGACAGAACAGGGCGGAAGTCCCCTAAAGAAGGGGAGACAGACGAACCCTTAGTAGAGGTCGTCATCAATGTGAAGGAAGTACCGAGGTCGAGGGTGACCTGTTCGGAAAGTACCAGGACCGTCGAAGGAGGGAATCAGAGAGGTCGGGGTCCCCTCCTCTACGTGAGTCGTTAACGACTATAGCCCCAACGGAGTGGAAGAGGACGAACATTAAGATCAAGAACGTTGTTGAAACGTTGATTACACGTTCGTACGAACGATCGTTTCAGCGAAGTCAACACAGGTTGAGAAACGCTGGGATACCCGGATATTGAGTGGTCCGGGAAGACAGGTACCCTAAGAGGTCCGTTTTTATAACCTCACCCAGCGGTACGGGAGGAGGTCCCCTAGAAGGGGTGGGTCCCTAGTTTGGGTACAGGACATGAAGAGGACGTGACCGTCTACCCAAGAAATGGTGATCGCGGTGGACCCTTCGGGGAAACATTGATTACGTGACGAAAATTTCTAGTGATAACTTCATGGACCCCAAGGGTCCACCCCAATCACCATTTCTTGGAGGGACGGTTACGTCCTCTGACATTCTCTGGGCCCAAACTAGGGACCCAGCCCTTGTAAGGGGACCTCATCCTTTACCGTGGGGTGAAACCATAAGAACGGACCTTTTAGGGTACCTGTCTCCTAGGACCACCCGATGTCGGGTATCCCAGCTTTTCTCCGGTTGTACTGACTTCACGGACCGTTTCTGATATAAAAGTGAACCTGAGTGGGAACCTCGAGTTTCTGTCGAAAGAGTCCCTTTTCTCGTGTAGATCACTCTCTTTCTTTAGGTCGGTAGGGTTCTCAATCCTTCTCAGGCCCGGGTGAAGAGGTCACGAACTGACCTCTTCCTGTTTAGGTGTCGCCGACGGTCTCAACTCCCTTAATAGACATTTTGCTGACCCAAACACCGGTAAGTGTAGATAAGGAGGTACTAAATGACATGAGTGAAACTAGTGGAGCTCGGAGTCGAATTCCTTGTGGAGTCAAAATAAGGAGGTTCCCAATAATACACGGGACTACTCATTTCTCCCGTGGATCGGTTCCACACCACTCCACCTCTGTGTCTCTGTTTAACCCTCGTGTAAGACCCAAAAACCTTCACAAACGAAAAACGTTCTATTCTAAACACCTACCAGATAGTTCTCTGGGAGGACTGTCTGAGAAGACTCAAAAACAACAGGGCGTCTCAACGTCTACGAATTAAAAAAAGAGGTCCGTAGTAGAGAGGGTAGGGGTCTCAAGACGATAATTATTTTGGTCCAAGGACAAGAAGTCTTAGGTGTCGGATCACCCCCGTGTCTCACCCGTGTACTGACTGGGAGTTCAGTCCGACTACCGTCGGTGTGTCCTCCTAAGACGCGTCCTCAGTCCTCCGACGTCTCTCCAGTCCTCCGACGTGTCCCTATCTGCCACCTGTTCGACTCGCCTACGAGCGACCTGTCCAGCTCCCCCAGTACTTAAAAGATCGTCTTGTATCTTACCCTAGTTTTAGTTAACACTTTCCTGTCCCCGTAGACTCCCAAACATTGTTCCCAAACCCCCCCACTCCCAACCCGTGACCTTTTCTCCGACTTTCCACCTCCGGGTCGATATCTCCGAAGCCTCTGATTCCTTTACCCTGAACGCCGAGGTTCTCGGTAGACTCCTAGAATTCGCAGAAAACCGTTCCAGTTAAGACCCTACCGATGAACTTACGACGGACCTCTTGTCTAAATGTTGTCTCTTCGACTCCTGTCCGCTTCCTTGACGCTAGAGGGTCCCTGTCGAGTCTGTCCTTCAGAGTCGAACTGGTAGCGGTTTCCCCGTATAGTTGGAAACTCGACGAGAAGAGAGGTAGTTCCCGTTCGCAGGAGGCAGAAGGTAGACACATACTCCCACTCCCACCACCCCCGCCCCCCCCCTCACGGGGGAAGATGCGAAGATACCGACCTACTATGCTGCTGAGGTCGGAGTCTTCAAAGCTTAAAGAGGAACGGTTCCAGCCCGGGGATGTCCACCCGCGGACGCTCGGGGCCGGGGTGCACACCCGGGGTGCGGGCCGGCGCCGGCGCCGAGCAGGGGAGGTCCGGGCCTGCGGCGGCGCCCGGCCCGGCCCGGCCCGCGAGGCCCTCGACGCGCCGCCGACGACCTCCTCCGGNCGCCGACGAGCTCCTCCGGACCGCCCGCCGCCGCTCTCCGACACGGGGTCAAACACAGGTTAGTCCCTCACGCCCGACACGGGGCTCGGCCCGTCGTTACGCATTTGTTTGGGTGCCGTTGAGGAGGCGGGGGAGCCGCGCGAGCGGGGCGCGGGCGGCGGCGGCGGCCGAGCCGAGAGGAGCGCGGGCGGGCGGGCCGG
>SJYO01043764.1:1252443-1372773 GCA_006410555.1 Capra ibex | reverse complement strand
CGCGCCCGCGGGAGCCGACGGAGGGGTGCGCGCGCGCGAGCGCGAGGTGCGCGGGGCGCGCCGGGCGGGCCGAGCACCGGAGGGCTCTCGCTCCATTCCCGCTACGCGGCCCTGGGCCCGCCGGCGGGGCGCGCCGCGCCGGGCCCCTTCAAAGACCGCAGCGGCACAAGGCGGCGCGACCCCCCTCCGCGGGCTCGCCGCCCCCCGGCCCGGCCGGCCCTCCCCCGGCGGCGCGCGGGCCCCCAGTGTTCAACGGGTTGGACGGTAGCCCCGCCCGACGCGCCGCTCCCCGGCCTCCGCGCCGCCCCGGCCCGCGTCGCGCCCGCGCCCCTCCCGGGGCTCCTTGAAAGAGGAGGGGCCTCCCCGAGGTCGGTCGGGCCCGGCGCCGGGCCGACGGGGCCGCCGGCCGAGGGGCCGACCTCCCCCGGGCACTTTGCACAAACTTCTTCGACTGCGTCAAACACTGCGAGCGCCGAAGGACTGCCCCTGGCCGTCGCCGTCGCGGAAGAGGCTCCTCCCTGCTCGGCTCCGCCGCGAGACCGGGAAGGGGGCCTCGGCGCGCGAGGCCGCGGATCAAGCCCCCGGCCCCCGAGCCCCGCGCTCGTGGGTCACCGCCGGCCCTTGGCCCGGGGCCGTCGCGCGCAGCGAAGGCAAAACTAATCGAGCCCAATAATATATTCTACAGTGCCTCTCCTTTCCCCGCTCGCCCGCCGCGCAGCCGCTCCCGCGCAGCCGGAAGGCGCTCACCGCCCCTCCCCGCCCTCCGGCCCGCCCGCCCCTGGGTGGACACGCGGGCGGCGCGGGAGACGCCCACGACGGGCGCGCGGCCACCGCTTGCCCCTGACCTTCCCCCAGCCGCCGGCCCCCGTGCCTGCACGAGCCGCGAGGGGAGGGCTGGGGCCCCTGTGAGCCCGTCGCCGGCTTTGCACGACAAAGGAGGAGCGGCGGGCCGGACCCAGCTGTGTAAAGACCGAGGCCCGCAAACAGGAAACTTTGTAAACAAATTATAATTCCTTCGACGCACACGCCGGCATGGGCATGCGGGCTTTGCACACCGGCACCCGAGGCCCTGCCACTTACTTAGTAGCGGGGCGCCTGGCCCGCGGCTACTAAGTACGCGCCATGTGGGGCGCGCATGAGCGGCACACGGAGACGGGGTCCCTGGCGCCGGGAAGGCGCCGCCACTGCGGACCTCCCGGCCCCCCCTCTCACACGTTTTCCGACCCCAAATAAAGGGGGGCGGGGTTGAGGGCGTCAAACCCCCTTGAAATCGCCCCTCCCCACAGTCAAACGGGTCTAAAGGGCTCCGAACTAAGGGGAAGAATCTTCTCACCGCTCTAAGGTGGACCGACTCAACTACTCAGCCAAGCGACGTCCACACTCAGGAGAGTAATCTGAGACGTTCGACAGTTCACTCCAAAACCTGAGTGATCTTCCGTAGGAAGCTCATTAACGGAGACGAATTCATGGCGGTCCCACTAATCGTCTTTCAAATTTTCAGTCACCTAGAATTTTTATTCATCAACGATTTATCTCCCCAAGATGAATTTCCGAATCCAAATCCCGAAAAAAAAAAAAAAATTCGGTTTAGGATGTTCCTTGGATCAAATGGTAATTAAGTCTTGAAAACTGGTGACACTGGTGGGAATTTCTGATTGAACTGAGTAAGGATGGTGCGGGATGCGAAAATTCTAACTCAGTTCAAAAGAGTAGTAAATCTTGAGTTGAGTTTACCGTAAATGAGTCGTTCCGGGAGAACTAATTGAATTCACCGGAGAGTGGGGAGTGGGGTCCCTGGTGGGGGTCCGGATAAAATAAAAGAAGGATCTTGAATTAGTGATAGACTTTCCTAAAAGAAACCCACAAGAAATTCAGGACAGGGAGACGCGATCTTGCATTTGATGTGATACCGGCCTCAAAAGCGTCCCAAACAATGACGACATTGAGATCATGGACCTTGTCACGGACCGTATCATCCGTGAGTCCTAAACAACTGATCGCTTACTTATTTAAGGAAAAGGGACTAAAGAACCACTCAGACAGAAACTGACAACTTGAATTGACATTGGAAAAACACCCGGTCCGTGATTCTACCCTGTCAAGATTGAAAAAAGAAGGTTAAAAGAAAACCAACTAAGTAAAGGAGGAGACACCACAATTTAATGTCGTGTTCCACCTAAACTCGACATATAGGATTCTACGGCTCATACTTCTTTCTATTCCGTACACCTCGGAACAGTTCTCTTTCACATTGACATCTCCAATTACCCACTAATTTTTATAATGGACACGATCAACTCCTATAACTTTCCTCTAACCGTTTCAGTCAAGGGTGTCATGATATACAAAGGTCACCATAAACTTTATGACTATAAAGATATAAGGAGGGAGGGGTGACGGACGTGTGGTTGGAGTTTACATCGTATCAAACCCTACCAGGGATCCTCCATCGTGATTATGACACAGAATTAAATTGACTTATGTTCTAAAGGCAGAGACGCCCCCGGAGTCGAGACAACACCAGTCACAGGTATCGAATTGACGTATCCTCTCATCTATCTTCCTCAATAAAATTCCATATAAAATTAAACTTATGAAAGTTACCTAACATTTCTTAATTTTGATATTATACAGTCACCATATTACCTTCTTCCTCAGCTTACAGCACGAAGTATGATGGAGGGAAGTCCTTTTCGAAATCGTTTGAAAAACTAATATTTATTGTTTGAAACGTCCGTATCGAAATGTAACATCCTTAGAAGAGTCTTGGGTCAGGAAGGATTAAATGACGGTCTCTGCTCACCCGAAGGTCTTCAAGGGAAAGGCATCATCACATTAGAGTTCTCACTCGAGTCTGTATTATCTTAAAATTTCGATTTCCCCTGGAATTTCAACCAACCGTATTAAGGAAGGAAAAATAGTCAAGGAAATACGGAAGCCTTTGATTTCGTATCACCCTACTACACGGATCCCTCGTCCCGACCCTAATCTTAGTTCGTGGAACTGAAGAACAAACCTTCAGGAGCTCAGTCGGTCGCGAGGGTATCAACCCCCACTCACCAGGGACACCATCGCCTAAGAGACGGAGAATGACCACTTGAAAATCTCACTTTACTACGCATAAGTTGGAACATGGGAGGGGACACGGAACCTGTAGGTTCCCTAGTTGTGTATGAATAACTTACACCAACCTGTTTACGTAAAATTCAATTTTTTAACTAAATTCTTAACTCTTTCGTCCTTTTGTACATAGAAAAGGTCTAATTTCTACAAAAACTGTTCCTTCAGTCTTACAACCGTCATTAATTGGAATCTCGAAAATACCATTACTTCGACAACGAATTAAAAGTACGGAGGTTTTAAAGTTCATTCTACCGAATGTTGAACATTCACATACGTGAACGAATCAACCGTATTAATAAGTGACTTCCTTGTCATCTTCCGACAAAGTCCTGTGGACCATTTCCAGAACGGAAACGGTGTCACTCCCTCCAAGTTCTCCCTCCCCAGTATACATACGGAGTATACAGGCACAACTACATGCTTTCTTTGATTGTGTCATAACATTTTGTTAATAGGAGGTTAAATTTTTTTGACCTTTTCGGAGCTGAAGAGTCGGTCTGTCAACTCCGGCTTCGAGTCGACACAGGAACTGTCCGTCCCGAGAGACATCGTTCAATGAATTGGAAAAACTTACAAGAGTAAAGACTTACCCCTATTATGGCGACCTATTACATACATTTAATGGAACACATGTGATCCGGGAATTATTTACCCTTCAATATAAAACTGAAGATTAAATATACTGGTTCTCCTGTTGAAGATTTTCGAAGTCAAAAGAGTTGACATCTTGACCACTAACCGGACCCTCCTCCCCTTAATTTACTAGGAATTACAAAAGAGATTGACACATCAAATTCCTTGACTATTTTCTATGTGTCAAGACCTATGCAAGATCACAGAGGATCAAATATCAGATACCCTTGAACTTGTCTTAAATATAGGAGGATACACAGTTTTAACATATTTAGAATTAATACAACTTAACCAAGTGTCACGAAAAGTCTAGATGACATGGGATGACGAAAAAACGTATAAGTAAGATAAAAACTCTCAAACTATTACTTTGAGGTCAATGTTTAGAATCAAATAGATGAAATTTTTACATTATATATCACCTTGATAGACATTGAAGTAATACACAAAAGATTCAGAGAACATTTACACAATAGTATGACAGTATTAAATTTTTTCTTTTTCTTTTTTATTACATATTAGAAGGATGTCAAAATTAACTTTAATAGGTATATAAGAAGATTATTCTCGTCGACGTTTTTACCAATTAAAGATCCGGAAGGATTCTTAAACCATATTAATCGAAACTACTAGAATCGATGTAAAAGTAATAAAATACACGATATACGATCTATGTTTCAATTGAACTTATAAAGTCGGAGAGTAAGTAGAATGATACATATTCCGTCATATTCCTACATGCACTCAATTAGTGTGTATCCGTGGGAAGGAAACTCTCCGAACCCTTCGTACATCCCTCGAATTCTGTCTACGTACGATTCAGCGAAGTAAACACAGGCCGACAAACACCGGCATACCTGACAGCGGGAGATCCGAGGAGACAGGTACTCTAAGAGGTCCGTATTTATGGCTCCACCCAACGGTACGGGAGGAGGTCACCCAGGAGGGTTGGGTCCTAACTTGGACGCAGAGAACGTAGAGGACGTGACCGTCCGCCCAAAAAAAAATGGTGATCACGGTGGACTCTTCGGGTATTTTCCCCAGGGGTGTCTGAACTAATGCACCTCCTTGACAATGTCTCCGTGTCTCATTCACGAAACACTAAAAACTCTTCCTTACATGACAAAGATCGACCCCTTTTTACCCCTTTGAACTTAATTCCTCAGAACTCGTTTCGAAATTTCTTAACCATCTCAAAGTTGACCGTCTCTACATCCCGAGTCGGATATGATTCTGAACTTCCTTTCCGATGTACTCGTATGGGTTCTTACCTCTCCTTGCACCAGTTCGACCACCCACTCCTCGGAACTCCGTCCTCTCACCCTGTCGTCCGACGCACCGTCTCCATCCTGGCACAACGCTCGTAAACCTTACGACCCGACTCCTCAGACCAATCATCCGACACGTATTGATAGTTGTCATCGAACTCACCCCCTTACTACACTACTTTGACACGAGATACTGTAGTCAAACATAACCTCCGCAGTACCAATCAGGGTCAAACTTTCGATCATTTTATCAAGGGTCTTCTCTTCGTCACTCTTGGATTCAATCTTATCCCCGTCCACCCACCGACTCTTTGAGATCTTTATCCGTTACGTAACCCTAAACAACAGACTAACCTACTCCCTGAACTCCCTCCTCAGTCCGACTTCGATTTACTGAAACCTACCACTACCGTCCTTTACTTTAGTAGTTCTTCCGGTGATCACTTCGTGGACGTTCACACTCGTCAGTCACTTCTACACGGATTAATTACCTTCAAACCTAAACCTATACAGCTAAAGGTACACGGATACCTTGACAGGTTTACCTACCGTCGAGAATTTTTGTCTCTACCTTAACGTTGGTAGGAATACTGTCCCCTACGACTTCGACACTCTTACAAAGGTTCACACTCACTCTTCCCATTTTCCGGTCCTGCCTCGAGTCTTTTTGGTACAAACACCCGAACTTTCCTCTATTTTCTCCGATTGTCCTACGGTTCCCCTATTCGACCTTCTCTTCTTCCTTTTTGATCCCATTTCTTTCCACTCCTTCCTCTTAAACCTCCCCGGTTATCCCATCTCTGGGACTCTATTATGAACCCTTTCCAACAATCCTAACAGTCACTCTGACAACAGTCACCGGAAACTCCCAGTCCCAGTAAACCCGTCACCTTTGCCTTCAGTCGGTCCCGGGACTCTCCGTGGACTCACATTTGACTTTAACCTGATACTTGTAGTCTCCAGTTACTGAGCTCCACTACTCCCCCGGTCACCTGTGAGAATTTTGACATGCTTTTCGGGTTGTCACGGTACGTAACTCACCGACAGTCATCTCTCCTTCTCTGACTTCGAGTTCTCTCCCTCGTCCTTCCACCAATCACGAGGGCCTCGTCATCCCTTTCCTCGACCTCTTCCCCTGGTGCATAGCCTAATGGGTTCTGTCAGAGTCCACTGTAGACAGTAGGGCCAAGTCACCATCCTATCATAAACCAGTTTATAATGTTACTCAACCTGTTCATTACGGACAAAAATAAGATTTTGTTTCAGGGGAAAACTTATTATTTAGTAAACTGGCACTGTTTCCACCAATAAGTACCTTTTTGTACACTGTACCTCCCCCTTTCTAATTTACTTCCGTTCTTCTTTGACGGTAACTTTCTTCTTTCAACCTTCGAACCTCCCTCACACTAACGTAGACTTTACCCAACCAAGGAGAAAAAATTTTTTCTCCTTTTTTTTTTTGTCTCCTCCGGTCAAAGAACCGACTCTCATATAACTCTCACTCTCCATTTCGACCCTCCACCTCCTCTCCCCTTTTCTAAACCCTACTTAGACTCGTATTGTTCTCGGTCGCCACCACTCCTCCTGGACTGTTCCACGACTCTTCGGAGGTGGAATCGGAACACGATACTGCTCAGAAGGGACAGGAATACGAAAAAGAGGTCGTTATGAGTCTTTTAACCTTCACCTCTACCACACTCATAGTAACTTTGACGGTCGAGGTATACCCAGGACCCAACTCCTCCTTCCGCTCACTTCGATCACAACTACCTGACCCTCTTTCTCGACGTCTCGGCACTCTCATCTTACACATCACTGACCAAGTCGTTCTCGTTTCGTTTCCCTCCTAACCTCACAGCCCCCTCCCACAGGCCCCGACCCACCACTTCCCGGACCCCCTGAAAACGTCATCGAGTACCACTACCTCTCCAGTCATCACTCGTTACTACACTTAAGTCTCACACCGACTTGGACTCCTACCACTTTACTGTGTTCGCACTCCATCTTAAAGTGACTAGAAGTCCTTGATACTCCGGTCCCACAGTTTGGTGTGAGTGTGTGTGTGCATACAAAAAGTTTAAGACCTTAGGTAAATAATTTCGGAAAGACTCGAAAATCAAGTATTTCAACCTTCGTAGAATTTTCTCCCTTCAATAAGGAAGTAAATTTTCTACTCCTTCGATTTTAGAAAATTTCCGAAAGATCCTTTTGATTCTGGGTGGGGTCTAGTGTTCGTACACACACCGTCTCAAAGAGACCTTTCTTAGTCTTAGGGACTTAAAGTCTAATCACAACGGGAGGTCCCGTCTTCCTCGTTTTTTCATAGGTGACTTGTTTCAGAATCCTACGAAGGAGGATTCCTACCTTCGAACGAATAACGAAGATCTCGTCGACACAAACACTCGTGTCTTTGGGTCTCCTCCCGACACCTCAGTACAGGTGTCAGAGACATGAAGATTGGTTTTCCGTCCACTACCGTAGAGACTCCTCCTGGGCACCTTTCGTGGGGAAGAAAGGATGGTTAATTTTTTACCTACTCTTCGTCGTCTAGCGGTTTTTTAAATGAAGTAATAACTACTTCTGATCCGACCTCCTGTGTCGAGTCACCCTTCGGGTTTTACCAGAATATTTGACACATATGGGATCTGATCCGATCTGAAACCTTGTCGGATGATCTACCTTTCAAACTCCGACGTCTCGTCTTTGTGGGCAAAGACGGAGAGTGACAAGTCCGTTTCTCTGCTCCGGCTTAGAGAGTACGGGCTAGAGAGACTATCCTTTTGCGGTAGGTAAACATCTGACTCTTTGTCTCGGTGTTATAGTGTTCGGTTGGTTTATTCGCCGAGGTGGAGGCACCTCTTTCGTACCACGCCCTTCTTCCGTCCACACCTACCCCTAATAGGGGCGGGGAGGGGGAACCCTTTGGGACACCCATAGTCTGTCCGTACACAAGGGGAGCTTTGGGGTCCAATATCTGGTGAGTATTGAAAACACAAATACAATCTCAATTTGATCGAAGACTCCTTCGTCCACGTAAAAATACAATTGGTCTTCACTCACTTTACTGAGTCTTCCACACTCGTATCAGGAATCAATCAACTAAAGTGTCGGTACGGTTCACCAAGAGAGGAGGGACAGAGTCCTTAGAGGTCTTTGAGTGACCATGGTAGTGTCTCTGGTGGAAACTATTGGACGAAAACTTAAGTTTCACCTTTCAAGAAACAGGAGTATTTTACAACTTCCTCGGAAACTAACCTGCATACCGTGAACCTCAAACAGGACTAAGACAGTGACAATCACTGGAACGACGATTCAGTGAAGTCAACACAGGCTGAGACACGCTGGGGTAGGGACCCTAAGAGGTCCGTTCTTGTGACCTCACCCAACGGTAAAGGAAGAGGTCATGTATTTTCACTTTCACTTCAGCGAGTCAGCACAGACTAAGAATCACTGAGGTACCTGACGTCGGATGGTCCGAGGAGGCATGTACCCTAAAAGGTCCGTTCTCATGACCTCACCCAACGGTAACGGAAGATGATTAATCGATAATGTACGGAGTCGAAGGAGTAGACGTCGTACCCTCTCGTGTTACGGACAAGACAGAGGGTCCATAAACTACACTTTCACGAAACGTTTATTTATCACAGTATGTGTACATTCTACAGTCACAATGACACACCCTACTTTCCATGTAAGACTTCAAATTTGGAAACACTTTTCATTTCACAAAGTGTATTTTGTTGACTCTGCTGACCACTTAAAACCACCCCGTGACCAAATCCGTGACTTCTACTTAGTGCCACTGAGAAGATGGAAATCGGTGCAGGCACCCATATTGTCAAGACCGGTTCACTCTAATTTCGTCACGTAAATGCTGTTTGCTTTTTTAACGGAAAAATAGACAAAGAGAAAATTGACGATTACAAAAAAAAAAAAATGACATTTTCTATTGTATATATATTGTAAAACTTTACGTTTACAGATCAAGTTACTTAATAAATTTTTCACTTGTAGGTACCTTGATGGAGGGTCGAGTTCTTTATCCTGTCAAAGTAAGGGGTGGGTGGGGACGTGTCCTCAGAAAAAAAGAAACAATCCACGAACGAAAAAGAAAAGTCCCTTCAATATTTGTAACTGTCCAGGTTTTATACACGAAGAAACTCACCTTAATCTAGTTTTCACATTACAATCACAAAGTGAACCATCAATAAATAATATTGATACTTGAATCACAAAACCCATTCAGGACTCAAAAGTCGGAATTCCTAGTATTAGAAGTCCAAATCTCGGCAGTCTAAAAACAGGAACCTTACCTTGTGTTTTTCAACATTAGGAAACCTACACTCTTTTGAATTGAACGGGTCAATGAAAAATTCATAAGACTAGTAAGGAGGAAACTGACAAAAATCTTTACTTTATTGATTCTGAGGTCATAACTACTACTGAACATGTCATCAGTTTCCAGAAGAACCTTTATGAACTTGTAATAGTTCCGTTTATGGAAAGTCAAGTCCGTGGTATCCGATCTAGACTTCACCGTTCTCAGTCACTTTTGTCGAAATAACGTACTTTTGTTGGACATAAAAGAAAGTAATATTAGATCACAAGATTTATGACGGTAGAAAATTCCGAATTAATTGCTCAGTCATTTAGTCTTCTAAAAAACCATAGGTCTTATCCTAATACAAAACAAAAAATACAAAAATATTAATTCTGTCTTTTAATACCATTTGTACTGTCATTAACTCTTTCATAGAATCGATTAGTCTACACAGATATTTTTGTCTTTTCGGTACTCACAAAGTTTTTAACTATTTCTTTTCGAGTAGAAACCCCCGTCAAAGACACCAACATCCTAACTCAACAACCCTGAGTCGTCAAACCACCTAACTTGTATGCAATTACACGGGGAGAACTTCGTGTCAACGTCACTACCGCTTGCTCTCTACCCTGTGTGGTCGTGTGAAAACCTCCTACTCTTAGTCTGTCCGGACACCGGCGACTGAATCACATCACCTCTTTCCACGACGACGACGACGACGATTCAACCCAGTCAGTACAGGCTGAGACACGGTAGGGTATCTGCCGTCGGGTGGTCCGAGGGGGCAGGGACCCTAAGAGTCCTCCAACCCTTATCTTTGATCCTTCTTTACCGGTTAAATAAGGGGTCTTAAGGTCTTCACGAGACCTTAATCTCCGAGACTACGTCCCGTCCCCTGACCTTTACTCCCGAACTAACTTTTAGATTTTCCTTGCTCTGAGAGTCAAGCGAAGGGGGTGGGGTATATCGTTCTCTTTCAGGACTTATAAAACAGAAACCTCTTTAGTTCCTCTTTTAATCGTCGAGACCTAAATTCCTATTGTCCATTCCCACTTTACGAGTTGACTTTTGTCTCATTAAATTACTTTAACACGCATGGTTTACCACTCTGGACCATACTGGAAAATTGAGTAAGGGTTAGGATCCCATTAGTCTATTAGTGGTTGGACCCGTCCTATAACTTCCTGAGAAGAGACCCGTTTTACTTGCTGGGCTTTTATTTTTCTTGGATGCGTATGACCATAAAAGAGGGTGTCACTCTTTTGAATTTTTTTTTTGAATTATGGGTCAGAAGGATACCACTCGGGTGATGATCAGTTGGTGGGATGAGGAAGACACTTGTACCTTGAATCTTGATCAAAAAAATTTCACACACACGTGTGAGTTGACACAGACCGAGGAACGCTGGTGTACCTGATATCGGGGGGTCCGAGGAGACAGTTACCTTAAAAGGTCCGTTCTTATGACCTGACCCAACGGTAAATTTCAGTCACTTATACTCTGTAAACTTCTTTGGTAAATCGTTACTTTTCCTTCCTTGGTCTTGTTTACTCTTTTTTTTTTTAGTACCTCCTTTGTCTTTACGTTTTTATTCCTTTACCTTTATTTTGGTTAGGACCTTGTCCCGACATTCCATTATTAATCTGTTATTCTCTATCCAGAATTAATTTTTATCCTACCGTTTTTAGTAAACTTCCTGGTCTTCTTTTTCATCTTTATTTTCGTCTCTATATTTTTCCTCATTTTTTATCTCAATCAACTCGTGCACAATATAATTATTCTCAAGGTCTCTCTGATGTTTTTATTTTTTAAATTTTATTCGTTTTTTTAAAAAATTTTCTCTCTAATGTCCCTTTTCATTTTCTCTTCTTTAATGGTTTTTGTATAATGTTCGATAAAAGGGTCTTGACCTTCTGTATGTAAACATCTGACTTTCTCAAGTGTTCTATCGGTTCACTTACTTACTTTTTTCTAGGCGTACCACTCACACATATTCTGTATTGTAACTTCTAAAAATCCTATGACTACTTTTACCCTTATTCGATTTAGGACAGACCCCACCCCCCTTGTATATTGTATGGTTTTTTAACCCTTAACCTTACCGTCCATTCTTTGTTACCTAAGTAAGAAAGTCTTCAGACTCCTTTTAACAAAAGTCAGATCTTAAAGTTTCTTTGATAGTTCACCTTCTATGTTATACCTGTAAAACACGTACACTTTACAGAGGTTTCAAAGAAAAGATACGTAGAAAAATATCCTTCAATACCTAGCTATATTTTTACACCCATAGTTACTTCTTTCTTATTAGATGTCAGAAGACCTTTGTCAGTTTGTGTCCTCTTAAGATCCTACTGTCACTTTAAAGTTCCACCGTCATCACGTCGTCCAGACCTCTCTTCGGTCAGGGTGAGTCTCGTCCTCCTTCGAGATGGTCGTCGGTCACAGGTGTGCTTTTGTCTTAGTTTTGGTTGTCTACGAGACCATGTAGACTGGTTCGCACCCTACAAGGAGTCACCCTGAAAGGTAAAGGATACCTCATAAACCATATTTAATAACTAAGTATTCTGCATAATTCACCCCCTTCATTTCCCGTTAATATTTGAAGTCTTTTTAAGTTGCCAGAATGTTCCTTTTCGTGTATCTCACTCTATATATAAATGAAGTCCACTATCAAGTACCCACTCGTAAAGTGCACCAACTACAGAGACGAGGTACGTCGAGAAGTCCTTGGGTCCAAGGAAGGTGGAACACTGAGACGATAGGAGATTCGGAATCTTAGATTCCGTAACAGGAGTGGACATACTCACCAATCACGAACTAACGTCGGGCACACGTGAGGTCGAGTGTCCTTACCCTTTCTCGTTACTGTCCGTTTCCAAATTTCAAGTTCGGACGTTCACCGTTTCTAGTGAAAGGGAGTATAAGGTCACCGTTTTTAAATTAGTGTACCGGTGTAGATCCCTTTTATAAGTTTTATAAAACATTGGCCATCGGGTAGCCTTGTATCCAAGATTATACCTCACTCTTGACGAGATTTTCGAGGGAGGACATAGTCTGCAATCGTAAAACAAACGACCTATTACCCCGGTCCTCTCCCAGGGACCTTCCCGGATTCTCTTCAGTAAATGGTCGACCACACCTTCATAAAATTATCACTGACCACGTTACACGACTCTGTGTATGGAATAATTGGGACTGGTAACCTTCCTGACTACGATTTCGACTTTGGAACCGGTGAATTACACTTCTCAACTGAGTAACCTTTTCTGAGACTACGGCCCTCCCTAACCCCCGTCCTCCTCTTCCCCTGCTGGCTCCTACTCTACCGACCTACCGTAGTGGTTGAGCTACCTGTACTCAAACTCACTTGAGGCCCTTAACCACTACCTGTCCCTCCGGACCACACGACGATAAGTACCCCAACGTTTCTCAGCCTGTACCGACTCGTTGACTTGACTATGTATGATGGTTTCTCCAACCCCTTCTTATAACTGAAGTGAGATAGTATCTTCAGACCCTCTCCTATTCAATCACAGATTATTCTGTAACCATTAAAATAATGACTTACTTTCATTTTTCATTTAACTCTTTATAGTCATATTCGCATAACAAATCCTTATATTTTAATTTATAGTTTTCTCTTTATCAACTTATAAAAATCTCATCTAACGGAAACCGTTCAATCAAACCCCAACTCACCTCTACACTCTCTCCAATGACGACACAAAAGTAAAATTCGGACCATCATTAAACGTACTCAATATAACTGTTTGTATTTTGAGCATTCTTTTTTTGTCATTACGTCACGATTATTCATGTAATCTCTTACTAAATGTATTAGGCCTCGAAAATTTTTATACGAAATTTTCAATTCTTTGTAACAAAGTTTCAATCTGAGGAGGGAGTCCTGGTTGAGGTTAGGAGACCTTAGTGTCACAGAGTGTCAGTAAACTCCCTCGAAATTTTTTCAAGTCTACTGAGGGCGGACGGACTCTAAGACCGAAGAAACCGAGACCCACCCGGGCTCCCCTAAGCATTGAAAAGTTTCTTGGGGTCTACGAAGACTACATATCCCTCCCGACTGAGGGTCGGTTCATCAAATTTATGGGAACGAAGACGACGAATTTACAAAGAAGAAAAGAAGCAGAGGAGAGAGACGAAGACGAAGTCAGACTAGAGTGAGAGTCAAGACTTGGTCACACCTAGACAAACCCCAGTCTTATCCTCTTGTCTTTCTTCTCTGTACCCTCTCCAGTAAACCTACTGACTCATCACTCTTACCGACATGTCTTTCGGTCCTAACACAGGAAAACAAAACGTCTTTGATTAATATAACTACCAGAATAGAACGTAAAGACTACCTCATTAAAATCTCGAGTTCATTTAACTTGAATTACTGTAAAACAATAAAGAAATGTAAACCATAACGGAGGCCACCGATTTAAGTGTCGTAGGAGTCCAACGGAAGTTCAAGAAATAGAGGGGATCCAAACCGGGGACTACCAGGGTCGACACCAACTGGTCTCCAAGTGGTGATCGTGGACCCTAGTGGTTGTCAAGGATATTACGAGATCAAAAGACCTTCCCTTAAGAATCCTCTAGTCGTTCGTTCTCTACTTCCTTAAAGTCTTGATACATTAAAGGGTTCCAATCTCCAGAGCAACTTGATCTGAAACTAGTATTCTCTAAAACATATGGAATTTCCTCTGTACAAACAACACACCTACTCTTTCACATCTGGAGTCCCTTCTTGAAGAAAAATTAGATTGACAGCTAAAAAAAAAAATAATAGTTGTTAATGTCCGTATCAATGAAAGGAAACATGGAAAGGGGTCGGGGTAAGGGACGGAGACATCTAAGTCGACGAGAACACTTAGTCTACAGTCTCTCGACGAACACTGGTAAAGCGAACCACGGGGTATGGTACGTCCCCTCCTAAACGGAGTGCGTCGTACAGGTCCCATATTCCTCGACAGGACCGACCAAAGACTCGTTCATGAAATGTAAATTATGTAAACATGCGACCCCAGTCTCACACTGGAAATTCCACTCCCTAACTAAGTCGGGTAGTCGGTCAGAATAAGTCTCGGACGGGTGCATCGCGTTCAGACAAGATCCAGTCACGTACAGTGTGAAGTGACGCGTGTGTGTGTACTGAGACCTACCGTAAAGTAACGTCTAAGGTCAAGTCAACGAAAGTCCACCCTGGTCTGTAAGACGTAAAGGTAATTCGAGGGTCCCCTACGACAACCAAGAGTCTACCGTGAATTTCTTTGTTCCAAGACCAATGGCCAAGAGTTAAGACTAACGAAACACCTTAGTGGATCCCCGAAGATCCCGAATAGAGATATCTATTGTCTCTATATCTATAGAGAAAGACTATGGTAACCAGATCCCACCCCGGGTCTATACTATATATATATACATATATACACACACATGTGTATAAAATTTGAAGGACTCATTGTGATTGCACGTCTATCCTAATTCTTGGTGACAAAGTTCGAGACGTGTGAACGACACTGAGTGTCCATTTCTAGAAGTTCACATCTGAAATATCGTTAAATCCTTCATAGGTATCGGAAATACGTACTTATGTGGATGAAACACCCGAAGGGTCCACCGCGATCCCAATTTCTTAAGTGGACGGTTATAGGTTCTACGTTCTCTACACCCAAACTAGGGACCTAGTCCTTCTAGGGGACCTCTTCCTTTACCGCTGGATGGGGTCATAAGAACGGACCTTGTAGGATACCTGTCTCCTCGGACCACCCGATGTCAGGTACCCCAACGTTACTCAGTCTGTACTGATCCGCGTGCACACGTGTGTTGCGTGTGTATCTACTGATTTCCACCGATAGTCTCCCCTGTACGGATTCTTCTTTTTTTATCGGAAAAGTAATTTTGGGCATACAGTGGATTGTCCTTTTTATAAATTTCACTACTTGTCTATGTTTCAATCACAGAGAGAGCGAGAGAAAAAAAAAAAAAGAAGGGTCTCCTAGGAAGACAGAAGATGTAGGAAAGTGATTCTCTAGTACCCTTTTAATATAATCTTTGAAAAACTACGAAACAAAAGAGATCCCTTCCGATATGTAAATGAAGGATACATATACAAAACAACAATGAATCCGTAATTTAGTAAGGTTGAGAAACGTTGGGGTACCGGACATCGGACGGCTCGAAGAGACAGGTGTACTAAAGGGTCCATTCTCATGACCTCACCCAACGGTAAAGGCTAAGGTCCCCTAGAAGGGCTGGATCCCTAACTTCGGTGTAGAGAACGTAATCGTCCACCTAAGAAATGATGTTTTGGTGGACCCTTCGGGTACAAATATAAATGGATATTTATATACATAAACGTTTCAAAGGTGTATCGGTCTTAAGATCAGGAATAGGAAACGGTTTATGAACCCTTTTAAATCTCTTAAAGGATATGAAACAGAATTGAACAGGATTTTGAACTCACTGAATTGGTAGGACCACTTATTTGTCAACAATAAGAGTCCTAAAAGGTTACGACTACCGTTACCTACTGAACTAAACGAGTTTTTAGTATCCGAGATCAAGTCGAGGCTACAATGAACAAAACAATAAGAATGTTCCTACTAGGATCTTCGTCTACTGTGAGAAGAAATATAATTTTCATACATTTAATGTTAAAGAACCCTTTGTTGTTCGTAATTTTGGTCACCTAATTGTAATTTATATTAACACACCGACTCTGGTAAGTCAGTTTTTGTCCCAAAACTAAAATAAAGGAATTGTATTTGAACAGACGAAGTATCTGAGACTGAACCCAGTCTGGGAGGAATGAAGAGTAAACACAATTAAAGAAATGACCCTGAGGGACGTGAGAATAAGGAGTGCCGGCAAGACGGTCTCAGGAGTAAACACCTCCATTTAGACACCGACTCCTATCTCAGACTCCTACCTCAGGCTTAGAGGTGCCACAGAACTCTTGAGAGACTGGACCGGGATGGAAAAGAAGTGGGAGCAGTGGACTGTGAAGGGACCTGTCATCAAAAAGAGTAAGGAACCGACTCGAGTTCCTGTCCCCTCTTCTATAGCCTCCAAACCTCCTTCTATGTCCATACCTTCTCTCCAGATCCTACCCCTTCTCATCTACCGGGGTCCTGTCCTCGACACTAGAGACCCGTCGCACTGCCGGGGGCTCCACCCACTACCGTCTACATTTCACTCGGGTCGACCGTAGCCGACGTCTCCCGTGTCCACACCCCGTCCGCCTTGGAACGTGAAACGTAGGACTGCCCGGTAAGGTGGAGAACAGAGAACGAAGACGTATGCCATTCCGGAGGTAGATTTTGTCAAGGAACAGAAACGGACCCTTTTTTACAGAGAAGGGAATTTTTCAGGACGACCATTAAAACAGGGGAAAGGTCCGTAATAGGGAAGTGGGGACACTATAGACCAGTAGAGGGAGGTAGGACAGTGGGGACAAGGTAGTAGGTCGGCGATATGACGTGGTGGTGTGGTGTCGCTCGTACACAAGTGTGCGCAGAGATGACACCTGAATCACTCCCGTTCCTGCACTAGAAACTTACAGGTGAGGTATGGTGTCCTGGACCGTGTATCACCTGTGTATGCTATTTACGATCTACTTAGGCATGCTCTAAAGAGAAATTTCACAGCTCTGAGACAAGAACGACCTAACCTCCAAACTTTCATTTAAGGTGAATCATCGCGTACTGCACTTACTAACATAACGAAATTCAAAATCAGACTAGATGGGGATGGTGTATAGGTTCAATTGTCTAGAAAGGTTTATATGTGTGTATACACGTACACACATATACATACACAACCCGAAGGGACCATCGAATCCGTCATTTCTTAGGCAGACGTCACGTCCTCTGACTTCAGACTAGGGACCCAACCCTTCTAGGGGATCTCTTCCGTTACCGTTGGGTGGGGTCATAAGAACGGACCTTTCAGTGTACCTATCTCCTCGGACCACCCGATGTCAGGTACCCCAGTGTTCTCAACTTGTGTTGAAGTACTGATTCGGCGACATATCTATACATGAATAGGGGTACTTTTACCTCCCTTCAATTTCTTTTTAGTTTCTCACATTTATAACTCATAGGTCCTATTACCCGCAGCATCTGAGGCCGTGTCCCACGTGCACCGAATAGACAAGAGAAAACCCACCCGGAGGAGCTGACCATGCCTTATCCAACTTTGGACTTCCCGGCCATAATTCGTGTCTCTGCAAAAGTTCAACACAACCTCAATATTCTGAGATTAAAACTTTTTCAAAAGGGCTAGTATATCTTTGCATACCTCTAGAATTGACGGTTTTGTTAAAGTACAGTAAATGTTTACTTATTTTGGGTCTCTCTATAATCCCCTATGAAAGAAAACCTCCAATGTCAAAATGTAAAAAGGAATCCTCACTCCCCTGAATCAAGACAGCACTACACAGTAATTTCCCGCAGTCTCAGAGGGGTTCAGAGATTCGAAATCAAAGGAGTACATATTTTATACTCTAAATCAGAGTTAATAATGGTTCCAGTAAAACTTAGTAGACACTAAGACCTTTCAATATTTTGTGTAGGACATAGGTACCTCTCCTTTCAACTAACCACTGAGGTTTTTATCTGAATAAAAGAGGAAGTATTGTAACTACACGAGAGTAACTCCTTTAGTGAGACACATATAACGGAATTAGTTGGTTAAAGAACCGAAAAAAAAAGAATAACGGTCTTCGAGTTTTTACTTACTCTCTGACAGAATTCTTTGTGGTTTGTTTATCGAGAACGGAGAACAAAATTTATATCTTGACTTAATAACACGAGAAAACGTAAAGACAACATCCATAAGTCTTCCGTCTTCCACCACTAAACCATTTAAACCTTCGATAAAACGTAGTCAAGAACGACAGAAAACACAAACACACTCTTGGGGTAAGTTTTGTACAGAATAAAGAAGAAGAGACTTTTATATGAAACGAAGTAAAAAAACGGAAAGACGACCGTTGTTCAGGCGTATTTTATGTATATTTATGAAGGTCTAAAACAGTTCTAGGAATCCATTGTTAATAAAAGGAGATAATCGTATGTCAATTGGATCACTCCATAGCAAGGTAAAATAAGGAGTCGGGGAACTAAAGAGTTTACATAGCGTGGCAGTCGGACAGGGACACGCCACTACGGGATTCCCCAGGAGGAGGTCAACGAGACTCCAGCGTTCCGGGCACCGGTGCGGTATGGGAATCCGGACAGGGGAGACATCGTAAAACTGGACCAGCCCGCTCATATCACGACCATCCCTCTCAGAGGGGCAGACAGTCGTGGACGCGACCTAGGTCGGGAAACTTCGTCTCTTAGTCGAGTAATTTACTTGTAGAATTTACGGATCTCTCCGACGTCTTTAAAGTGAAACTGAAAGGGATAAGACATTCTGACATACAGGTTTCATAGTCTAGTGACTGATCGATACACTCTATTCTGTTCAGTGAATGGGAGAGACTCGGAGCCAACGGAAGAGACACTTCAAACCTAAACTAGAGATTTTACTGCACCAGAAGATTTCTTTATAAAAAAGAAAGAACGAAACAGTATTAGGAAGACTGGGACTTGACTGACTGACCGTCAGCCATCAGATTTGTAGTCATCCACAGTCACGAAAGAGTACCATGAAGGAGTTTGGACATACAAAGAAAACGGGTGATGTGTCCGTAAATACCTCCCAAAATGTTTAGTGAATACTGTTAAAATCAGTAAATAAAAAGATACGTATAACTCTAGTCTACTTGAGTTGTTGAGTTAAACAAAACGGGCACATGAACCTATTATCGTATTTTTTATTTCGTAACAATAAAAACATCGTTATTGTTCGTAAAAATAGGTCGTTTGTAACTACAGAAATAATCACTGTTGACTCAGTCAGTCTATGATAAGTGGAGTCGACACCCCGTTACACTTCTCTAGTCAGGAAACTATAAATAGGTATAAGGAGTAGTGGTCAGTTCTAGAAACAAGAATATGCACAAAAACTTGACAACTTTGATTTTCGTTAGACACCTTTGCCCCAATCTCTTACAATTCGCTGTCTTATTCAAATAAATAAGTAGGTTCTTCACGAATGAGGTATGGAAGATCGATGAGAAATCTAACCGTAACTTACTTTCTTTCTAGGAACTGGGTTTCCTCAAATAAAATATCGTCCCCTTATGTATACTATTCGTTATTCGTATCATGTATAAACAATATACTAAACAATATTCTATCTCGATATCTTTTTACTCTTTTAACGCGTTCTTTTCCCCTACTTGACACTGCCCCTCACCTCTCGACCCAACGTCATACTTACGGTACCAGTCCTTTCCTCCGTACCACCTGTCTTTCGGGGGGTCCTACAGGTACGAGATTAGGGACCTTGGACATTTATCCAACGCAAGGTACCGTTTCCCCGAAAGGTCGAAATTAATATCAATATCCGGAATTTTATGTCTCTAGTAGGACCTATTAGACCCACCGGGAATTTTCATCTTACTCACCAGACTCAGTGTCTCTACACCGACTCAAACCTCGTCAAGTCTACCCTCCCTCTATGTCGGACGGTCACGACCTCTCCCCGGTACACCTCTCCCTTGTGCTCCCTCTCGTCGGAACTCCTCGTCGCTGGTCGCCCCTTCGCCCTGGAGGCGGGATGTCGACGTTCTTGGACTCAGACCGGTCGTTGGACTTGCTCGGACCTTCGCATGATTGTGACCTAGCCCATCGGATAGGGAAGAGGTCACCGAGAAGGATTGGGTCCTTAACTTGGTCCCAGAGGACGTAACGTCCACCTAAGAAATGGTCGACTCGATAGTCCCTTCGAATATGATTATGGATCTCGGAAGTTTTTCCTTGCGTCGGGACGACTATGGAACTAAAACCGGAACACTCTGGACTCGTCCCCTGGTCGTCTCGGCACGACATGGGTCTGAAGTCTGGATGTCTTGATCCTCTAATATTTACGTACAACAAAATTCAGGGACTAAGACATCATTAACGAGTATCGTCGTTATCTTTTGATCATGTCCCTGACTCCTTCTATCGGGATCCATAGTCCTTTTCTCATAAGGTCGTCTCTCTTGTTCCTCTCGGTTCAGGGACTCACTTTAGGTAGACCTCCCAATCTCCTGTCGTTCACCGGTCGCACCGACCTCGCCTCTTTCGTTCCCTGCGGCTCCTCCTCCAGTCTTTCCATTGACCCCACCTGCCACCTCTGATAGTCCCCGAAACCGAAAATAAGGGTCACTGGATCCCTCAGGAACCTCGTAAAACTAGTCTTTCATTACACAGTTGAATTAAAAATTTTCCTAGTACAAGTGACGAGACTTTTACTTGACATCCCCTCTTCGACCTCTGGTTTATCCTTCACTGTCGTTAAGACTACGTTCCACCGCCACCGGAGTCGGCCACCATCACCTCCACCACTCTCCACCGGTCTAAGATCTATATAAAGCTTCTATTTCAGATGAGAAGGTACTAAATCTACGCCCTATACTCTCTCTCTTCTCAGTCTCTACTAAGAGAGCAAACCCTGGACTTGTCGACCTTTCTCCGTCAACGTCAGTCGGTTCTACACCTTTCGACACCCACCTCCTCTAAACACTACCCCCTCTTAACCTTCAGTCAAACTTGTATCGCTGACACAGACAATCTATCGGTAAACCTCTCCGTCTCGTCACCGTAGGTTTGTCCGGGTTTAGGATTAGAGGTCTAGGACACTTGTACGGTGGAACCCATCGTTCTCCCTGAAACGTCTACACTAATTTAATTCCTGGATCGCCACCTCTCTAATAGGACCTAATAGGTTACCCGGGTCGGATTAGTGTACTCAGGAATTTTCACCTCTTGGAAAGGAAACCACCGGTCTCCCTCTACACTGAGACCTTCCTAGTCTAGTAGTCTCTCTAAGTCACACCGACCGAAACTTCTGTCCTTCCCCCGTCACCCGGTCCCTTACCTCCACCGGAGATCTTTGGTCTTCTTCGTTTGCCTAGAAGGGGTTCTCAGAACTCTTTCCTTGTGTCGGGACGGTTATAGACTAAAATGGGGTCACTTTGAGTATAGACTGGACGTCCGGGTAGTCTTTTGTGAACACAACGGGATTCCGATCTAAACACTGTCAATCAAGGTTGTCGGTATCTTTTGATTATGTGTCTCTTACGTCAACCTGGACTTAGACCTCTCCTCCCCTCCCTCCGGACCTTCACACGCCTACCATAAATTTCCGGGCCCCTACTTCCTCTAGTGGTTATCTTACAGGAGAAGAGAAGAGACAGAGACGAGTTTCGTAACTTGGGAACCGTAAGGGGTAGTCACTCCTTCTTCCTTTGTCGTCTCGCATGGCTCTTACTAGTCGGTTCCTCTACCCCCGTTTCTGTCCCACCACAGGCCTCCCGTTCACTTCTTTCGTTCAGTTCGTTCTCCCTCGCTAACAAACACTCTCTACGTCGACTACCTGATGTATTCTACTTCTCGTTCGACTACGATTACTTCTGAAGGACTTTTCCCCTCGTCTCCTTTCCCCACCGTCGACAGTCCCTTTCACCGTAGTTCTCTTGAAAGAAGTGAAAATAAAAAAATCTCCATCGCCATTCCCGTACAAACATACGACTACCCTCGATTCTTAACGACTCCTTTACAGGAACCCACCCGTCATTCCTACCACACAAACATCCCGCACTCAACTACAGACGAAACCATCGTCTAACCACTCAACGTTCACCTCCCACCCACTCACGCCACCCTCACACACCTGGAAGAGAAGACTACGAGGGTAGAAGAATCACCTTATCCTTTCGTCTACTCTTACTCCTACCTCTTCCACCAAACCCCCTAAATTGTTCGGTCCCTATACATCAACCTAATGAACCTTCGTAATTTTCGGGTATTCTTTAAATACTAGTACTTAACTTTCCTCATTTACTGAGGTATGTGGAAACTCTTTTTACGGTGGATTATGATCTATGGCGGAGAGAAATTTTTTTTTTTTTTTTTTCGGTTTTTAATTTCCTGTCGTATTTCATGTTAATACGTTCTTTTCGGGTTATAATAAAAGAATAGTAAAGATAGTGAAGGATCTTCTATTGAACGGAATATCCCAATAATTTTAACAACTTGTATTTAGTATAAAATGATTTAGTTTAAATTCACTTAGAATTCGACCCAAGGAGATTCATTGTTTTGGACCCGTTCCGAAATACCCTGTTAATCAAATATAACTCATCATTATGGTTTCTTTTCCTAACCGGGGACCTTTCTCAATTATCCTTTCTTTCCTTTGACCTCCGTTCTAAACAAGTCGTTGAACCACTGGTGACACCTATCGACCCCGAACTAGGGTGTCCACTGGGAGGTCCCTGTACGGGATCTTAACAGGCTACCTCCTGTCTGACCCCCGTCCCCATTAAGTAAGTAAAAAAATTAGGTGAACGAGGGTAGGGGGTAACTAGTACCTAACGAAGTACCTCAGACTTCAGGTAGTGTCCTGAGGCACACACAGTCTTTCGAGTCACCCAAGGACGTCCACTGCCCTCCCATCGAACTGTTGTCCTATGGGTCCTGGCCCACCTTCCTCAGACATGAACAATTTATGTACCAAAAGTATTAAGTAGAAGAACAAGTGAAAAAGGTACGGTACACCGAGTAGAGTGCGTCAATTCGATGAATGATTCACTCCTCGACGACTCCGGAACCCCCAAGTGACTACCTCCTCTGCGCCGGGGAGGGAGTTCAGAGGGTCAAGGGGCTCCTCGAAGGGGTTAAGTAAAATAAGAACCGTACAGCAACACCAGGCGACCTTAGGAAGAATTTGTTATCTCATCGTACAACACCAAAGAGACAATCTTCGTTTACCCCTCAGTAATGACCGTCACGAGACCAGTAGACTATCTGCCTGTCTGGGTGGGGTTTGAACTATATTTTGTTAGTAGACAACGGAGAGCACCAAAGACACCCAGTCCTTAAAACTAAGACCAACCGACACACCGGACAGAGGTAAGGTAAGTCCTAGTCCTGTCTTCCGACTCTCCGACCCCACCGTAGCAGAATTCCGAACGAGTGAATGACCACGGACCAGACTCGGTGGACCCGAGGAGTCTACGCAGGAAGAGAGACACACTGGAGAGGTACACCTAAGAGGTCGTACCTCCGTAGTCTCCAGGGTCCGAACAATGTACCGGGGGGGCCCCGAGGGTTCCTCGTACCGAGTTCTCTCCTCCCCGGTCTCCTTTCACACAGTGGAAAATATTGGTCAGAACCTTCAGTGTATCTTAGTGAACATGGACCAGTGTCCGGACGGGTCTAAGTTCTCCTCCCAAGTGTCAGTATTACGAACTACCTCCGTACAGGTGTGGTGTGACGTTCGTCGGGACAGCCCACCTTCTATACACAGTCACACCGGTACAAACCTTCTATTTTAGAGTACCCGTCACAATAACGTCACTGACGACTACCAGCAACTCCCGAGTGACACGAGGTCCGTACACAATTCACGACTCACACAATGTAATAAATGGAAGATCGTCCACCTCAAACATTCCACTGGGGGCGGAAAAATATTAAAATAAAAACCAGAAGTAACGATACGTGTCCGCAAGAGACTGCCACCTATCGTCCCCGACGGGGGATTAACACCTCGCGCTCGAAGAGGAACGTCTCCGAAGAGAACAGAGTCTCGCGTCCGAGATCCACCCGTCCGAGGTCATCGGCGCCGAGCACCCGAGATCTCGTGTCCGAGTCCTGAACACCGCGGGTCTGAACCGACGAGACATCGTGCACCTAAGAAGGGCTCGGGCACAGGGGACACAACCGTCCGTCTCAGAATTGGCGACCTGGTGGTCCCTTCAAGGAAACGGGGGAAAAATGTTCCTTTATCCCTCTGAGTCACCCCAATGTACTGACCACATTCGAGTGTCTCCTCAAGATTTAAGACACTACTTCCCCGACTACCACCACTCCTCCTCCACCCCCGGAATGAAGGTCTTCCTTTGTCTTGGTGTCCAGGGAAAGACTGAGGAGGAAGTCGTCGAAGACCGTCAAAGGGGTGGAAAAAAGGGAGGGAGAAGAAGGGAGGTCATATAAAGGTAAAATAAGTTAATTTAAAGTCACTACAACAGGACGTGGTAAAAAGTGATAACACGTGTCTCTAGTAAAGTCAATACGGAACTCAGACACCTAACTAGTCCTTTGTGTTCATAATGTTTTTCTGTGGACTTAAATAAAATCTTTTGAAAGATCTGGTATTCGATAACCATACAACCTTTGAAAACATATATTTTCCTGTGTAAAGGAATATGACACCTTAGAGTTCGAAAAAAACGTGGTCCCAGTCACTAAAAGTTTCCCCTAAGGGACAGGACGATCGCTCCGTGAATACAGGAAACATTTACGGGAGGAGGGAAGGGGACGAGGACAGACGGGGACTCTTACCGTCCGGACAGCGTCTTTCCGTCACCGAGACTTAGGACAAGTAAACTTTGGAGTAATCACTCGTAGAGTATCTGTAACACAGAACCACACACAAAGTACTTGCTTAAGGTATGTATATTTTGGAGGGTTGACGACTAAGCTACTCAGACACCAAAAGAAGACGTAGATTTGTAGGTCAAAAATCTTCAATAATTATCTTTGTATAAAGATAAAACCCGTGGATCCACGGATCTTCTTTCTCTTCTACTAAACAACAAAACCGGAGTGTCACGGTTAGATTTATAGAAACCTCCCTCATCTTTGTATGCGAAACAACTTAAGTGTAACGGTAAATCTTTCCAAGAAGTCCAAGAAGAGTTCTACTGAGTAAGTAAGTAAGTTTTGTATAACTAATAGATGATTCACGGTCTGTGACCCCCTGGGACGTCGCCACTTTTTTTGTCTGTTTTTAGTAGACGGGAGTGCCCCGAATGAAAGATTACCCACCTTTGTCAATCATTTATGTCTTATACATGTCAAACAGTCTACCATTCCTCACGACGTCTCCCTTCAGTCAGGTCTCTTCCCTTTACGTTCGCAATCTAATACAGTGAGTCGTGTCGACACAAGGGTCCTGAACGGTGGAAGAGGTCCATCTGCGGTCGTAGGAATGTCACCGGGTCTTCCGAGACGGTCTGGACGGGGAGTGGAGGGACTGGAATCTGGGGGAGTCAAGAGCCGGTGTGAGTGGAGGAACGACAAGGAACCCGTAGCCGAAACAAGAACGAGTAAGTAAAGAGAGACACAGTGGTGGAAGGAGGACCACTGGTACTCGGATTCAGGAATAGAGAAACGGGTCCACAGTGGAAAAGTCACCACGGAAACGATGAATGGTAGAAGAAAATTCAAGGTCAGCAATAGGTGACGATCGGAAAGGAGAGGTCCTCCAGTATCGGGTCGTCTCCTCCATTGGCCGACGGTGGTCAACCCGTGTTGGAAACCGTCTCGTCGTAGTGGTCGAAAGTGTGACCTCTCGACAGAGTCAGGAAGTCACAGTGACCCTCTCAGAGTCGTCTCCGGGACGGACACCGTCGTAGTACCCTTAGAGCGGTCGGGGAAGTCCTCGTACTAGAATGGACTCGAGGGAACCACCCTCAACGGTCCTACCGCAAACGGAGGCAGTGTGGCCCCCCACCATACACACTACCCGACCCACACCAGGTCCCGGGAGAAAGTCTACCTGACAAAGACGGGGTACCGAAAACCGAACCACACGGACCACACTAAGCAGACGAAGAGGAGGAACCGTTCCGGCAAGAACAAAGGAAAGAGATACTCTCTAAAGAGAGAAAGTAACGGGAGACTCTGATGGAGTAGACTCAAGAGAGTTGAAAGTCAAAGTGACTGATGCGACTGGAAAGTACATAAAGAACGGAAAAAAGTCTTTGGCTTTGACGTAGAGTATGCATCGACCAGACATAGACGGAGTAAGGGTAGAATAATTTTTGAAACGATATAAAGGAGGACAGAGGTGGTGAAGGACCGGAATCTCGTAATTTTCCTTGTACGGACGAAGGTGTCCGTCTCAAGGTCTCAGACACTAAAAGTACTGTATTATTTATTTTAAATTTTACTTCAGTAGTGTCCACCCCAGGAGACCCTTCGGTTGGTGTCTCATCTCGACTTGTGAGTCCTACAAATAGTCGGGAAACTTCCTACCCTTTCTTTGTTCTTCCGTCCGGGTCGCCGTCGGAGTCGTCGGGGGGCTCCTCGCGACCCCGATTTCACCCGGAAGTCTCAACCGAACTGAACCCGACTCTACTTGTCCGGAAAAGACGAGCTCGTCGGGAGTCAGTCACGCATTACTGCTGGAACCCTTTCACGTAGTGGAACCCATCCTCCTAGAGACATCGACTCCGGTAGGGGTGCCGCCGGTGCCCCTGGAGTGACTACCGTAGGTCCGTCACGACGGAAGAAGGAGGAGTAAATACCTCGATCCGAGGTTCTATCCTATGTCACCGAGTCACTTCTCCCTTGGAGTAGTAGTCAAAGTCGACCTACAAAAGTAGTAACTTTCCTTTCCTACGATCTCGGACTTCTTCGTCAGTTCTAGGAGAGAGATCAGGACCACAAAATTGACCATCTCTTTACCTCAGTGTTTCCTCTTCTTTAGGGTCAAACCGAAGGGATCTTTGTCTGGGGTTCTGTTCCTGAACTCTCATTCGCCAAATAGACTCTCCAAGAGGGTCCTTACAGTCGTCCCTTCACCCGTTCACCCTGTCCCGTCTCTTCTTCGGAAGTTATTTCCATTCAAAACTCTCTTATTGACGACACCCATAGACCTCGAGTCAGGGAACTCCCTTGAACCCCTTAACAGGAGGGGTTTCGGGTTCCTTCGTCCCTCTAAACGGGAACTGATTTCCGACAAAGGACCTCCGTAATCTACGGGACGTATGTGTCGAGTGAGGGACTCGACCGGGTCGGACGTGGGTCTTGGGACCAGGTTCGTGTCCGAGGCTATTCCGTCGGACGTCTCACCTCTCCCCTCGGAGCGTCTGGTCCTTCCTACCCCCGTTGCTACGACAGAAGGTGTCTCGTAGTGGGGTCCACACTGGTCTTGAGTCCCCAGGATGGATGGTCGGTCAGGGAATTGTGACTCATCACTTGTAGAAGGATGTGACACGGGTGTGGGTAAGACCCATCAGACCACTCCTCCCACTCCGACACTTTTCACGTTCCCTCTATCAAGGAGAAAAACTCTTCCCGATTTGTGTGTATACACAGACGTTCTCCCTGGCAGAGGGAACACGAAAAGTGTCGGAGTGGGAGGAGTGTCTGATGGGTCTTACCCTTCTACTGTCCCGTGACTCTCGATACGGGACATACACGGGCACGGTTCGCGTCTCGACGAGACTTCCCCCGAAACGTAAGACAAACCCTCTCCAACTCAGCCCTTGTCACAGAGCCCCTTCCAAATTTGTCCTTAATTACACTTGACTCTCCAGCTTATCGTGTGACCGACTCTCAACCCCCCGGGAACTCCACCCGGTAGGTCAAAAAGTAGGATGAAGATAGTGAGACACCGTGACCTGTCACCCGAGGAGAGATGTCATCCCGGTCTCATCTTAGACTCAGTGCGTCCACAACTCGTGTCAGTCACTTCCTCAACTACACTTTTGTAGATCGACTCTCGGCCGGTATATCTTAAACCACTTGTACTCGACACCAGAGTTACTATCAACTGTGTCCTCCCACCCTTCCGTTCCAGCACACCCTCATACTAATCCCGCACTCTAAGATCTTCGTTCTCCTCTTTACGACACTTACTTGGAAGACCCTACGACCCCTTCACTACCCCTTTCGAAAGACTTCAGCTCTTCCCGGCGGGTGAGTCTGGTCCAAGAGTACCCTCGGAGCCAGGGGAGTTTCGTTTTCAAATTCCCCTTTGGGTTATACATTTTTTTATATTTGTCTCGACGAACAAACTTCCACCTCACCCCTTGACCCCAGGATAGAGAAGGGGAAGAGGGAGATGGGTGTCGGGGACTCCCTTAAGACTCTTTGGGGTTTCGACGTTCTTGCTTTTGTCGAAGATGTCTTTCTTAAAATTTTCGATGACATTGTGGAGTAAACAAGACATAACTCAAACAAAAGGTCTTTTTATAAAAAAATCTTTAAGTAGAACCTACTTTAAAACGAATTCACACAATGAAAAAACGGAAGAATTGTTCCGACTTACTTTTGGAAAATTAGACAAGAACTACTGAAGACTAATATCATTACTTGTAAATCAATGCCCAGACACGAAATTACACCACTAAAGGTTGGAGTCTCCAAGATTTCTCAATCCTAACAAATGAACACGACACGAAAAGGTTAACAATTTTCTTCGTCATACCGTAGTCCCCTTCCAGGACCTGAACCTTCGATCCGACAGGCTCAAACGTAAGGTCGGAACGTAGAAGAATCGGAACACTGGAACCTGTTCATGAATTGCAGAGAAACGGAGTTAAAGAAGAAGACATTTAACCCTTATTATTAGTATGAGGTCTCCCAATAATACTCTTTATGTGTTCAAGACATACAAGTAACGAATCTTATTACGGACGTATATTTTTAATAGTATGTTTACAACAATAACACTTATATAGACAAAAATATTAAGAAGACGGAAGAGATAACTACATCGACTCACCAAATTGGATCCCGAGTCTTCACCTTATTAAATTAAGAGTACTGAGTCAAATAAGTAGACTTTTTACCCCGATTATTATGTTTGCTCAAGTGTCTTAAAAACACTTCTAATTTGTCCTACTTTAACCCCTTCGGAAGTCGTGTCATATACCGTATAACAACGTATCAACAGTAATGATACTTAATAATTCTGAGATTTACTCCCTGTAACATTGACATTACATTAGATCTCGGTCTTCAAAAATGATCCAACTGGGGAATCTTTCTTCAGAAATCTTTCAAGGAAGAACAATGAATTAACCAAAAGTCAATCATCTTAACAATGTAATTCATTGTTACTAGAATTCATTATTTGTAAATTACACAAAGAATTATAACCTTGTTCCCCACCTACCCACCTTCTTAATTGACAAACACGATATCTTATACTACGAATAATTACTTATTCGGAGACTGAGTAATGAAAATCTACATAAATACTACTTTCTCAAACGCAAACCAAATCAATTTTCCAACTGCACTAATCATGAGTATTTCCCCCTATAAAAATTTCCTTCTATTTGTTATTTCTTTACACAACCACCTTTACTGATCTTCGTTGAGTTGTAATCCGTAGTTTAAAAGACTATGTCTTCGCTCCGCTTCACTATACTTTTCGTCCGTTTGTTTATTTCTCACTAAAACTTCGGGACCACTAACACTCTACAAGTGGTCGGTGTGTAGTCGTATGTGGAACCATGATTCGTAAAATTCGGATTGAATCCAAAGACGTGAAGGGACCACCGAATCTGTTATTGCTCAGACGAACATCACTTCCTCTGGGTCCAAACTAGGGACCCAGTCCTTCTAGGGGATCTCTTCCCTTTCCGGAGGGTGAGGTCATAAGAACGGACCTCTTAGGGTGCCTGTCTCCTCGGACCACCCGATAGTAGGTACCCCAGCGTTTCTCAGTCTGTGCTGACTCGTTGATTGTGAATCTAGAGCCCGGTACGACGATAGTTCTGATTGGGTACGTACTCCTAAAACATATCGGTTCCAAGATAACGTATTATTTCACAATTCTTTTTTTATGGGTTGCGTACCCTCACTCCGTGTTCCCACTTCTAACGTACAGGGAAGAAGTCACGAGACGACTTCGTGACCACCTGTATGGGTCAGTGTCGAGTGTCCTCAGAGATCGCTTGACATAGAAACAACTTGAATAATTAAATGATAACTAGTCCTGAGTCTAAGACACTTCAATCTACAAGTGACATCTAACTATTGAACGTTTGTCAAAAACAGACTATTACTTCTATTTGGACTTTAAAACATCAAAATAACTGGATATCGTATAATTAGACCTCTTCCGTTACCGTGGGGTGAGGTCATGAGAACGGACCTTTTAGGGTACCTACCTCCTCGGACCATCCGACGTCAGGGACCCCAACCCTTCTCAGCCTGTACTGACTCGCTGAAGTGAAAGTGAAAAGTGAAAGTACGTAACCTCTTCCTTTACCGTTGAGTGAGGTCACAAGAACGGACCTCTTAGGGTCCCTGCCCCCTCGGACCACCCGACGGCAGAGACCCCAGCGTGTCTCAGCCTGTGCTGACTTCGCTGAATCGTCGTCGTCGTCATATAATTGGTCAATGTGTGTGTTTGTGTGTGTGTGTGTGTATGTATTTATATTTTTGTTAGAAGAAAGTAATAAGAGAAAGTAACTGATATGAAGTCCGAAAGGATATGAGGTGACTTGACCTACATAGTAGGACGACAAAATTTAATTACTAAATTTATTTAAAAACTGTGTACGAGTTAAATATAACAATACTCACTACAAAATTGAGGAACTGTCATATAGGATTGTTTGATCGACAATTACCCTTAAAGGAAAGAATGACAAAAGGACGAAAGAGATTGTCGAAACAAACAATATTAAAGTTTTAACTATGTACAATAGGTCGAGAATAAGAAAACTACAACTGTAAGACACTTCTCGTTTTGGTTCACATCCATCAGTTTTCGAAATTTGGACTAAAAAAATCCGACAAATCAACACTTGGATTACTAAAGTCCTTCTGGGTGTAAAGACTTTACACAATACAGTCATATTCGATTACATTGTGAAAGTATTGTCAAAAGTATTACACTACCACGTCGATCAACGACAAAAACTTCAACAAACTCAAATACCTTGTACTGTAATTTTTAACATCTTTACAAGGTAAATCACATTGATCTTGATGTTTAATCCAATACTATTTTAAATCTCTTGTACAAAAAATTATCAATGACCCAAAATATGTCTTTAAAAATCTTCATATAAAGAGAAGTAAGAAATGAGGAGTATTTTATAAGACTGTTTAGAACGTAATCTCTTCACTCGATAAACAATCCCTACCCTACAGAATCTGTCCTAGGGTCTTAACCTATTATCTAACTTGAATGCTGAAGGGACCACCGAGTCTACCATGTCTGAGACGGACAGCACGTCCTCTGGACTCAAGTCAGGGAGCCAACCCTTCTAGGGGACCCCGCCTTGAACTTCCTTTTGTCCAAACTAATTTCCTCTTACCTCTCCGTCCACGGTTATAAAAGACTTCATGAAAGACCCGTAAAAACTTCTGAAAAATACGATTACGAAATAACACTGAGTCGGGGAAGTCTTGAATTGGAGGCCTTTCCTTAATACCGAAGACCCTCTTGGTCGTGACCTACAATATTTATACCGAGAAGCTGAATAGTCGATACTACACCGAAAAAAAAAAAAAAACGTTGGAGAGTTGGGTTTCTTTTGAAAGACCTCTGGAAACGTACTCTAAATTTACCCTCACCTTTCTCTTTCCTTAAGCCGTCTCACACAAAGATTCATACCGTAGACTCCTTCTTTTCTGGATCTACCTTTCGACCGTCTTTCCCCTTCGTACGAGTTCGGACCGGGACTCGTTCGTGTGAACCGACGAAGGAGTACCATCGGGGAAGTAATGTCCCCGACCCACCAACCGACAGGTCACGGTCTACCTGTCCACACTCCGACATCAACCGAATAGTCTCATTTGTCCTTTCAGACCTACTACCGGATCCTCCCCGAGGCACCGGAATGGTGGAGGTCAGAGGGAAGACGAGAGAGCCGCGGTCGAACCCGCGGTAGGACGGAGTCCTGGAAACGCGTATGACACGGGAGACGGACCACACACGGGAGGGGTCAATAAACGTGTCAAACGAGGTAGTAGAGTAAGTCCGGAGACAAGTGACAGTGGAGTGATCTCAGGAAGAGGTTGTGCACAAAATAAAAAATAAAAAATAATAAAATAAAATCACCGGCATAGGATGTTATACATCCTAGAGTCAAAGGGTTGGTCCCTAACTTGGGTCCGGGGGACGTGACCTTCATGTCTCAGAATTGGTACCCTGGTGGTCCCTTCAGGGAGGTTGGTGGACAAAATAAAAAATGAAATAATAACAGTAAAAATTTAAGTAGCAGAATTGGCAAATGACGACACGACCCAGAAGTAACGAAACACGTCCGAAATAATAACAATAAAAATTCAAATAGGAGAATTGGCAAATGACGACACGACCAGAAGTCACCAAACACGTCCGGAAGAGATCAAAACCCCTCGACTCCGACGAGAGACCAACGTCACCGAAGAGCGAGGTCTCGTACCCGAGACCCGTACGTCCGAAGACACCAAGACCGTACACCCGAGTCATCAACATCGCGAGTCCGACATATCAAGTCCGAATCATCGACACCAATTATCTGAAACAACGAGGTGTTGTACACCCTAGAAGGACCTGGTCTTTAGTTTGGTCACAGGGGACGTAACGTTCCGTCTAAGAATTGGTGACCTGGTGGTCCCTTTGGCGGGGGGGCGTTGGGGGCGAAAAAAAAAAAAAAAAAAAACTCTACTAGAATTCGAAAAATAAAAAATAACCCCACATCGACTATCAAAGTTCACCTGTCGTTTCACTGAGTGGTATGTATACGTACAAGGTAAGAGGGGGTTTGAGGGGAGGGTAGGTACGACGGTGTATTGTGACTCGTCTCAAAGAATACGATATACCATCCAACTAATAGGTAAGATTTATATCGTCACACACATATATAGGGTAGGGTTTGAGGAACGACGACGACGACGAGTCAGCGAAGTCAGTACAGGCTGAGACACGTTGGGGTATCTACCGTCGGGTGGTCCGACGGGGTAGGGACCCTAAGAGGTCCGTTCTTACGACCTCACCCAACGGTAAAGGAAGAGGTTACGTACTTTCACTTTTGACTTTCATTTCAGTGACTCAGCACAGGTTGAGGGTTTGAGGAATTGACAGGGAAAGGGGTAGGAAGAGGGGTAAGGGGTGGGGGTGGGATCAAAAAAGTCAGACACTCACAAAGACAAAATATTTATTCAAGTAAACATAGAAAAATCTAAGACGTAAATTTCCTACTATATGTTACAAAGACGAAGAGACAGACTGAATTGAAGTAAGTCATACTGCTAGAGATGTAGACATCTACGGTATTATTACCGTAATAAAGTAAGAAAAATTACCGACCCATTATAAAGTAACATATATACACGGTATCGAAGAAATAGGTAAGGAGACAGTTACCTGTAAATAGGTTGGTGGACAAAAAATTTTAATGCAATTTACTTTGTTTCCACTTGCAAAAATTTCTATTTTCCATGTTGAGTGTTTCTATCTGTAGTATTTGACAATCTGTTGTTTCTTTGTTTCAATGTATTTCGTTTATAGTCTTTATATTGTTGGTGGACGAAATTTATCATGAGGGAGAGACAGGGAGACTCGAAATATCGTAAATTGATAATGGATTGTAAATAAGAGACAGAGGAAGTTACTCTTACATACAAGGTACTCTCGTTGAGAAACGAACGAGGTGTCGGGGATAAAGGACACAGGTCTTATGGGGGACGTGTATCATCTACCTTAATCCTCTAAGTGAAGGTTTCTTCTCCGAAAATCGGATCTTTTACGAAAAAGGATCTTGAGAGAATTCCTCCTCATAAAAGTCGGACAGTGAACGAACATAAGTGAAAGTTCTGGTGAGATCCACCTTCTCCCATGTCGACCATCACCACAAGATTAAAAAGATCTTTCAACACCCAACCCCCAGTAAAAATTAACGTAATGAAAGTCTAGTAGACGAGACAAAAAGGTAAAGGTTGAAAAACAAAAATGTCTAAGTTTTAGACGTCTTTTCAAAGGTCTTATCAAGTCACTTGTGGGTATATTGAAAGTGAATCTACAAGGTGAACGATGGTAAACCGGTGTGAACGAAATAGAGAGAGCCATATATATAGTCAGTCAAGTCACATCGAAACTGATATGCCTGTAAACAGCCGTTTCCTTACAGAGACGAAAAATTATACGACAGATCCAGCCAGTATCGAAAAGAGGTTTCCTTGTTCGTAGAAAATTAAAGTACCGACGTCAGTGGTAGACGTCACTAAAACCTCGGGTTCTTTTATTCAGACAATGAAAGGTGACAAAGGGGTAGATAAACGACACTTCACTACCCTGGTCTACGTTATCAGAATCAAAAAACTTACAACTCAAAATTCGGTCGAAAAAGCGAGAGGAGAAAGTGAAAGGAGTTCTCCGAGAAATCAAGGAGAAGTGAAAGATGGTATTCCCACCACAGTAGACGTATAGACTCCAATAACTATAAAAAGGACCGTCAGAACTAAGGTTGAACAATAAATAGGTCAGTCCGTAAAACGTACTACATGAGACGTATATTAAATTTATTCGTCCCACTGTTATATGTCGGAACTGTATGAGGAAAGAGTTAAAACTTGGTCAGGTAAGATACAGACTAAGATTGACAACGAAGAACTAGACGTATGTCTAAAGAGTCCTCCGTCCATTCCACTAGACCATAAGGGCAGAGATTTTTAAAAAGTGTCAAATAACACTAGGTGTGTCAATTTCCGAATCGCATTAGTCACTTCACCTTCATCTACAAAAAGACCTTAAGAGAACGAAAACGGATCGAACCTCTTAAAACTCGTAATGAAACGATCGTACACTCTACTCATGTCAACACGTCATCAAACTCGTAAGAAACCACAACGGAAAGAAACCCTATCCTACTATTAACTGGAAAAGGTCAGGACACCGGTGACGACTAAAAAGGTTTAAACGACCGTATAACTCACATCGTGAAAGTGTCGTAATATAAAGTCCTAAACTTTATCGAGCTGACCTTAACGTAGTGGAGGTGATCGAAACAGACATCTCTACAAAGGATTCCAGGTGAACTTAAGTGTGAGGTCCTACAGACCGAGATCCACTCACTAGTGTGGTATCATCAATAGACCCAATAATTCTATAGAAAACATAACAAGAAGACATATAAAAACGGTGGAGAAGAATTATAGAAGACGAAAAGAATCCAGGTATGGAAAGGAAATAACACGGGTAGAAACGCACTTTATAAGGGAGTCATAGAGATTAAAAGAACTTCTCTAGAGATCAGAAAGGGTAAGATAACAAAAGGACATAAAGAAACGTAACTAGTGAATCCTTCCGAAAGAATAGAAAGAAACGACAACAAACCTTGAGACGTAAGTTTATCCATATAGAAAGGAAAAAAGGAAACGGAAATCGAAGAGAAGAAAAGAGTCGATAAACATTGCGGAGGAGCCTATGGGTAAAACGGAAAAACGTAAAGAAAGAGAACCCCTACCAAAACTAGTGACGGAGGACACGTCACAATGCTTAGAGACAGGTATAAAGAAATCCGTGAGACAGTCTAGATTAGGGAACTTAGATAAACAGTGAAGGTGACATATTAGTATTCCCTAAACTAAATCCAGTATGGACTCACCAGACTACCAGAAGTTAAATTCAGACTTAAAACATTATTCATCAAGTACTAGACTCGGTGTCAGTCGAGGACCATAACAAAAACGACTAACATATCTCGAAGAGGTAGAAACCGACGTTTCTTATGTTAGTCAGACTAAAGCTATAACTGGTAGACCACTACAGGAACACATCTCAGAAGAGAACACAACAACCTTCTCCCACAAACGATACTGGTCGTGTAAGAGAACCGTTTTCAGACAATCGGAAACGGGACGATATGAGGTTCCGGTTTGAAGGGAAAATGAGCTCCATAGAGAACTGAAGGATGAAAACGTAAGGTCAGGGGATATTTCTTTTCTTGTAGAAAAAAACAAACAAGACTAAATATGTGTGTGTGTGTGTGTGTGTGTGTGTGATAATGTCTGGAGTGACAAATTCTCCAGACATGACCTCTGGAGAAAATTTCTCATGATTTTTTAATAAATTCTTATTTAGCGTCTATACTGGGTAGTGGAGAGTTAGGAAGTCAAACATAAGGGATTTTTCCTCTATCTCAATGGTATAAGTCCTTTTCATTGTAACGATGTCATAGTAATCGATTATACGTCTGGACAGAGTTATTACAGGAAAAGTTATCATTATAGGTATTTTCTCGTTTTTCAGAGTTAGGTCCTTTTTCAGACCCTAGTGTGTAAGGTAAATCAATAGTTCGGGGAAAGTAGAAAGAGTCAAGAAACAGAAAGGATTATGATTGTAAAAACTTTTCATGTCCGGTAAACTAAATATTTTACAGGGAGTTACACCCGAATAAAAATATAGAAATATTAATCCCAGTCCAACATGTAAATCCCCGTCCTTATAGTGTACTCACGATCATACAGGAAGACGCACGTAGTGGAGTCGTCTATGCATACCGTCCACCAGGACAAGGACCACTATTCAAACTAATGAGTTAATTACATCACAGGTTATCTCAAGAGGAGACATTTCCACGGTAAAAGGAGAACATTAAGTATTCATTATACACCTCCCTATGACGTAGTCACACATTTATAGAATCGTGGTACTCTTTGTAAATGAAGTACCGAAATCCTAAGGACCTCTAAGAACGGACTTAGGTGATATTAAAACCACCAACGTTTTACCATTAAAAGATTGAGAAAGTAAGAAATCTATCAATATTTTATCGAGAAATCTATCAATACTGGAAGAAAACCCGAAGGGACGACCGAGTTATCATTTTATTTATTTATTTATATATATATATATATACACATATATATATAGACGGACGGTACGTCCTCTGTTCCCAAGCTAGGGGTCCTTCCAAGGTGCACGGCGTCTCATCGTTTCGGACACCCGGTGTAACATCTCAGACACGAGACGTGGATCTCTTCGGTGGTGCTACCCTTCGGGTGTGTAACATTCCTTCTCGGCGGGGGCGAGAGGCGTCGATTTCAGGTGAGTCGTTTCCAGGTCGTGTCGGTTTTTTTATTTATTTTAATATAATTTTTTATTTTTTATCATTTTACCCGAAGAAAAATTTCTTCTTGAAGGAGAATGGGTAAGTAGACAAACAATATTTAAATCTCAGTACCGACGAAAAGAAATTTAAGTCACATAATATTAGGGGTGGTAGTAAGTAAAACTACGAGTCTAACAGGATCTGAACCGGAATTGATGTGACTAGGGGCCGTACACCCCTCTTTACGGATTAGGGTCCTCAGTCTTTATCAAAAGCAGGTCAGTGTCACGAAGACTTTAAAATTAACACAGGTTTAGTGGACTCCGGGGTCTGAGACGTAAGGAGTGTTCGAGGGAGTACCGTGACCACAACTACCGAAGACCTGCCGAAGACCCTGACATTCGACGTCCTCGTTTTCGTATCCTTAGACATCCGTCTAGACCTTCTGAATTTTGACAGAACGAGAAGGACATAAAGGTACTTTTTAAGGGGAACAATTGTACTTTCTCTAGCCAGAAGACTTCTCACGTACTCGAGACGCTCCGTCTCGCCCTCCTCTCCTCTCGATGTCGGGACAATGAACTGAGGGTCTTCAGTCCTACTAGTCCTTTCGCGACAAGGTGGGTGAGTGGAATAAACACGTAAAGGGATCTTTGGGACGGTAACATCCCACGACCGACGTCGACTAAGAACCCTGGCACCGTCATCACAGCCGGGATCGCCTCCCACAGGGACGACCACAACAGATAATCAGTCCACCTTGAATCTATCGATCAAATTTGACGGGAGTAGGTTTTCATTTACAAGAAAAAAAAAAAAAAAAAGAAAAGAAAAAGGGAGACAACCTCAATGCTCGAAGAACAGTAACCATCTGAAATCATCGAGAATTCAGTTTAGTAAAGGAAAAGGGGTAATTTTCGACAAAGAACTGTCTACCAACAGCCGTGGAACCGGTAGACGTCAAACACTGGTGATGTAAGTATTTTTAACGTTTACAAACACCATAAAGCATGACAAATTAGTAGGACAAATGAGACAAATGTAAGAATAGTCGTCCCAAAAAAGGATTACATTAAAGTAAATGGGCAGACAGGAGACCGAAAACATAAAGGGAAAGAAGTAGGATAATTCTTGACAACAGCCGCCCCGACCCTTTTATTTTTCTTAACTACCCTAGAAGGCACGCCTTCTTCACCTGAAGTGTTCGTACCCTTAGGGACATCCCACCAGAATCTCCTGTGTATTGTGTGGTTTCCTACACATTAGAATAGGTGACCTCCAAACACAGGAGGTCGTAAAGACACCACTTCAGTATAGAGGTCAACGGTTATACTACCACAATTTTCCACCGGTAGACCCTGGAGGGACCGCCGAGGATGTCAGTTCTTAGACGGACATTACATCCTCTGGACCCAAACTAGGGACCTCTTCCCTTACCGATGGGTGAGGTCATAAGAACGGACCTCTTAAGGTACCTGTCTCTTCGGACCGTCCGACATCAGGTACCCTAGCGTATCTCAGTTTGTACTGACTCGCTGACTGTGTGTGTCGTCGTCGTCGTTTCAGCGAAGTCAGCACAGGCTGAGACGCACTGGGGTGTCTTCCGTCGGGTGGTCCGAGGGGACAGGGACCCTAAGAGGTCCGTTCTTGTGACCTCACCCAACGGTAAAGGAAGAGGTCCCCTAGACAGGTTGAGTCCCTAGTTTGGGCCCAAAGGGTACAACATCCTTCTGAATGGTAGACTCGGTGGTCCCTTCGGACCTAGCGCTGGGACACCTGACGTCGGATGGTCCGAGGGGGCAGGTACCCTAAAAGGTCCGTTCTCATGACCTCACCCCACGGTAAAGGAAGAGGTCCCCGAGAAGGGTTGAGTCCCTAGTTTGGGCCCAAAGGGTACAACGTCCTTCTGAATGGTAGACTCGGTGGTCCCTTGGGACTCAGGGAATACTAATACGGAAATATTCTGAGTACACTCGAACAACGGAGACAAGCCGAGAACCGTATACACTCCAATGTCACCATCACCCGGTGGGTGTTTGATCTCTCCCGAGACGAGAGTGGTCACGGGTCCACACCACGGTGGGACTGGAACCTGACGGTTGGAGGTGTCGACACTCTTTATTCAAAGACAGTAAATATTCGGTAGGGAAAATATGAGAAAACAAGATCGTCGGACTTGATTCTACGGACGACTACAGTTCAATGTCAGTAGGATCAAATCGGTCCAGGGTCAGTCGGAAGTCTCTTCCGTTACCGTTGGGTGAGGTCACAGGAACGGACCTTTTAGGGTACCCGCCTCCTCGGACCACCCGACATCAGGTGCCCCAGCGTGTCTGAATTCGCTGACTTCGCTGAATCGTCGTCGTCGTCAGTCGGAACCCCCTCACTCACTCACACCTTAGTCACACGTGTACGGTTGAGTAAATTCCCTCCGAGTCTTCTAGAGGTTTTACTCACAAACAAAAACAAGCAAACTTAGAGATGGTAAACATGGAAAACGACAAAGAGTGTTCAGTAGAGTGTCTACTATTATCATCATCTGAAGTCTTTACGAACCCGTGGAAGACTGGACACTTACTAAATGTTGAAGGAGACAGGGCCCCGAGAGGGAATCGAAGGGAGAAATAGGGTCTTCCGATCGGGAGTGGAGGGACGACTCTCCACGAACCAGGAGAAGGGGAATAACATGTCATAGGTGGACGACGAGGTCGTCCATCCTCGGTCTTTCACGGGAAAAAGAATACTAAGTAGGGTACCAGTGTCGTGAATGAGTACACGAGGAACTTGACACACTTCAAGCATCCCCAAAGCAAGAGGGGGAGACTCATTACATACATAATGTCTTCCCATAAATTATATCGATGTGACATAGATTTTCGATTAGACCGTCAGAGGATCTTTTCTACGTAGTCGTTGAACGACAAATCAGTGATTCAACACAGACTGAAAACGCTGGACCACCTGACATCGGGTGGTCCGAGGAGACAGGTATCTCAAAAGGTCCGTTCTCATCACCTCACCCAACGGTAATGGAAGAGTCCCCTAGAAGGACTACCTCCCTAACTCGGGTGCAGGGAACGCAACAGTCCGTCTAAGAAATGACGACTCGGTGTAGTTGTTCATCTATGCGAAATTTCTCACAAGAAAAAATCTCCTACGGTGGACTTCTAAAGATGATAGTTCGACAAATTAACCGAATCGGGTCATTCTCTCCTACCAGGGTGTCTCCAAGGAGCAACGGTACCTTCGTGTCCCGGTCGCCTTGGACGCCAGACACGCCCGGTGACACTCCCTCGAGTCCCTGTACTGACACCGACCCACGGTCCCGGGACACCTTTCGTCTCTCCGACGGCGCGACGGAGCACGATCTGTGGACCATGACTAATCTGGTGTGGACGAGAGACGATAAACCAGGGAGGGAAAGAGAGAGGACACTCAACGCGAACATTTTTTTTTTTTTTTTTTAAGTGACTTTCAGTCTTTATGAAGTCTAAGATTGGGTCTAGAGACACATAGAAAAACTGAAGAGTTTTGACACAAACTTAAGGCTACCCTCAGTCCCTCGTCCAAAGTGGAGTAAGTTTACATTTTCTTATTTATCGAGTAGGGCTATGACTTTTGAAGAGTCTGTCTACTCCACGAAGTGTCTTTGGAGACGGTCTGGTACCGCCGTAGGAAGTCTCACGGGGACTTCTCACAAATTTCTCGTCCAGGATCCTTCATAATCAATGTATTTACTTGGTCTCGGCTTTTCTTACCGTCGACTGACGTAAAATAAAAGTAAACGACAGAATAGTCGGAAAAGTCTTGTAGCAAAACCAAGGTTGTTTAACCCTACGAAGTAAGACAAAGGTCCCGACACAAACTTGTGACGAGCTCACAGTCAGGGACCGACAAATGTGAGTGTATACGTATCTGACCACTATAGGTTTGTGTCTTTACGGCCGAATCAACCACACTAGTCGACCCCTTTATCCAACAGGTCAACTCCTTATGAGACCTAAAATACACGCGGAAATAAAAATGGGGTCTTTAGAACTCTACTACAGGGTTCACAGGTACTGTCACACGGCGCAAGCAAAGTGGCTGACATAAGACACTCTAACAGCATGTAAGGCGGTCGTACATAACTCGTAGACGAGTCGAGTGTCTGTACACGACCCAGGATACACAGGGACGGAGGTCCCACAAACAACGGACTGGACCATCTGGCCTATTTGTGGTTTGTAGTCATGAGTAGGACTTGAGAATTCATAAGTCCACGTGACTCGAGGTCGTCCAGAGTCTTGTCTCTGTGAGTTTTCTCCACCCTTCCGACCTTTTTCCTTATCAAACTCTTCTACATCTTAACGTCAACCGGAAGGACCTCCCACTCTTCCTCCTTTATCTCGTAAGGTACACCACCCGTCACGATATTCATTCGGTCCCAATCCCCGACCAAAAGTGTAAAACAAACGCCCTACCACTCTTCAGGCGAGGTCGACACCTCCTCTCCACGACACAACCTCTCACCTTGCTCCCACTACTCCGAACAGACCAAAGACCCGGGGTCTTCGTGACACGAATATGTCTCGGTTCACCAGACCTTCCGACAGGTCATCGGGACGACCCAAGGTGTGGACGAAGGTAGGTAGCACACGACATACAGGGGCTAACAGTACGTTCGACACACACGGTACCGAAGTAGACAATTAGCTCTTGGTGTTCAAATACATAGAGTGTCCCAACGACAATTCTTTATTCTCTTAGCATTTCGTCAATCGTGTCACGACTCATGAACCCTCGCGAGTAATGTAGTAAGCAACAACTCGTTCCTCTATTCATCACCGAAATCTTTCGACTGAACCCAACTCACTGTGAACTCCTCCCAAGTACCTCAACGGAAAACGGATCGATCTCGGACTCTACCCTAAAATTTCCACAATGAGTTTAAGATCGGAAACGCATGTTCTTCCGAATACTTACATACCTCCTACTGCACAATTCACTCCGGTAAGACAAAAGTGGGGGTAGAGGTAAGGTGTCTAAAAATCCTTCCTTGTACGAACCGTCAGTGAGTCCTTACTGACCCAGTCTCATTCACCGTCACAGGGTATTGTCGTGTCTTGTGAGAATACGACCAGTCTCCTTTACTTAATAACCTGGTCTTCATTGACCTTCAAATAAACGAAAAAAAAAAAAGGGAAGAACTAATTATAAAATATGACACATGGATCTCCGACGACATGACTGTCCCTACTCTATCTCTTGACTTATTAGTTTTACCTATAAGTATCAATACTTATAGGGATTTTCTTAACATCACAGATTGACGTCGTTGAGTACGTACGATGAAGACAAACGAAAATACGAAACCCACCCATTCTAGTACCCTCCGTCGAGGGATATATTACTGTTGTTAAGACAAAGTATGGAAAAGAACTTCGAAAGGAAAATTGATATTTTTTAAATCGACTTTCATTCGACTTAAGTAACTACATCATCCTTCAAACGAAAAAAAAGGAAGGGATTCGAACTACACCAGATAGAAACATTTTTATACTTTTTTTTTTCAACGTGAACTCAGGACAGAAACACCATCTTTGACATACTTCTTTGGATGTCGTACTTGTAATGTGAAGTACTTATTTGTCGTAGAAGTCTCGTCTTGTGATGTTTTGTGTAAGAACAAATCGTGTTATAAAATAAGATTTATAATATCTATAATCGTATACACCATCTCTCACAAGAATACACGTTAAGTTTCCCAAAGGTCCTAGTCCCAAATGTTTACGATCATCAACACCATATCACGAGGTTTATATTACGTTCTGTAATTGACTGTGGTGGTCAACGTTTAGTCAGAACTACTATAAACACAGATTATTTTGTACTCTATTAGTCAATTTTCACTTATACTGAGATTACAAACTTCTTTATGTAGAGGAATCAAGACTCGAGTACGTCAGGAATTTTATATGGTACGTATACGCACTCACGTATAAACATCCACTAACACGAATCAGCGAGTCAGCACAGGTGGAGAAACGTTGGGACACCTGACATCGGGCGGTCCGAGGAGACAGGCACCCTAGTAGGTTCGTTCTTGTGACCTTACGCAACGGTACTGGAGGAGGTTCCCTAGAAGGGTTGGGTCCCTAGGTTGGGTCCAGAGGGTGTGACGTCCGTTTAAGAAATGACAGACTCGGTGGACATATGTACATACAATTACATTTACACATAGTTCATTGGAGACATTGATACACCTATATACATTATGTCTAATCAAGATACGGTCTATAACATTCATAATTAGATACAGTCTAAGGAAACTTGACTAGTCTTTCTTATAGAGCTCAATTCATGTTATATTGGGTCAAAATTTTATTGGTAAAACCGAATATGTGAACCCTTTAATGCAATTATTATTATACTTACCCCTAAGTGATCGGAAGGGAATCGAAAGAGAGTCGAGGTAAGTATATGGTGTACAAAGAGGTGTGCACAATCGGAAGACCACTCAGGTAAGTAGACCAAAAGGTAGTGCCGACAGACGTTTAGTCACGATGATCTTTATGTCATAGGTCAAGTCGACGTAAGAGTCACGACCCAAGAAATTTTTAGGAAGACAGATACGGACTTGTTTAAGAGAGAGTAAAGGACATCGGTAGGAGAATTTACACTAGTGCCAGGAATTGAAGAAATTGGGTCACCTTCGACTCGACATCAGGGGAGACCACCTTTGTAGGGGCCTCTCTTAGAGGGGAGGGGACTTTGCACGGGAAGTCCACGGTGACGAGGTCAGAGACGTGGAGAGCAGTGTACTGGTAGAAGGGAGACACGTGGACACAGAAGTACACTACGAGAGGGACAGACAGACAGAGGAAAGGAATATTCCTGTGTGATCAGGATAATTTAATTTTCGGGGTGATGAGATCATGCTGGAGTAACATGAGCCACTATGGAAGTTTCTGGAAAAGACTGACCTTTTACAGTCAAAAGTAAGGTTAGGGTTTCTTTCCGTTACGGTTTCTTACAAGTCTGATTCCGTGTTAACGTAAGTAGAGTGTACGATCGTTTCATTACGAGGTCAAAGAGGTTCGGTCCGAATTTATCATACACTTGACACTTGAAGGTCAAAGAGTTCGACCTAAATCTTTTCCGTCTCCTTGGTCTCTAGTTTAACGGTTGTAGGTAACCTAGTATCTTTTTCGTTCTCTCAAGGTCTTTTTATAGATGAAGACGAAATAACTGATACGGTCTCGGAGACTGACACACCTAGTGTTGTTTGACACCTTTTAAGAATTTCTCTACCCTCTGGTGGACTGGACGGAGGACTCTTTAGACATACGTTCAGTTCTTCGTTGTCAATCTTGACCTGTACCTCGTTGTCTGACCAAGGTTTGACCCTTTCCTCATGCAGTCCCACCATATAACAGTTAGACGATAAAATTGTACAAGTCTTATGTAGTACATTTTACGGGCCAACCTACTTCGTGTTCGACCTCAGTTCTAAGGACCCTCTTTATAGTTATTGGAGTCTATGTGTCTATTGTGGTGGCAATACCGTCTTTCGTTTCTTCTTGATTTCTCGGAGAACTACTTTTATTTTCCTCTTACTTTTGTGATCGAATTTTAAGTTGTATGTCTTTTGATTCCGGTATCGTAGGCCAGGGTACTGAAGTACCGTTTAGCTACCCCTTTGTTGTCTTTTGTCACTGTCTGAAATAAAGGAACCCGAGGTGTCAGTGACGCCTACCACTGACGTCGGAACTTTAATTTTCTACGAACGAGGAACCTTCTTTTCAATACTGGTTGGATCTGTCGTATAATTTTTCGTCTCTGTAATAAAACGACTGTCTCCAAACAGATCAGTTTCCATACCAAAAGGGTCATCAGTACACACCTACACTCTCGACTTGATATTTCTTTCGACTCGCGGTTTCTTAACTACGAAAACTTGACACCACAACCTCCTCTGAGAACTCTCAGGGAACCTGACGTTCCTCCACGTTCGTCAGGTAGGATTTCCTTTAGGCAGGACTTATAAGTAATCTTTTTGACTACGACTTCGACTCTGAGGTCATGAAACCGGTGGAGTACGCTTCTTGACTGAGTAAACTTCTCTGGGACTACGACCCTTCCTAACTTCCGTCCTCCTTTTCCCCTGCTTTCTCCTACTCTACCAACCTACCGTAGTGACTGAGATACCCGTACTCAAACTCGTTCGAGGCCCTCAACTACCTGTCCCTTCGAACCACACGACGTCAGGTACCCCAGTGTTACTCAACCTGTGTTGACCCGTTAACTTGACTTGACTCAGTATAATTTAATTCTCGGGACGATGAGATCATACTGGAGTAACATGAACCACTATGAAAGTTTCTGGAGAAGAGGTTTAATTCAGTATCAGTGTCTTTTTTTATTTTCAACTCTCAAAATATAAACATAAAAAATACACATAGAAAACCCCGTATGTTAAGTTGGGAATCGTCCGTAAATCTTCTTTAGACACGTCTATATATTGTACATTATAAATTGGGAATTACACCTTATAAATTTATTACTCCAATTACTCATTTCATATTTTCACTCTTTATAAGTATAACAACAACTCATACCTATAATATTTATAGTTGAAAATTTTCAATTTAAGATACATAGGTCAAAATAATTACTGATCACAAATAACAACCTATGAAGGCTTCACTTGATTGAACATATTTCTGAAGTATGTTCATAAGTACGGACACGATTATTTAAGTCAAAGATTAATGTCTTTAAGAAAGAAAACGACCATCTTCACTCATGAAGTGAATTTTGAAGTCTGAAGTGTCCATTTCTCCCAATTTCTTGTTTAACAAGTCCTTGAGGTGTCATTTCCTTTACCACTAGACGATTAAATATTAGTAGTATAAGGTTAATTGAAGGAACAGCCACAAGTACTATTCATAGTAGGAGACTTTAAAATTCTTCACTTTGTGGTAACATTCAACAAGTTTAGTTCTTGTTAAGAACTGTTTTAAATGGAAAATTTTTGCATTCGTTTATGTACATTAATGTAGAGAAGGAACCTGACGTCACAAGAATTAAACCATTTAATTTTACGGTCGTAAGTGTGCTAGATTACAGTTTTGGAGGGGACAACATTAAGATGTTACATCCATCACTTACCACGAGTCAGAATTACTGAATGCACTTTTCATGAAACGTTGAGAAAGGGGGGAGTGTCTAGGAAGAACTAAATGTACGTTGTGAGTAGGCTTTTCGAAGTCCCCCGGCTCATAGTAGTCATGAGTTCGACACATTTAAAGAGACAAATCGTAGACATCTTCACCTTCGTAGAGAGGAGAGGAATCCGACACTCCGGTCTAGATCAAGGGTATCTGTGTCATAGGACTAAAGTTTGCACGACAGAGAGGAACGTCGACAACAGGAAGTTTCCAGATACCTCTACCCTTCCACTTACGAGTGGTAGGACGGTAAGTCCCGACGAAGACGCTGGTCCCAGGTCCGATGACTCCGACCTCTACTGTACATTTGTGTGAGAGGTCGTACCGAAGGGGTCCAGTCCGGTCGAGCGTCGTGGCAGATAGTCATACGTTCGTCTTTCGAATGGGGAGCTTCAGGACACAAAAGAGAATCCAGTCGTGGGATCTTAGGGTCCGTCTTACCCCTTTAGGAAAGAGAAATTTACGGTGGTACTGACAAGCCACGAAACTTCAGTCTCAACTCCCTGATTCGGGACGAGAAACCGTTTGTCCTCTCTTACAAAAACAAATTATAGGAAGAAGAGAAACAACCATTTGAAAGAGGTAGTATTGATTCCTCTTTATAGACTAATACGTTTAGAAATGTCTCTTCTTATTTTCTAACAAAGATTGAGAGGACCGACAAACTACTACTATTATCACTACTCCTGCTGAGGAAAGATAATCAAATCGGTGACATAGGATGAGTAAGGACCTTTTATCGCCTTTAAAACTAAATTCTACAACGTGGACCAAACTCTGACAGTAGTTTTCGAATAACTTTGATATCTTCAAAAGTTGGAACCCTATATCCCTTGAAAAATTAACGATAATAGACAAGTACCTCGGAACGTCCGATGTCAGGTATCGCAACGTCTTCTCAACCTGTGTTGAATCACTGATTTGTTGTTGTCATTTTACGTACAAGTGTCTCTATAAGAAACCCATTCCTCGACCGTTTGACATCGGGTTCCCGATGTAGACCGATTGACGGACAAAGATAAATAAAAGAAATAACTTTTCAAAATAACCTTCTATCGATGTAGGTAAACAAATGTATGACAGAAACCGTCGGAAACGGGACATACCCGTCTCAATACAGCAACACTGTCTTTAGTGTACCGGGTGTTCCGGATTTTACAAGGGAGGACTGGGTAATGTCTACGTCAAGCGAGACCCATTACGAGGGTTTAACATGTTGGTAATAATTTCTAGAAGTTCCGGGTAATCTCTACTACATAGGGTTCAGATTTCACCAAAATATCTACCCAGTACTTCGTTCGGCAACTAATACCGAGTACTTCACTCAACAGTTCCTAGAATGACAAACGACCACTGAAGAAAAAGGAAAAAATTTTTTCCTTCTAAAAAGAAGGGTCTTGAAAATTTTGTAATACTATTTTATTTGTATTACGTTTAAAATGGTAAGTCAGAAAAAAATTCACATGTCAAGGTACCGTAATTTTTGTAAGTATAATAACATGACGGCAATGGTGGCAGGTAGAGACTTTGAAAAAGGTAGAACCCTAGGGGTTGACTTTAAGACATGGGTAATTTATTGGAAAACAAGGGTAACGAGGGGTAGGTGGGTCGGGGTTCGGAATCCGTTGGGGATAACATGAAACATAGAAATGTAAACTGATGAAGAGAAGAACTTGATAGTTCTTGTTGAATAGTGTCGGAGACTCTGACAATTTCCCACATAACGGTACTTCAGGAAATACTGATGGAATAGGTATTGAAAAATTAACTTTCTTGATACGAAATGTCTTTGACCTTTCAGGATCGGAAAGAGGACTGACTAAGTGATGGCGAATAGAATCCCATTGGACTAGTTGAATTATAGGCTCTCATACGGGTCCAGTGAGACAACTTCAAAATGTATTTTGAGATATGACGACACATGTAGGACAAAGAATTAAAGTAGAACCACTCATTTAATTCGGGACTAAAGGTATAAAATGTGTAAACGGTGAATCTCTCATTAGAATGAAATTTTAAGAACGTCCTCCTCCTCCCCGTGACCCGTCGTTTCAATCCACTGATTGACAACGGAGGCACACGTAGGATTTTCTTTCATTTAACACACTTCCGTAAACAAACTTCATAAACAAACAGTAGTCCGGAATTTAATGTAGAGTACCAAGTAACAAAGTAGGTCCTATCCTTTAAGAATTTCAATTAAGTCATTCACAAACAATCGAAATGAATGTAGTAGAGTATATATTAGAGTATATATAGTAGAGTATATATTACGTATTCACACGTAATGAATATAGTAGAGTAATTAGGAGTATTTTTGAGGAGTCTCAACGTATGAAGATATTATAGGTAAATTCACCACTCCTTTAACTCAGGCTTTTGTCAAGAAAAAGGATTTTGTATCTCGATCATACTCTAACACGGTCTTAAAGTTGTGTCCGTCAAACCAACGTTTCAGTCTTAAGTAAATAGACAAACATATAAGGAAGTAGGAAAGGGAGGTAAGTTGTACAAGTTGTTTATAAATTACTCTCAGACAATACAAAATCTGAAAAAAAAAAAGAAAAACCGGCGGGTCGTACCGTACGTCCTAGAATTGAAACTAGTCCCTAACTTGGTACGGGGACCGTCACCTTCATTTCTTAGAATTGGTTGGACCAGATTCGTGACTTGACGGTCCCTTCAGGGTATAGTACAAAATCTAAACTAAGTTCCCTATGTCGTCATTACTATTTCAGGACCAATTCACCCCAACGACGACGACGACGAAGATTCAGCGAAGTCAGCGCAGGCTGAGACACGCTGGGGTGTCTGCCGTCGGGTGGTCCGAGGGAGCAGGGACCCTAAGAGGTCCGTTCTTGTGACCTCACCCAACGGTAAAGGAAGAGGTCACGTACTTTCACTTTTCCCTTTCACTTCAGCGAGTCAGTACAGACTGAGAATCGCTAGGGTACCTGACGTCGGGTGGTCCGAGGAGACAGGTACCCTAAAAGGTCCGTTCTCACGACCTCACCCCACGGTAACGGACGAGGATTCACCCCAATACGAGACAATTGACAAAAGAGACGTCGGTAGAAAAGAAGAGTAAGTAGCAGACTAGTTTCTACGAAACTATGACCACGGACAAAGTCGAAGAAATAAATCTTCCATAGTTCCCTTCCAAACTATTGACCGTCCTCAAAAAGGCCAGTAGACCCTCTTGAGGAAAGTTGTCTGTTTGATTCCTTGGTAACTTCTGTTCGTCACAGAGAGAGGACGACTTGATAGTTCTTGTTGAATAGTGTCGGAGACTCTGACAAGATCCCAAATAGTGGGACTTCCAGTACTCAATTCTTACAGATAGATTATGATATCGATTAGGTGAGGAGAGAACAGGGTGAAATTACATCCGGTCAAAAGAAAATCGTAAAGGTGTTTGAACAGGTTTTTAATTAGTCATAGAATCGGTAATTCAGAAACTCATCAGCGTATGTCATACTTCTGATTAAACGGAAAACAAAAGTTTCCGCAAAAAAAACATAAAGCAGGTTCTACCTTAACACTTCGAGTCCGTTCTCCCCACAGAAACCAAAAAACTGTAGGAGGAGAAAGTCTAGGTGAAAGGATGAGGACGACGGAGGGGCCGGAGGGTCGGTCGTCTCACAATGTCAAAATATCAAGTCCAGTCAACGAGTCAGCACAGGCTGAGAAACGCTGGAGTACCTGACGTCGTGTGGTCCGAAGGGACAGGTAGTGGTAGAGTGTCTCGAACGAGTTTGGTACAGGTAACTCAGCCGCTACGGTAGGTTGGTAGAGTAGGAAACAGCAGGGGAAGATGGAAGTCAGAAAGGGTCGTAGTCCCAGAAAAAGTCACTTAGTCAAGTGTAGTCCACCGGTTTCCTAAGCTCGAAGTCGAAGTCGTAGTCAGGAAGGTTACTTATAAGTCCCAACTAAAGGAAAACCTAACTTACCAAACTAGAGGAACGTCACGTTCTCTGAGAGTTCTCAGAAGTTGTGGTGTCAATGGGACGATTTCACAATCGAGAATTGGTTTCTAAGTACAGGAAGGACACAGAAGAGGGACGGACGTCTAACTCTCAGGATGATTAGGAGCAATCGACTCTTGGCTATCGACCTCTACCAAGTATTGCCGGATTAATACTGGGACCGGACCTTATAAACGAGAAATTACCTTTTGTAAAAAACGATGCGGAAGTAAGGTCTCCTCACTTATTTCTAAATTGTATGGGTAAGATGTTACAACTTGATTGGGTTTAACGATTGGTAAAAACATCTTGATCAAAAGAAACATGATGAAACTTAACGAGTCACTTTATAAATTCAAAGGGGTAAAACAAAACTTTATAACTCACACAACTCATAACTCAAGTCTCCTCCCTCACGAAAGACTGGTGGCGTACGGACTCAAATAAGACACACGACCAAGGTAACGGGGCGGTCCTCACAGAGTAAGTAAGATGGTTGTAAGAACCCATGTGAATGACAGTCCTGAAACAACTCACCCTGTCTTAATGATCCATGAGAAGTAGACGACCACCAGGTGTGTCAAGGATGAATTTGAAATGTAAAAACATCAGGAAATGTCCAATGTTAAATAATTTTTAAAAGAGTGAAGAAAGTAGAATATATACGAGTAATATTGTTACGTGTTCATATTTTTTTTTAGAAGGGCTACGCGGTCACCAATTCTCTGATAATCAGGGTTAAAAGCATTCTTCGTCTATTTCGGTTCCCTTCAATGCTCTAAACGGGAATGACGTTTCGGCCCGAGAGACCCACGTCATAGGAAAAGATTTGGTGTCGATGGATACTTCAATCCTGAAAAAGCTAAGTACACGGATGAAAAGAGACCATACTTACAAGACAGTGATTCAAATATGTAACGTAAACGGGGTCAACTCAAAGCATACGAAAAAAAAAGAACTATCTTATAAAAAGGGGATTGAAAAGGTATTAGTGAGGATTGAATCTTAGTAGATGTAAGTTTAAACTTCTGTATGAGATACGAAGACATAAATCCAGGAAACAGGTAAATACTAGAAACCCCTAAATTAGACTGGAAAGTTTCATTGTCAACACTAAGATATGACTACAAAATTTTATACCATCGGGACTACTAACCTCATTTAGGTCAAAAGTGTATGTCAGACATGGATAAGATCAAGGTTGAAGACAAGAAGGTCAACTTCATCTTGAACGAGGCCGGTTGACAACTGTAGTGTCATTTCTTTTATCTCGGTCAAAATAGACGGAGAGTTCCCCTTTTTACACCAACCAAACAGAGAAATCGTATCACATAGATTTCGTGAAATTTTATAAATAAATCGATCAACGTGTCAGAAATCGTCTGACTAGAATAGAGATAAGGATTACGATAAATAGACATGAGTGAAAATCATAAAACTGAATTAAGAGAAAAACAGAGACCGAAAGAGTAAATAACAATTATAGGTATCAAAAACCATAAAACGGAATGATAGTGACAGAAACATTGACCGGTTTAGAATTCGTACATCCCGATCAAAAACTGGTGGGTATCATAAAGGAGAAAGTTGACCTCTAAAACAGTAAACTAAGAAAGTAAATTGTGAAATAATCATTTAGTCCACATAATGAGATATTAACAAAGAACACGCATTCAGAGAGAGAGATGACGAACCACACTGAAATTAATCATCAAGACCTCCCGCCACTATTTGTATAGGAAACATTCCTAGGGAAGTTCTTCTTTAGAGGGAGGGGTGTTTATGTGTCTTATAGAAACACACGTGAATGGGTCAAAAAGTCAGTTATAAATAAACTTACTAATGACAAGCAGTAGGGGACACGATCCCTACGTGTCAGTTCACTGTCTAGGTGTCCCGGACGTGTGATCGTCCTCCGAGTCTGTTCAGTCGGTCCATCATGTCAAGTCACATCGTACCCCGAACTCTCTTATTCGTGCTCGACACACAAGAGGGAGAGAGTATATATGTATATATATATATACGTACGAAGAGAACACCGAGTCGACCATTTCTTAGACGGACGTTACACCCTCTGGACGTGTGGGTGTGTGGGTGTGTGTGTGGGTGTGGGTGTGTGTGGGTGTGTGTGCTCAACCCGTCTAAATCGTTCCTAGTCCTCCCCTGACTCTACCCTATCCCTGTCCTAAGAATAAACTTTCTTATTTCGAGTAGGGATCGATCTCACAACCTCTTCCGTTACCGTGGGGTGAGGTCATGAGGACGGACCTTTTAGGGTACCTGTCTCCTCGGACCACCCGACGTCAGGTACCCCAGCGCTTCTCAGCCTGTGCTGACTCGCTGAAGGGAAAGTGAAAAGTGAAAGTACGTAACCTCTTCCTTTACCGGTGGGTGAGGTCACAAGAACGGGCCTCTTAGGGTCCCTACCCCCTCGGACCACCCGACGGCGGATACCCCAGTGTGTCTCAGGTGTACTGATTTCGTTGAATCGTCGTCATCGTCGTCGATCGATCTCCCATTTTTCCAAGTAATACCGACGTCGTACCTCAAGTCACATCTCCGACGTCTTCATTGTCCCAATACCCTACCCGAATAATCCACAAACCCGAAATAGAATCCCTGTTTCCTAAAAAAATTCAGTCCCTCGTCGTACTAGTTTAAAAATCAACCGTTCCCAGGAGACGACACGAGGCCTCTTACCAAACCGTCTCTTCTCGACATCCTTCTGGCGAATTCTCAAGTGACTTCATTACTACCCACCTATACTACCACTAGACCTGGTCCCATCCAATTCACCTTCCTAAGTCCTCTGTAAATCGTCTCTCTCAGGAACTCTCAATAACTAATGTTCCCTCCCCATGTAATTCCCTTTTTCTACCACTTCCCACCACTCTTCAGGAAGTCAAGACACAAGGAAGGGTAAGGAGGTAGTAACTAAAATCCGTCAGTATCTAAAACTCGACATTAGAGGTACCGGTATTTTATTTATGTAACTCCGGGTTATCCTGTGAAATTTAAAATTACAAAAGACTTTAGAAACACCCTACTGACAATCTAATGTCTCCCATCAAAATACAGTCTCTATAAGATACAAGTTTCGAATTTATCGTATGAATCCATGTATTTTATTAAACGTTATTACCTTTTCAGTAGAACAAATTATAAAGTCCCTTTATTTCTATATTGAAATAAAAAATTCACAATACGACAATTTGTAGACAAGTGACTACTATATAATCTGTTCTTTCCTTACACTTGAAAAGTCATGTCTTAACGGGTAGGTATCGGGTCGGACTTGGCTTTATTTTTAGATATGGATTTTCATATTTCATTACCTTTGTAAAGAATCCATATGTCTATCGGGGTTCATCAAGGTTCCCAACAGTCCTCGGTTCAACAATAAACACCAAAAGGCCTTCTTAGACCTAGTCACTAGTTCACTTTGTTCAATAACGACACACTAAAAAGAGGAAACTACCCTTTAGTGGTCACTGGTCAAGTGAGGATTCATGTGACATAAGTAATAAAGGGAAGGAGGAAAGTAAATATTTCAAAGAAAGAAAAAAATTTTCAAAAAAAAAAAAAATTTGACGACGACGACGACGATTCAGCGAAGTCAACACAAGCTGAGACACGCTGGGGTATCTGCCGTCGGGTGGTCCGAGGGGGTAGGGACCCTAAGAGGCCCGTTCTTGTGACCTCATCCAACGGTAAAGGAAGAGGTTACGTACTTTCACTTTTCACTTTCCCTTTAGCGAGTCAACACAGGCTGAGAATCACTGTGGTACCTGACGTCGGGTGGTCCGAGGAGGTAGGTACCCTAAAGGGTCCGTCCTCATGACCTCACCCAAAAAATTGGATTGGGGAGAATTTAAGAACCCAAATTCTTCAAGAGAATCCTACACATTTATTATACACGGAAGCAAAACTAGCACTGGTTTTAGTCGATACACTACTACTTAAACGGTGAAGAGTCCTAGAACCGAAGACGTAGACATTTCACTCTTTCGAGTTCATCTAGTCACCATTCCCCTGGAGTCGAGAGACGGAAAAGAGAAAGAACCAGGACATATAAATCAACAAGGGTCCGGAAACAGATGAACTTGTAGGGAGACCAAAAACTATAAGCAATAGTCTCGATATGACTCCGAAGATACATAACTTCTGACATAACAACGTCAGGGGTGTCAGTCTTGGTTTCCTGGTTCTCTACTCAATGATCTTCCGTCAGACTGCCCTCCTCTTCGTTGTCTCTTCGATCTTCAGATACAAATTTACGAATCTTGAATATGTACTTAGCCCTGTGACCGGTGAAGAATTGTAAGGGAGAGTGGTAAAAAAAAAAATTGGGTTGTTTACAAACTCAAAAACAAAAACGAAAAACACACACACACACACGTAAAAAAAAGGAAACTTACTCGTTCCACTCCACCATCGACTTCTCCCCTTTCCTCTTTGATGACTTGTGAAGTGATCTTTGGTATGACGGAGTTCTGTGTTTCGCGTCTAAAAGAACGTTTCGACAGTAAGAGAAGGACGAAGGCTCTGGTGGTAAACGTCGAAATAATACTTTTGGGATGGAGGTGCAGATAGAAGTCCATGACGAGATATCGTGTAAACACTGGGGCAGAGGTAACAATCGTATTTAGGATGATAGGTCGGTGTGTAAGTAAAGGAGTCCCTTACGGTCAATTGGGGTGAATCACAACTATCGTAGTGGCTGAGTTACCTATACTTAAACTGTTTGAGACCCTCTCTCACCTCCTGTACTCTTGGACCACACGACGGGTACCCCAACGTTTCTCAACCTGTACTGAATGACACTTGTTGTTGTGTGAACTAGTGGTTAGTGTGAATGTAAGGGTCCTGAAGTAATTCACGATCAGAAATTTTTATGTAAATTTTATTTAAGTCTACGTTTAATCCTTCTATCGTTCAGTATCACATATACAACATCATAAGTTACATATGTTATCATAGAAGATAAAATTTTTATGTGATCTTTATCCCACTGAAAAGTGTATAGGTATACAAATTACTCAAAAGTCCTACTTGATAGACGTCTCAGCAGGTCGTCGACATTTCAGTAGAATGTCCTGCATATAAGCAACGAGTTACACTAACGGTCCTGAATGACTTCAACTAGGGTCGAACCTTTAACCGTACATATGAAAAGATTTCACCAAGAAGACTCCTTATACTTTTACACCAGTGACCTTTGACAAAGTCTTTTAGACAACGAGAACGATACTATAATTTTACCATTAAAAATTTCCAACGTAAGTACGATGGAATCAAATTAATATTTAACCGATAAAACACTTTCGACAGAACAGTGAGTCACGTAAAAACTGAACTTTACATAGAAACTTGCAGACAGACGGCGGTCTACTTGTCGGTAACCCAAGTAACCAAACGGTGATCTCGGTAGAGGTGAGACCATCCATCATTCATTCCACTGAGCGAACCTCCACTTCCTTTATGAGACGTAATCAAGGGGCGAGGGTCATGACAGTTGAGGAATCGGTAGTCACGAAAGTGAAGAGTCTTCGTTTCTACTACATACAATACCGTCATGCAAAAGGAGAAAGATTGTGCGTTCTAACCTTCAACGGAAACTGTCTATGGGAAACCCTACAAGAAAACTTGAAAACAAAATGACCACCTCTGTTGTGACTAAACGGACGATAAAATCCTAATGACCTAAGGTCAGAAGATTCGTTCCTTCTTGGTTCAGATTAAATACAAATCGTTTCATGACCAAAATCATCTTTAAATACAAACACCTTACGTTTTATAATCCCGACTTACTAAAACTCTTTAGGAAATCTCTCATACGAAAACTTAGTTAAAAAAACGTTACTTACCGGAGAACATCAAGAGTCCAGGTGATCTTTCTCTTGACCTAGAAAAACAAACCTTCGAACGTTTGTTTTGAGATGGAAAGGTCAATGTAGGGGTGGGGATCTCAAGAGGACGAACGAATGTCAACAGCCACCAGGACTATATGTGGGTGAGGTGGGGTTCATGGTTCAAGGAACGCACGATTCAGCGAAGTCGTTCCAGGGTGAGAACCGCTGGGGTACCTGACGTCGGGTGGTCCGAGGAGATTTACGACTTTACCCAGCGAGACGGGAGGAGGTCCCCTAGCAGGGACTGGGTCCCTAGCTTAGGTGCAGAGGGGACAGAGGACGTAACCGTCCGCCCAAGAAATGGTGATCGCGGTGGACTCTTCAGGTGGTCCAAGGAATCACCAAGAATTTATTCCACGTTTAGTTATCCAGAACCAGGGGTGGCACCGGACGCACCCCGACCAAACCCTTTCTGCGTCGACTCATCTGTTAAAGAGTGTCCCACTGAGTAAGAGTCGTGACTGGTAACGAACATTTGGGCGGTCCCTTTTATACGGTCTGTAACAATACTACTTTTGTTGACCCTCCCCGACAACCACTCCGCCTTCTTGTCTGTCTTAAACGAGTTTCGATGGCCCTTGGACCCGCCCGCCCCGACGGCACCGTGGACGCTCCTCGCGCCCGGACGCCCGCACCGGACGCCCCCGCACCGCCCCCGCCCCGGCCGGCCGCCGCGGCCGCCAACCTTCCCCCACCTCAACGGGAACCTCCGCCGTGGCCGGGACCCGGACCTCCGGGCGGCGCGGGATAGCCCGGGCTCGGCTCACCGGGGCGCCTCGCCCGCGCGAGGGCGGACGTCCCCCTCCCGCCTGCCCCGCGCCCCTGGCCGGTCCGGCGCCGCCCGCGACAAAGAGAAAGTGAAAGGAAGGGAGACTCCGGCCGCGCGACCTCCGTTCCTCGCCGCCGCCGCCGGCGCCCCATCCATGGGCCCCCCGACCTCTCGCCAACTCCCCGGCCTTGAGGCCGGCGGGGGCGCGACGTGCGGGTTCAAACGCGTCTCTCGACCTCGCCGTGGGGGTCCGTGGACGGCGCCGGCTGGGGCGGCCCTCGGTCCGCTCGGGGAACCCCCGCCTCCACCCCCACCGGTCGGCCTCAGACCCTCGAAGCTCCAGCGCGCGACGCGAGCCCCCCGCCTCTCCCGCCGTTCGCGGTCTGGGCCTGTCTCCGCCGCGCAGGAGGAGCCGCGTCGAGGCCGGGCCGGGCTCGGCGCGCAGCCGGCTCGGGCCCGGGCGCGTGGACGGCCCGCCCGCCCCGCTGAGCACGAGCCTGGCGGGTCCCGTCACCGATGGCCCAAGACGGGTCCTGCGCCTTTTCAAGGGAGGGCGGGGACGGCTCAGGGACGGGCGCGACCGAAGGAAATTGGCGGCACCACTGTCCCGAGACACCGAATGTTAGGATTTTCGGAGGGAGCCAGCCCTGACACGTACAGGAGAAAGTCTCCTGAAAGAGTCTGAAGCCTCGAAGCACCGTTTGCACACTCTTTCCGTCCCGGCAATTAGGGCCACACATCTCCTCCTTCGGCTCTGGGTCCGTGCCGGAATGACTTCTAGCATGTCCCGATTCCTGGTCTTGGGTCTGGGGAACGCGTCTATGCTACTAATGAACGTCTTGGATAAGACACGTGTATGAGTCACCATGTCACAGACGGCTACCTTCCTACCTCACTACGGAAAATGGAGAAGCCAACGAAATATGAATTGGATACTCAATTGTCGACTTCATCCTCTTCCAAAAACAAATGTCTTAATTGAATCCTTCAGGGGTGGAAAAAGAGTATAATACAAAGTACAAGAGACTCCTGTGCAAACAACATTCTTTGTAAATTTTGAAAAATTTCGTTGGTACACCTGCTCGGTACGATCTGTAAAGACCCCCCTTTTTCAAAAATTTTTACAATTACTGCAAGTCAAAAATATCACACGATCGACATACATACAACAGAGTAAAGTAGCAGGGATGACATCCTCCGACCGTAAGAAATAAAGAAATGAATACATAAACTGACGCGGTCCAGAATCAACGTAGTACGAACTAGCAGTCAACGTCCTACACTTGAGAATGAACACCGAACACCCTAAAATAAGACCCTGGTTCCTACCTTTGGGCCCGGGGGGACGTAACCCTCACGTCTCAGAATCGGTGACCTGTTAATCCCTTCAGGGTATCCTCCGACCGCAAGAATAAAAGTAAAATGTCAAATTTTTTGGGATTCCGAATCCATTCATTGTAACGGGTCCAACATGTAAATGATTTATACTGACCATACATAAATTCCAAAACGTCAGATTATCTCCTCTAATTCTTACTTCTATTAACATTTAGTGTCTTCTCAGTCTGTACTGAATCATTGATTTGTCGTTGTCTCCTCGTCCTGAGTAACCCATCTCCCGCACCTTGGACGTCTTACCTGACACTTCTCTCAGTAGGAAAGTCAAACGGACTGACAACTTGTCACACAATTCTAGTCGGACACCTCCCAGAAAATACTGTTCGACTCTTTAAATTTGTAAAGAGACAACGTCTCGTTTCTCCTCTGGGACTGTAAGAAACTATTCCCCGAGGTTTACATTATCTTATTTTGAACCATCTTAGATTCAACCTGACGCCCACTTCTCTATTATAAACTCATCGTAACGACGCCCACCTTACCTTTTCCCGTAGGTAAACTAAACTAATGCCGAACTACACCTCATGTCTTACCTTTATCCCTCGTAAAACTATCCCTCCTATTACTAAAGTTAAAACTTAGAAGTCGAACACAACCGTCCTTGAGGATTATCTCGTCAGTTCGTCTGTCAATTTTACGTAATGACCTCTCCATTTCTATAGTTTTGGGTTCAATTATCAGAGTCCACAGTAAACAAATCTTCACTATCAACTCCGGAGTCATAGTCTACTTAAGCAGTAATAAGACTTAATTAGTATCGTCCAAATGTTTAATTATAGTGTGTCTCCCTTTACAGGAAAGTGGAGAAGTGCGTTAAACCTTGTACATTACGAACAACGATTATATGACCATAATTAGGTCATGTTTCTTAAACTGTGGACAAAGAGAGTAGAAAAATTTTAATAACACCTTCTTCTATACCCTTTCGTCTTGGTGGTTTTCTTCACTACTGGTCGCTAGAGTACTCTTCAGACCTACAATCAAGAGTACGGAGCCCTGTGGGTCAACCCTTGCGGTGTGGTCGAGGACCCTAGGCTGAAGGTAGGTGAATTATGGGAAAAAACGGACTTGATGATCTCGGTCAGGATCGATTGGTGCTTACCGATGGGTTTCCTTTGTAAACCACTTTCTAAAGTTAGGAATGTAGTGGACGATATAGACATTTCCCATAGAGTAGTTCGGTTGATGTCACTGCCTTACGGAAGTATGGACATTCACAAGAAAAAAACAATAGATGGATAACCTTTAAAGTCAATGTAAACAAGAAAATTTTGCGTAAAACCCAAAAAAACAAAAGAGATCTAAAAAAGAAAATTTTGTCACTTATAAGATTCTTAATTGAAACTTAAGTAAAAATATTGAAGAGTAACCCTATGGTCACCATACTTAAAAAAGAACAAACAAAAATTTTAACATTATCAACTGAAAAAGACTAAAATTTTACAGGACTTTTAGTATTCTTTAATGACCAATATCAAAAAAGAAAAAAATCACTTGATAAAATCCAAAAAAATTTTTAAAATGATTTAAATATACAAGACTCAAAAAAAATCCTATACGTATGAGATTAAGAAACACTCAAAGAAAACTAGTGAAATAACTCCATACCAACTGTATTTTTTCAACACTTCACTTCACTTTCAGTGAGTCAGTACAGGTTGAGACGTTAGTGTACTTGACATGTAAGGTACCTTAAGGGATCCGGTCTTACGACCTCACCCATCGGAAAGGGAAGAGGTCCCATAGAAGAGTTGGGTCCTTAACTTGGGTCCAGAGGACGTAACGTCAACCTAAGAAATGGTCGACTCGGTGTTCCCTTCGGGTTCTTATGACCTCCCCCCCATCGGATAGGGAAGAGGTCGTCTAAAAGGACTGGGTCATTAACCTGGTCCCAGAGGACGTAACGTCCACCCAAGAAATGGTTGACTCGATAGTCCCTTCGGGTCCTTCTGGTGGTCCCTTTAGATTTTTTTTTTTTTCGACATGTATAAATTACACATATTGAAACTACCCCAATCTGTTCATACGTGGGTACTTTGGTAATGATGTAGTGACGGCGTTTAGAATAGGCAATGGAGGTCTTCAAAAGAGAGTGGAAGAACAAATAATAATAATAATGACACTATTCTTGTGTTGTATTTTAGACGTAAGGATCTTGTGAAACTTCACACGTTGTATCATAACAATTGACGTCCGTACTAGGACAGGTCATCTAGAGATCCTGAATGAGTAGAATGTACTAAATTTGAAGTATGGGAAACTGATTATTAGTTGACGGAGTTATGATGGACCCTTGAACAATCTTTATGTTTAATAGTCCGGAGTGGGGTCTTAGTGGTTTTGTCTCAATAGACACAAATTGTATGAAGGTCCATTAAAACTTGGTACGTGTTCAAACTCTGGGTGACAAGATTATACTAGCATAGAAACCTTGGGGATGGTTTAAAAAGTGGTCAGGACAGTCATCTTCTTCTCCGTAAAATTATCGGTGTATCCAGACCCAAAGTGGACGAAAAACACAAAAACGGTTATGTTCAAATAAAGGGATAAACTTGCTTTCATTAAGGTCATTCAAGACCAAGATAATTAAGGTCATTCAAGAAACCACGGACAATACATGTGACTTCATCTATGACATCCACGTACTAAAGTAACAAGTGGAATGTCATTGGAACTTCGTCAAACGTCCCCTGTACCCCTCTCGCTCCCATATCTTTAATAGAAGTAAACACCCATACCTTCGAATTCTCTCGATTCAGTGGACGGGTCAGAGTGTCGATCATTCATCATCTGGACATAAGTCGAGGTTCCCGGTAGGAGGATGACTCTATTGGACCCTGTAAAGAAATTAGGGGTAGAAGTCGACAAGAAAGGAGACGAATTGAAAACATGATAATACGGTCATCAAAAGTTGTCTCAACGTCTTATCTTAGTGGACAATTAACAATTTTACCGTTTAAAATACAATATTTATAAAATGGTGTCAATTTTTTTTTTGGTATTCTAGTGGATCCTTCGACAAAATTGTATCTGAAAAAGTCTTACGGTGGACTTCTCTAAATCACCCCCGACACTATTCCAGAGTCAAGTGCAGTCAAGTAAACGAATCAGGTTGAGAAACGTTGGGGTACCTGACGTCGTGTGGTCCGAAGGGACAGGTAGTGGTTGAGGGTCTCGGACGAGTTTAAGTACAGGTAGCTCAGTCACTACGGTAGGTTGGTAGAGTAGGAGACAGTAGGGGAAGAGGACGGAAGCTAGAAAGGGCCGTAGTCCCAGAAAAGGTCACTCAGTCAAGAAACGTAGTCCACCGGTTTCATAACCTCGAAGTCGAAGTCGTAGTCAGGAAGGTCACTTATAAGTCTTGACTAAAGGAAATCCTAACTGATCAAACTGGAGGAACGTCAGGTGCCCTGAGAGTTCTCGGAAGTAGTTGTAGTGTCAAGTTTTCGTAGTTAAGAAGCCGTGAGGCGAAAGAAATCCAGGTTGAGAGTGTAGGTATGTACTGCTGACCTTTTGTATCGGAACTGATCTACTTGGAAACAACCGTTTCTTTACAGAGACGAAAAATTATATAACAGATCCAACCAGTATCGAAAAGAAGGTTTCTCGCTCGTAGAAAATTAAAGTACCGACGTCAGTGGTAGACGTCACTAAACTTCGGGTTCTTTTATTTCAGACAGGGACAAAGGTGACAAAGGGGTAGATAAACGGTACTTCACTACCCTGGTCTACGGTACTAGAATCTAAAGACTTACAACTTAAAATTCGATCGAAAAGGGTGAGATGAGAAAGTGATCCCAGACCCGCACACATATGAAAACCAACCATAATGACCGGGTACGATAAGTTAATGGTCAATTGATATTTGACAGAATTTTACAAACGAATGACAACGGGAATAGTAATAAAGTGAACTTGTCAATCAATAGTCAATTTGTAGTAGTTTGTATGAATAACTTATGGATGACACACGATCCGTGGTAAGACTCGTGTCTCCTATATCGTCACTTGTTCCATTAGTTTTTATAGACGAGAGTTCTGTCCCCTTTTGGTCATTATTTACCTACGGTACTTGTTCTTGTTTCTTGACATCCTTACATCTATCGTCTCAACCCCAACAAAATAAATCACAACTAAAGAGAGAAACTATACTACTGTAAACGTGTCTTATGGACTTCCCTAACTCGAGACACCTATATCCCCTTCTTGTAAGGTCCGTCTCCCTTTTCGTTCATATATCGGAACCTCACCCTTACGGGAACCGTCAAGTTCCCCGTTGATTAGTCATTCCTCCGATAGTGACGTCCAGTTGACTTTCTAATATTCCGGCAGTCGATCCCATTACTCTACACTCTACCTCCGCCACTTCTCCCTAGCTGACACTTACGTAAAACCTCCTTCTTGGATGACCCACACCGACGAGATCTTTCCCCCGAAACAGAGTCTCAAAGGGCGATACGGTTCATACCACGGATCTGTGTCAGATGTCAGACAAAGGAGAATGAAGAAGACTGCGATAATCTGTAATACTCATATAACAAAAAAATAAACGTACAGAGGTCGTTTTGGGAGGTCAAGATCCTTCTCTAAATCACCTAACCTACAACCCTCACAAATCACAAATTTCCTCTTTCGCGTCTAAGAGGGTAGAGATGGATGTCTAAAATATAGACAAGAAGACTTTCTTGTAAAAGAAACTCTGTATTACTTTAGGCCCAAATTTACAAGGAAAAAACTTCCCTTTTGTTTTCTAACATCTTCAAATTTGTCAGTCAAATATTCGTTCCCAATACAAATACAATGTCATCGTTAAATTCCAAATTTCCCTATCTACCGGTAAATTGACGAATACAGGAAGATCGGACTTCAACGAACCGTCAGTCACTTAGGGAAATGACTCTTTCTTGCTTGTACCGTCTTAACACTAATTTCTGAGTTCACACCAGAAAGAGTAGACGTCTTCGTGTCTTGTCATTTACTACCTCCTCAGTCCGTGAGTTGAATCACAGAATCCTCTGGACTCCTAAGATGTCTCACGATTTGAAACACGTGAAAGACTAGGAACCTAAAGACACATAAAAAACCAAACATAAATATGACCCCGAAAATCCGTTTTGGAAAGAGTGAACGTTTTATAGAGGGAGAAACATGACTATTTTTATTTATCATGGCGTTTCGTCACAAAGAATTAGTAACCAACCCAGAACTACAATGGACTCAAAGAATCCAGACTCCACCTTGTCCACATCACCATAACATTAAACCTCAGTCATATGTTATCTCTTCATTCCACCGGTCACCCTGTCCTCCTTTTACTCTTCAGGTCACACTGTAACTTCATGGGGCATTGTCAAAGGTAGAACTGATGCCACGAATTTTTTTTAGAATGATTCAATTGAAATATGTATCAGATATCAAAATACTATGACATTCAATTCTTACCCATTTGTCATTAAGAATAACACTTTTGAGTATTATTTTACCTTCCTAAAACAAGAATTAGAAGTTCAAACTTTATACTTTTACTTCGAAATAATAACCACTCGCTTCAGCGTGAAACCCGGGCCAGGGAAGTCTTGAGAGATCAGTTCACTTCCTTGTCCTCAGCTTAATTCCTTCCATAGTTTGCTCACACCTACGACCCTTCACGTCGCTGTCATCACTGTGCCTTACTACACTATCGTCTGCACAGTCCCACGACGTCGCCCTACCTTTCGGTCTCCCTCTCGATTTCTCTCGTAAAAAAATTTTGGGAACTATGTCTATTTACGTCAATGAAATGGGAAAGTCCTGTGAGATGTGTACGTAGAGCTGCGAGAGAGGACGAGTTTAGTCCAATAACGGGGGGGTGAGAGACGGAGCGGGGGGTAAGAGGGTCACTCGTCAAGATCTCGATTGTCACGGACCGACGGGACACCCACATCTTTGTTCCTAGCTCTACTGTCGTCTCACTGACTCCGTGGGGCACCACAGGAATCGTGAGTCGAGACACCTCCTGTCTCCTTTCCCCAGTCGGGCAGCCTTCCTTCCCCCTCTTCCCCCTGTCTACCGTCGTGTCTTACAGGGGTCGAGGACTGTTCCTCCACGCCCCCCCCCTTCCTTTTTCTCCGAATACTTTCGGAGTAGAAATTCACCCGAGGATGGAGTGGACGATTGTGGGTCGAGAGAAATCGTCCAATCCCCGTACACTATTTTTCCATAGTTTAAAATGTTACTCCATTTTTTAAATTTATGTCTACGTGAAGGGGAATTTACACTAGTGAATTACGATCACTTGATTCAGGTGTAAGACACTCAAATATCCCATTAAAATCCCGAAGGGCCCACCAAGTCACCCATTTCTTAGACGGACGTTACGTCCTCTACGTACCCAAGACAGGGACCCAGTCCTTCTAGGGGACCTCCTCCCGTACCGTTGGGTGAGGTCATAAGAACGGACCTCTTAGGGTACCTGTCTCCTCGGACCGTCCGATGCCAGGTACCCCAGTGTTGCTCAGCCGGTGCAGACTCGTTGACTCGTACGTGCGTACTCCACTAAAATTGTTGGGCTCTTTAGGTTCCTCTATTTGAACAAGTGTGTTTATTAATAACTTAAGAAATTTATTAGTCTACAGTCCGTGAACGATTGACGATCTCATTACTTATTTTATTTAAACCTCGAATTTGAGACAATTCGTTCGAGTATTCGATTCTTCTTTAAAGAAGTCCACACAAACCTAGATAGATGAGTAAAAGTCACCTTTGAGTGTCTTTGAGGAGACTCTGAGTTGATGGATACGACTACAGAGGGTTTAGAAATAAAGTCCGTATCAGGACTCGAAGTCTTAGGGTGACCTACAGATGAACCTACAGGACTTCACCGGATCTTGAATTGTATGGGCTTTCACTTACCTACCTTACGGTCGTAAGTCAACAGGTTCGTTCTTTATACGAGGTACGAATTGAGAGAAATGGGAGTGGATCGAGTCGACCATTTGTTAGGTGGTCGTTACGTCCTCTGGGGTCAAGTTAAGGACCCAGTCCTTGTAGGCGACCTCTTCCCGATCCGATGGGTGAGGTCATAAGAACCCGAAGGGACCACCGAGTCTACCATTTCTTAGAAGGACGTTATGTCCTCAGGACCCAAGGTAGGGACCCAACCCTTCTAGGAGACCTCCTCCCATACCCTTGGGTTAGGTCATAAGAACGGACTTCATAGGGATACTTGGTTTCTCGGACCACCCGACGTCAGGTACCCCAGCGTCTCTCTGTCTGTCCTGACTTACTCGTTCGTGTCGTGTCGTCATGCCCCGTCTCAAGACAGACCAGAACGAGACATTAGAGAGTTTCTAGATACGGAAGTCAGACTACGGGGTGCTGGAAAAACGAGTCCGGTAGTAAGGAAGAGTGCCTCAGGGACGTCGGACGAGGACTGGACACAATCACACTAGTAAATGTTCTCGAAACGACAGAAGGAGTGAGTGTGGAGTCGGTTGGGTCTTAAAGGAATTCCATGGGATGACGGGAGTCCTATTTAATCTAGATAAATCGACACTGACTAAAGACGGGAGAGGCTGGTCTTGTGTGTGTGTACACGTATGTGCACCAAGTTGACGAACGAGGCGAACCTTGTAGAGGACACACGGACCCACCATCAAGGGGTAGGAAATTTCGGACAGATGAGGTTCTATACGGTAGAGAGAGAGGGTGTCATCCAAATCTAATTCACATAGGAATCATGGACCGTGAACTCACGAGTTCTCTTCGAATTTACTTATTTATCTACCAGTTAGTCAACTAATAAAATAACAGACGAAAAGGAAAGCTTCTAAGTTTTCGTCACCATCCATCGAACTTTCCGTACATCTCTCACCCCCAATCCTTAATACCTAAAACTTTTCGACAGAAGACGTTATATCCACCCTCGAAACACCCAGCACCCATCCCGATCCCGGACCTTCTCCCTCTCTTCGTCCTGACCCCTCAGTTCTGACCACCAAGATTTCATTCTCTGCGAGACAGAGAACGAGGTCCCAGGACTCTTTAAAAAACTCCAACGACTGTCACATAAACGACGACCAACATATCCAACAACTGAATTTTACTTTCTGAAAAGTGAATTTGATTCTTGTTTCCTCGAAACAAGGTCGTCGATTTTACACGTATTGTGTCACGTAACCAAGAATTGAGGAAACACCAAGCTCCGGAGAAATTCGTAGACTGCTAAGAAAGGAGGTTTTTTTCCCTTCCAAAATCTGTATCTTAAGACACCATGTCCTTTTCTTTCGAAAGAAGAAAGACGGGAAAGTCTCTAATACCGTCATTAGGGAATTGATTCCACTTAAGAAACCTTTTTGCAACAACATGAATCAAAAATTGAATTCATTTCTTCCCAATTAACTATTAATTTATATCTACACTGGTAATTCCCTGAACCATTAAAATATATCATTACACATTCTCACTTCTTTATTAAATTAATATTCTACCATTTGAACTTTACGTTGGTAGTAAATAACAAAAGACTTGTTCCTAGTATTTATATGTTCATAATTTCATGGCTCTTGAGAACTATACAATTATGAGGTACAAATCTTTGGAATACGGTGCACATGAACGACAAGTTTTATGTCAGAGGTTGGTCGTCGTACTAGTGACCCCTTAAACAATCCTCACGTACAAGAGCCCGGGTGGGTATCTCGACGACCTAGACTCAGAGACCCCCTCTCCCGACCTTATTGTTCGGGAAGTCCACTAAGACACCACGTGACTTCAGACTTTTCGTATGAATCCTGGTCTGTAATTATTATGTTCGTAGAGATCTTCATCCGTGAAACATGAAAATTAGTATATCATTAACCTCACTTACGATTATTTTAATTTTGTCACCGACAATAAACAACTTACAGTATAACTCCCGGCACCCGAAAATGTGCGTAATGGAATACATTAGAAGGGTTCCTGGGAAGATAAGTCGACCGTAATTTAGTCAGTCGCTTACAACTAATCGTGGATGTAACACGGTAAGTAACGAGACTTGCCACCTTTCTGTCGTCATTCGTTCTGTCTACGCCAGACAGGAGAATCTTAAATACAGAGTTATCTTCTCTGACTGTCTTTCGTTCGCTTACTATGTCAAAATCTAGGGTACATACTGTGGACGACACTTCTTTCATTCTGTCTCATTTCCGAACGAACCTTCAATGGCAAACTCGTCTCTAACATTTATTATCCTTCCTCACTCGATACTTCTCCAAACTCCCTTCTCATAAAGTCTAAGAATACGGTCACAAAAAGTGTCTCTGTCCTGAGTCTTTCCAATTCATGTGTCGATTATTCACGACCTCGATCCAAGACTCTGGGTTTATAGACTGAGGTCCATGTAGAAATATTATTTAATCCTATAAACGATTGAAAGAAGAAGAAAGACCATCAAATGTGAAAGATATTAAAGAAATTCGTCGTACACTTAAAAATTTTACATATATCTTTCAGAGAAGATTGACATAAACGTACTGACATATGTCTCTTTACCGTTGGGTGAGGTCACAAGAACGACCTCTTAGGGTCCTTACCCCCTCGGACCACCCGACAGCAGAGACCCCAACGTGTCTCAGCCTGTGCTGACTTCGCTGAATCGTCGTCGTCGTCGTCGTCGTATGGACAGTAATACATGGGTTAGTCCTAGACTTAAATAATTATTAAGACTTACTATCAGAAATTTTACATCTCTATATTTAACTTGAGAGGTTATGACATAAGAGACATGTTAACCTAAAACTCAGTTCTGAACAAAAATCTCATTATTAGTTTCCGGATTTATCTTCAACATGAATTTTCAAAGTCATTCACGTTTATGTCACCAGATCCCAACATCATCTCTACTTCAGTGGTCATTGTAACTACAATGTACAAAGTTTGTCATAAAACCGTCGTTGATCAGTAAGTACTTCCACTAACGTCACAAGTAAAACTACTAAGAAAAATTTATCCTTTGTTATTAATATCCGGAATTTGTCAGATCCACAGTAGATAGTAATCATTATTACAATTCTTAGTATAGTCTACATACCAAGAAAAACGACAACTTTGATACACAATCTATCATTTCTTACTTGTCATCTCGTCTCTAAGTATCACCTGTGATTTTCTGTTTTGATCCCGAATTGTTTACTTGGACAGAAGACATGACCAAACATTCTTATTCAATGTATGTCCAGTCCTACTCAACCTTAACTATGGTCACTACCTAACTCCTTTTTCTATGTTTCGTAAGTCTGAATCTTTAACACCAGTCACACGCCGATACATCTTCGTGCATCGTGCTTCCAACTTGCATTTGTAAGACTCGTCCTCACGTCGGTCACATCTGCTCCGGTTCCTAGTAAAGGCAAACCGACGAGACTTCTACCTAGCATTGATGACCACAAAATGTAGAACAATCAAAAATGGTCTGATCACATAATGATATATAGTCTTTAAGTTCTTGGTCACTTGTTTCGATATAAGAGAGTCTTACGAGTTGGTGACTGTATACAAATGAGTCAATATCTTTTAGTAAAATAAAATCTCTTGACAAATACGACTCAGGCGTGTAAATAAAGTCACAAAGATTGAATAAACAACAACCGTCATAACCCAAAGACAACGACGTGTCCGAAAAGAGAGGAACACCACCCGTTCTCGATGAGAGACCAACTCTGCGCACTCGAAGAGTAACGTCGTCGAGGAGAACGACACCTCGCACCCGAGGTCCGTGAACCCGCAGTCGCCGACGCCGGACGCCCGAGGTCCCGTGTCTGAGCCATCAACATCGTGTGACCGAATCAACGAGACGTCATGCATCTTAGAAGGGCCTGGTCCCTAGTTTGGGCACAGAGGACGTAACCGTCCGTCTAAGAAACGGTGACTGGGTGATCCCTTCGGAAATGGAGTAAAAGTAACAGTTTTTAATTGATCACTTGAGTCTTAGAGAAGGGAACGAAATCAACTTTGGTATCCGAATAAAGACTGAACTGAGACATCGTGTGAACGTCCATGATTTTAGTACTGAGGAAAACGATCAGGATTGAAAACGCAGGAGTCAACAAGGTGTCTATAAATGACTCATGGAGGAGGAGGTCCGTGTCATGATCGGACCCGTGGACTCTGTGTAGTCCGTCGTATCGTCCGTCATTCGGTCTCACATGTAATCGCCGACTACTCACCACGTCTTTGTCCCCTCACGTCCGACCCATGTCCATCGATTGACCCACCAGTCACTCTGCCACACTGGCGAATTCAGACACTCCCCTCCGGAGTAATTCTTCCACCATCGACTTGTCTAAATTCCTCCATTTCCTCAATCGGGTAGTCTATCAACTGGCGTCGGGTGACCCCCGACCTACTACTTCGACCTCTCCTAGTCTTGAGTCTAGGATAGAGTAGTCGCTCTCACGGTTCTCTCACTCACATCTCTTCCCTTCTACTGGTTTCCGATTCGGGACCTTGGCTTTTTCTCCTCTGTCACTCCGTCCTCCTCTCGTCTCACACCCGGGACCCTCCGTCTCGTGTCTGTCGTGGTCCTCGTCTCCCGCCGGTCCGATCGGCGCACCCGCGTCACTCGGTTCCTCTCCGCCGTCCGTGCGCCTGCTCGAGAGACTCGTCGGAGTCAAGTCAGGAGTCCTCGTCTTCCGACCGACCCACACTCTCCTGCCTCCACAAACCCATTAACAAGTTACTAATACATTCAGAAAGTGGAATTACTTCCATTCCTTCTCCACCTCTTTCTTACCCTTTTCTCCTTAATCTCATATCCATCGACACTTTACCTCACGATCAACTGAGTCTTTCTTTCATTTCAGCAGTGAGTCAGCACAGGCTGAGAAACACTGGGGTACCTGACGTCGGGTGGTCCGAGGAGTCAGGTACCCTAAGAGGTCCGTTCTTATGACCTCACCCAACGGAAAAGGAAGAGTCCCCCTAGAAGGGCTGGGTCCCTAGCTTGGGCCCAGAGGGCGTAACCTCCGTCTGCGAAATTGCAGACTCGGTGGTCCATTCTTTTTTCATTCCAGCTATCTTTAAACTAAAAAAAAATTATCTACCCCTTTATTACACATACTTACAACCACCCTTAGAAGTCACCTATCGATTTCTGACTGCGTCCACTCTCCCTATTCGTCACCTCGTTAGAAGGGTCTGGTAACCTTATCCCAGATCACTCGTCTCGTCTCCAACCGTGTAATTTCAAGACTTTTGTCCGTTTTGGTGTTTCCAATCTACAATCACTCACTCATCCACATCACTATATTTAAGATGGAGGAAAAAAAAAAAGAAGAAAGGAAAACAAAAGTCAACTTGTCTTTCACTCCAGTAGCCACATCTCACCACTACCCCCTCATTTTCACCCCCAAGTTCCTCTCTCCTCTTTTCACTTTCGGTGAGTCAACACAGACTGAGAATGTCAGGTACCTTAAAAGGTCCGGTCTTATGACCTCACCCATCCGAAAGGGAAGAGGTCCCTTAGAAGGGTTGGGTCCCTAGCTTGGATCCCGAGGGCGTAACATCCTCCTAAGAAATGGTCGACTCGGTGGTCCCTTCGGGTTCTTATGACTTCACCCATCGGATAGGGAAGAGGTCCCCTAGAATGGTTGGGTCCTTAGCTTGGTCCCAGAGGACGTAACGTCCGCCTGAGAAATGGTTGACTCGATATTTATAACCACTTCTCGTACACCTTAATCCCACAACTCACACTGGTGGACCGTCTACTGCCTGGGCGAAAACTCCCAGTACTAGTTCTTAAATTCCACTCCTGGTCAGTCGTACCACGTAAAAAAGAGGGCGTCACAAGTCGTCCTTAGGACATCTCGTCACACATCTCAACCTATATCGGGTCCAACTGTCAAGTGGACTAATTCATACTGTTTTCTTCTCAACATCCTCTCGCCTCGACAGGTCTCAGACGTACACTTTCACTAATAAGACCAGCCGACACCTTAAGTATGCCTACTCCTCCCGTTACTCCCGTACCACCCGGAGTGGGACCTCAGGGTGAACTGAGGAATTCAGACAGACATCTTTCGGAAGGACCTGAAACACCAGAGGACCGGACGAACCAGAGCCTAAGCGGATGACACGACTTCGGGGTTCTGAGAGGATTGGACCGAGTCGTCCGGAACGACAGACAGGGAGACAGGACCGTTTCGTTCTTATTTCGTCAGAGCTATCATTGCGACAGGAAACACAAGAGACACTTTAACATTGAGTACATCCGGAAACTTTCTTGACACGACAAATTCTCTTTATTTCTACAAGTAATCAGGGAAAATACTCATTTTGATCCTCTAGGACAGAGTACCTTCGTTTAATGTTGACGAGACCTTTAGAAATTTTTATTACAGTTAAAATGCACATTTATACATAGTTCGTCGTTCGGCTACGGAGAAGAGAAACGGTTACTAGTGTCAAATGAATGTCTGACAATCGTCTATTTTCTGTTTAAAAAGTTTCCGTTTGACACAGTTTACTCACAATAGTTCTTCCCGTATATTTCTATCACTACACGAAGTCCTTCATTCTTTTTTAGATGAGGAAACAACTCTCAATTTTGGTTGTGTAAGTCTACTAAAATTGTTTCAGTCGTAAACTAGTGAAAATTATTTGTCCGAATGATTACTTACTGTACTGGTTCCTGTACTCTCTTTTCTGACAATGACAAAACAATAGGTACTATAGTCTTCACCACGAGTTTTTCTCTTTAACGACATCTAGTGGCACAGTAGCCCCGAAGGGAACGCCGAGTCGACCATTTCTTAGACGGGTGTTTCGCTCTCTGGACCCAAGCTAGGGACCCAACCCTTCTAGGGGACCTCTTCCCTTTCCGATGGGTGAGGTCATAAGACCGGACCTCTTAAGGTACCTGACAGATCGGGTGCCCCAGCGTTTCTCAGTCTGTGATGACTCGGCGAAAGGGAAAGTGACAGTAGTTTCGATCCTTCGATCAAAAGACACTCTCTACACCCACCCCGTATGTACACTCTAGCGTTGTCGATCACCCGGAACATGGACAACCCTGTTTGGACGGGGGGGAGTTCTTAAACTTTTAATTTTATACCTTCTCGGAAAATTATCAACTTGATAACCTCAGTTGAATCTTTAGCACGAAGACTCGTTCATATACCTTTCGATAGTCCTCCTCTGTGTTGTTCCAAAGAGGACATGGGTCCTCCGATACGACCTCAACACAATTTGGATAATTCCTTCCTCATAGCTTCACAACTAGTCAGAACATAGGAGTCGGGGTCTTTTTCTTCACAGCATACACGTTTCTATCCGTCAAGGGTACATCCACTGCGCCACACAGTAGTTAAACTATGAACTCAACGTTCTGATAGAGATCCCATTTATACCGACGTCTGCCAATTTTGGTCATGTACTAGCTGTAAAGTTCAAGGTAATCGTTCTAGTAGACAATGAATTCTATCTACACAGTTTGATTAGTACCAGACTACGGCAAGTTATAAGTTAACGACTACGGAAAAACAATCCTAAAAATACGAGTAGTCCGTTCGACTAAATATCACTATCGAGTGTAAATAATTTATCTTCAATGGTCAATGAGCAAATGTGTAAAATACATATAATCGAGTAAATTAGGAGTATTCTCGGTGCACTCTATCTATAGGAACAATAGGGGGACATGTCTCTGTGTGTCTCATTAAACGGATTACCGTCTTGACCCTAAGTCTAACTCGACAGACGGAGTTCTGACAGAAAATGGACGATCTTGGTGCACGACATGATAGACCCGAAGAGTACATTTGGACGGGAGATCCCCTTGTTGTGTCATTAGGGTATAAGAACACCAATACAAAACAGAAGACAATTTTACTAAAGGACTACCACTTATTGTGTCACGGAAGACCAATACTGAACCGTCTGCCGGTCGAGGACCTGACCCGTCGGAGTGACTCCGTAAGTGGTCATTCATAAACCACCGGTCCTAAAGGGTCAACAGAAGACCGACGGAGTCATTCTCTCGAAACGTCTCAACCTCAGGACCACGGTTAGGGTCTCTAAAACTAAATTAACGAGACCCTACTCCGGATACTTAGACAAGAAATTTTTTTTTTTTTTAAAGTGACCACTAACACCACGGGTAGTTTTAAACTTTTGATGACGAAGTCTACTGTGTACTGAGAAACAGTTAAACAAATTGTTGGATCAAATTTAGATTCCGTGTCGTTTTCCTTGTTAAAGTGAATCATTCGAAACCGTCTTCAAATTACTACCAAGACTACTCGATTTAGATTTCTAGTCAATTTTTATACTTTAGAACTACGGACCCTGGTTTACCATAACCGAAATTCTACACATCGCCTCACCAAACCTAAAATCCGGAACTCGACCTGTAGGTCCGACCCCTATCTACGGGACAGACAACGTGTCGACCCGTGTACACCCGTCGGACGAGTCCGAGAGGCCATGACGTGAGGAGGAAACGGCCTCCCCCTACTATCGAGGTATGACATTAGGTATGTTTCAGGGCTCGAGTCTTGGAAGATAAACCAATCACAAGTCATTTGCGATCGTGAACAACGGTAAATTCACAAAAAGGTCGACCCCTATAGAAACCACTCGGATTAAGGGAGAGACTGGTCCACAAAACGAACGAGGTCGTACAGAGAAATCTCACCGACGACTCCCACTTCTGAAATAAACCAGAGGTGTGTGTCGGAATTGTCGTCTGACCCTGGAAATATTTGTAATAAGAACTTGGTGGACTCAATTGGTCGTATCGTCAACTCGTTAATCGAATCATAATTTAGAATTTCTATAAATTTTTTACAAAAAGTCGATCATATTTGACCCTTAGTTTCCAGTCAAAATATCACTAAAAAAATTTCGTAGACTCGCTTTTGTTTAAGAGTAAAATGAAAAAAGTCAAAGTGACTTGAAGACCGGACCTAAAAGAGTCCAAGATTAAACACATTCCAACACGAAATAATTGTCGAAAATTTTCTCATACCTTCTACATAAAGATCTCAAAGAACCCTAAAAGAAAATTCCCGATATATTCTATGACTTCCTCAAGCTTAAGAGGCAAACCTGTATAAATTCCGAGGGATTAATTCCCTAGTCCGAAAGAAAAAGACATAAGAAATCTGGACATCTATATTTTAATCTTCTTTTACATCGTATATCCGTACGTAACTCATTCTTTTACCCGAGAACTAAGTTCAGGACCGAAAGTGGCGAATACCTGAGGTACTAAAGACCGTTTAAAGATTTCAAGAGATAAGTTAAAGAAGTAGACATTCTCCGGACTATTATAATGGATTAATTACCCCAACATTACTTATAATTTAATACAGTTGATATACAACTCCGTGAACTCTCATATCGAACAATAACAAGTTAGGGATTCAGCACAGATAGAGAAACGATGGGGTCTCTGACACATCGCCCGCTCCGAGGAGACAGGAGGAAACAGAGGACCTCAAACGAGTTTAAGTACAGGTAACTCAGTCACTACGATAGACTGGTAGAGTAGGAGACGGTGAGGGAAGAGGAAAGTGGAAGTTAGAAAGGGTCGGAATCTCGGAAAAGGTCACTGAGTCGAGAAGCGTAGTCCACCGGTTTCACAACCTCGAAGTCGTTGTCAGGAAGGTTCCTTATAAGTCCCGACTAAAGGAAATCCTAACTGACCAAAAGAAGAACGTCAGGTCCCCTAAGAGTTCAGAAGAGGTCGTGTTAAGTTTTCGTATTCTTCCACGGACAACGTATTTGGAAAATTCGTAACTACTAAAACTACTTTTACTACTGTAGGTGGGTTTTGTAGACTTGTTTTTTCTTTTGATCTTATTTTTATAAAATCGTAGAATTTAAAAAGAGCATTTGACAAACCCTTTTTTAAAATTAATTTTTATTAATACCCGGAATCGGATACTTTTTTATAAATTAAGAAAATTACATTATGAAATACATCATTCCAATTAAGGATGTAGGATACCCTACCGAATTAAGGTATCGTGTTCGACCTTAGTTCTAACGGCCCTCTTTATAGTTATTGGAGTCTATACGTCTACTATGGTGGGAATACCGTCTTAATACCTTAATTTTTCGGAGAACTACTTTCACTTTCTCCTCTCACTTTTTCAACCGAATTTCGAGTTGTAAGTCTTTTGCTTCTAGTACCGTAGACCAGGGTAGTGAAGTACCCTTTATCTACCCCTTTGTCACAGTCTGAAATAAAAACCCCCCGAGGTTTTACTGACGTCTACCACTAATGTCGGTACTTTGATTTTCTACGAATGAGGAACCTTCCATTCAATACTGGTTGGATCTGTCGTATAATTTTTTCGTCTCTATAATGAAACGGTTGTTTCCAGGTAGATCAGTTCCGATACCAAATAGGTCACCAGTACATACCTACACTCTCAATCTGACACTTCTTTCGACTCACGGCTTCTTAACTACGAAAACTTGACACCACAACTTCTCCTGAGAATTCTCAGGGAACCTGACGTTCCTCTAGGTTGGTCAGGTAAGATTTCCTCTAGTCAGGACCCACAAGAAACCTTCCTGACTACGATTTTGACTTTGAGGTCATGAAACCGGTGGAGTACACTTCTCGACTGAGTAACCTTTTCTGAGACTACGGCCCTCCCTAACCCCCGTCCTCCTCTTCCCCTGCTGTCTCCTATTCTACCGACCTACCGTAGCGGTTGAGCTACCTGTACTCAAACCCACTTGAGGTCCTCGACCACTACCTATCCCTCCGGACCGTACGACGCTAAGTACTCCAGTGTTCCTCAGTCTGCGTTGACTTGACGTGACTACCCTACCGAATAGACAGTACAAATCAACCATCAGCCTAAATCGTCTCTTCGACTTCTACAAAAACCTCAACATAAAGATGTAATGTAAGAAAAGGAAACAATTTTTTTTACAAAAATAAAAAAAAAGGAAACAATTTTTTTTACAAAAATTAGACTGTTTTAAACACTAGGGGATAGTCTTTTGGACCTAAGTTCACAGACACGACGGTAAGTAGTCCCTTCCGTCCAGTGGACCGACACTCTTGGAGAAGAGGAAATAGACGTTTTCATCTTATTCTATGACATAGAGTGTGTAAACACACTCTTTATTTCAACGGAGGATTACCCCGAAAGATGAGGGAGACAAGACGTGTCATCTTTATTTTACACTCGATGGCTACATTAAAATTCAAAAGATCATCGGTGTAATTTATTTCTTTACTTTAATCAAAATTATATAAAATAAATTAGACCATACAGATTTTATAATAGTGAGGTTGTACAATTATACTTTTAATAATTATCCTAATAAGAAAAGTAACAGTCAGAAACTCTAGACCACACATTAAATATGAATCTCGTGTAGAGTTGAACTTGATCGTTGTAAAGTTCACGAGTCCTCGGTGTAAGACGATCACCAATAGTCAGGTCTAGACCTTATGTCTAATGACCAGGGTAGGGACTCGTGGAACTCCGACGGAACCGGAGTTCGTCGGAATAAGAACTTTGACACACGTGGAGACCTGTTTACTCGGACTGTAAAGAAAGACGTAGTTGGACCTAATCATAGAAACAGGGACCCTTCTGTCCGAGGACGGGAATCGGAAGATCGACTGGGTGTACTCGTGAACGAGACCTATACAGTGCACCTATACTACAACCGGCTCCCGCTCTCTGTTGGTCCTTAAGGACTCTTACTATTTGGAAAACTTGGTATTGGTAGTCTTAAGGTCCCGTCCTCGACTTCAAGTCCTGTCCTAGTCCGAAGGATTATGGGAAGTAAGAACGGAGAATAGACAGGATAAACGGAAGAAAGGGTGTAAAATCTCTAAATAGACCACAGGGACCCTTTTGTCGTTTATGGTCGTCAGACGATTTCTTAAGTCGAAAGGGGTGGAGACGAGTCATAACTAATCGTTCCATCGGGAAGGAAGGGTTTGTAATTGAAAATTTTTTCTGTAAGTCTTACAAAACCTCCGGTCCTTTAAACCTCTTTTCTTTATGAGTGTAGATACGAAAAAAAAAAAAATTCCCAAAACATGACGACAAAAAGTGGGTTTAAACCCCTCTTTACATCATCTCCTCACAATGGGGTTATCGACATACATTGCCATTTTTCTACATCTCTTATCCCGCGGGTCCACATGAGTAGGTCGTTTTTTCAGACGAGTCTACAGTCGAAGAGTCCTTCTTCAGGATGGGACTAGTGAGAATGGATTTTATCGGGGGTCGGACGTCGTGAGAGAGCGCGATGTCAAAAAACAGACAAAACATCTATAGTAAATAATGATTGATTTTAAGAAACTGAAGGGTTTATCTTATATTCGAGGTATTCTCATACTTGAAACAAAACAAATAGGGACGCAGGGGGTTGAGGATTATATTACGAACCGACAACGTTCACTTTTCACTTTCACAATCAGAGAGTCAGGACAGGTTGAGAAACGCTGGGGTACCTGACATCGGGTGGTCCGAAGAGGTAGGTACCGTAAAAGACCGTTCTTATGACGTGACCCAACGGTAAAGGAAGAGGTCCCCTAGAAGGGCTGAGTCCCTAGCTTGGGTCCAGAGGACGTAATGTCCGTCTGAGATGGAAGAGTCGGTGGTCCCTTCGACCGATAACTTAGTTACTTATTTATTCACTTTCCTTTATGACATACATGACTTTTAAAATTTTAATCAAAGGATCCTCTTCAGATGGGACTGGTAACAAAGAGACTGGTCACATACACTATTCAAACTTAAAAGTCTGGATTAGAGTCACCATCCTTAAGACCACAAATAAGATCCAGTTAACATATCTATTTAAAAGTGACGAAAATCTATCAGGTCCCGAACGTCTCCCCTCTTCTTATCACACATTACTTCAGCATTTTCCCCCTCGACTAGACATGGCCACTTTTAAAGTCTAATGTATCCCATTATCTTACCTTCTCCCCCGTAACCCTATCCCTTAACCCGACTTCTAAAAAATGTCAAGTCGACGACAAATACAGACTCCAAAAACCCGTTCTTTCAACCACTTATTCTTCGAATCCCTTTTCCACCCTCTCTCAGTATTGGTCTTTCTAATCATAACAAACCTCCTCCCCAACCGATATATCTGAACACGGGGTTTTCGGTGTTTACCATGAAGACAACAGAAATAAATATTGTTCGAAATAAATTGTAGAATTAATTAATTAGGAGCCACCAAGAAAACCGAATGGAGAACACGCGAACGTGGTCGAACTACAGTGACCGATATGAAGTACCGGGAACCCTAATACCAGGACACTCGTGTCTGCGTAGTATGAGACGTGCCCGGTCTTCAAGACAACTTTGAGGACCAGACAGGGTCCTCGTGGGACGGGTATTTTTGATTAGGTCCGTACAACTCTTGAGAGTTTATAATAATTCATGACAAATATAACGTAAGTTCATTTGAAAATCGTTTTCTTTATTTAAGTCTAAATGGTCGGAAATGACAAGGAACAAGATGAAGAAATTTACTCTTTTAGATAACAACATACATTTACGTAGTTGAAAAAATGCATGATACTTATTTAACAAACCAAACACTTATATAAATTCTTATTGTTATTAGTTTTATCAATTAAAACTATAACACCGTCATCCGAAATAAAGTCCACAAAAATTTTATCACAATAGTAAAATTCCAAAATATTTCAAACTAATGATCGTAAAATACACATCATCTACTAAATATCCCTGACAGATCAATATGATTCAAGTTCACTACATAAAATTAGATTGCAGAACAAAGAAGAGTCAGACGTTCTGAACGTAACAGGTCGTGAAACTTCTATCGTTGCTAACAGGTTCCACACCGTTGGTCCAAGTACTCTGTTTGGGTAATCTTTACAACTCCATACAGTTATATAAAAATCAAGGAGGTTGAATTTAGTAATATATTCGAGAATTATTAAGAATAATACGTAGTATTATGAACGACCACGGAACTGAGTCAATTTCATCCGAAACTAAAAACAAAATTTCGTAAAATAAAGTTAAATAAAATAATTCTTCTTTACTTTTTATTCCGACATGTATAATTTATAGATTCTTTATATAAAGGTTTAATTTTTAATGTCACAATAGAGTCCTAGAGTCCCACTGAAATCAACGTCAATAAAAATCATAAAATAATAAGATGTGTCATGAGACATAAACAACTCGATGTACCATCACCTTTCTCCCGTCTTGATTATCCCTATGATCAGCACCCTGAGAATTAAAAATTTTTAGATAGTATATAAGATGTTCACACGACGACGATTCAGCGAAGTCAGTACAGACTGAGACACGTTAGGGTATCTGCCGTCGGGTGGTCCGAGGGGGCAGGGACCCTAAGAGGTCCGTTCTTGTGACCTCACCCAACGGCAAAGGCAGAGGTCACGTACTTTCACTTTTCACTTCCACTTCAGCAAGTCAGCACAGGCTGAGAATCGTTGGGGTACCTGACGTCGGGTGGTCCGAGGAGGCGGGTACCCTAAAAGCTCCGTTCTCATGACCTCACCCCACGGTAACGGAAGAGGCTAAGATGTTCACATGTAAATACATTTTGGTTTTTCTTAAAAATTTTACTCATGGGAAAAGAATTACCATATTAGTAATATGGTTTATTTATCATTATTATATTTCTTCATACCAGTATATAAAAATTTCAATCTTCACGAGATATTCTAGGATTAGGTTTGGTTTGGGAAAAAGTTCTAACATTTACCTTCAAATATCCTCACTGTGATGTAACGGACTCCGGGTCGTTCGAGTTTACAGTGAAGGGCGGTGTTTGGTGACTTGAGTACAAAGAGGGGTGCCAAGGATGGTATCATTTCTCGGGAGCACTTGAGAGTAGATACACATCACAAACGGTAGTAAGACATTTAGACCTAAAAGTCCAGAATATAGAAACTGAAAAAAAGATAAAATCACAGATATCAGCCTCATTAAACAGATATTCATTTACAGACGAGGTAACCGAAAGTTTCAAACCAGGGGTGTGGCAATGATAGAATTATCTTTACTGTCAAAACCCCGGGGTGGAGTCTGGGAGACTTAGTCGTTGAGACTCTTCACGACGTTCACTCCCTGTACCGCCCTCCTTCCCTCCACCACTTCCCGCCTGTCTACGATCAAGATTTATGCTACCACTCCTATCCGGAATTACTCTTCCACCCTAGCCTCGGGTCCTAGCGACAGAGACTCCCTTGTCGGTGCGTGTCTAGACCCCCTTCATCCGGACAAGGTCCAGTCCTCCCGTGGACGTCGAGCAGACTCCTTGGCGTACCCGTCCCCAGTCCTCGAGCCTCTACCCCGGACAGAGACTGGATTCGTCGATCTCCCACTCTATTCCTTCCGATTCATTCCTCTCTCGTTCAAACCCCGACCGTCTAGACCCTAAATCCGAGGGACCACCGAGTCAACCATTTCTTAGGGGAACGTCACCCCCTCTGGACCCAAGTTAGGGACCCAACCCTTCTAGGGGACCTCTTCCCTTTCCGATGGGTAAGGTCGTAAGACCGGACCTCTTAAGGTACCTGACATATCCTGACTCGTTGAAAGTGAAGTGTCTACCCCTCAAACCTAAACCTGTACAACTCAGAAAATTAGTAAAGTCTCTTCTCCCTTCAACCGACCACTTATATGTTAAGAACTGAACTCTCTCCAGAGCGACCCCAATTTTTAGACCACCAGAAGTCACACGTCTGTCATAAAATTTGGCACCCTGTTCTGTCCTCATGCATTCCCGCACTCACGTCTCTCTTCATACCTCCTGGCTCCGACCCAGGGACCTTGTCAGACTTCAACTGTCTAGTCCTTCTCCCCCGCATTGGTCGTTTCCTATGACTTTTCCGTGTCAGTCATATCCTCTCCCTTCGAAGGTCTCACACACCGGGCCTTCGGTTCGTTTCTACGCCCTCACGACCTGACACTACAACATTCCACTTCTGGCTCTCAACCGTCAACCTAAATTGTTGACCTCCAGTCGTCGGAACTGTCTTCGTGAAAGTCGCCTTGACACTCCGTTTTGGACTGACCTGACAAAGTTCTCTCTTCCCCTCCGCGTTCTCAATCTTTGTCGCTCGTAGTTGTCGAAAAAAAGTTCAAAACGGTGATTACCCCCGTTTCTATACCCCACCAGTGACGAGTTTCTTCATGTCAGTTCTTCCGAAAATAAAACACTACACCCTCGTCATGACTGTACAAACTTTCCTCATTAGGTTCTTTCTCGTTTCTCTAGTATTATCCTCTCACCCCCTCTCCCCTGTAACGACTTCGTCACAAGAACCCTCCCGGTTCCCACACCTCACATTGTCGACTTCTCTGACCGAAGTACACCTTCGTAGTCGTCTGGGAGACGTCGTCGTCCACCCTCCCGTCGCACGTGTACGCACGTCAACGGTGTCCAGCTATGCCAGCCACGAGTCTAAGACATCTGTAAGCACAGAGTGACTCGTCTTTTACAACCTCTCCCTTTTTACACAACACGTCCTTTCCTTCCCTTATACACTTGACCCCTTCACATCACACTCAGGACCTTTAGCATTTCCGTGTAGACGCAACATCAATACTTAAACTTCCCCACACCAACACAAAAAAAAAAAGGTCGGGTTACCGATGGTCGTGTTCAATTGTCTCTCAACCCAAATTGATCACAACATCAACATTGTTTATCAAACTCGTCCACTCCACCCCTGTTCCCTTAGTTTCCATGTACGTTCCACACCGAAATTACTACTGACTGACTCTTCATTTAAGATGTGGCCTACTCGTCCCGTCTCTCGTGTACTTTAACCGCTCCCTACTACGTATAATGTCCCTGTCTTTACTTTGACCAACTAAGGACTAGACAAACATGTACTCACTCACTCACTTTCAGTGAGTCAGGACAGACTGAGAAACTCTGAGGTACCTGACATGTCGGGCACCTTGAGAGGTCCGGTCTTATGACCTCACCCATCGGTAAGGAAAGAGGTCTCTTAGAAAGGTTGGGTCCCTAGCTTGGGTCCAGGAGGGCGTAATGTCCTACTAAGAAATGGGCGACTCGGTGTCCCCTTCAGGTCCTTATGACTTCACCCATTCTAAGTTGGTCAGGTAGGATTTCCTTTAGTCAGGACTTACAAGTAACCTTCCTGACTACAACTTCAACTTTGAGGTTATGAAACCGGTGGACGACACTTCTCGACCGAGTAAACTTTTCTGGGACTACGACCCTTTCTAATTTCCGTCCTCCTCTTCCCCTACTGTCTCCTACTCTGCCAACCTACCGTAGTGTCTGAGTTACCTGTACTCAAACGCATTTGAGGTCACTACCTCCTCCTGTCCCTCCGGACCGCACGACGTCAGGTACCCCAACGTTTCTCAGCCTGTGTTGACTCACTAACTTGACTCGGATAGGGAAGAGGTCTCATAGAAGTACTGGGTCCTTAGCTTGGTCCCCGAGGACGTAACGTCCGTCTAAGAAATGGTCGACTCGATAGTCCCTTCGGGGACAAACATGTATCATTCTTCTTTAATACAATCTCTTAACCGCTTACCCTTACATCTTTAACTTCTTTTCATTTATCAATGATGTGAGGTCCCTTTCTTTTTTCGACTTGCTCCCCTACAGAAATTAGTCTCATGTGACACTTATACATATATCAGTATTAGCACATTTGCAAGTGACAATTTGTGTTTTTTACCGTCATTCTGATAGTCCTTCTCCTCTCAATCCTCTCTCACGTGCAACCCTCCTGTCCCCGTACCGCCCTACTACAGTTCTCTCGATTTCGGAATAGAGGGTGTCTTCCTCCACTCTCTTTAGATGTGTCGTTTTATCCTCACCGAAACAAAAAAGAGATAGATAGATATTATATATATCTTTATACTTTCATTTATGATTATCTTTGTCGAACCTAAACTTTCACCAACATGGACCCCAACATCCTTAGTCCTTATCTTTCCCACCCCGTTCTCTTACACTATAAAATTATATCGTAAATTCCAACCCCCTTCAAACTAAACAATGAAAACACAATTATATACATAAAACAACTATCTTGTTTATAAATCTCTTTATTATGAAGAAAATTTATGACGTCGACAATTTATCTGACCCTTTTGACTTACTCAATCATACACACAGGACTTCTTATTCCACTGTAACCAAGCCGACCTCTCATCCTGACCCTTTTCTCATAAACTCGGTCCTACTTCTCACACTCCGTCTTTTTGTCCAACCTTTTCCGGTCCGTAGGGATCCCTACTGACTGGTCCGGTCGACCGATCTCTTCTCACTGGTCTGTCGTCGTGGTGGACGTTAAACATCCAACCTGAGTTCAATATTCTTGTGGAATTCGGCCCACAACCCTTCTTTAATCAAGAACGCGTCCGTTCATTACTAGTCTAATCACGGATTCCTTTTAAGCAATACTTGTACAGTTCCTATTTCTCTTACAGAGACCCGACAGGAGATTCATCCCACGATTGACTCCCTTGTCTTCCTACCCTTCACACTTTTCTGACCCACCCTCTTTATGGTTCTTCCCCCGACCTACTCCTTTGTACACTTCGTTCTCTCTGTCGGTCCACTTCTATTACGAACGTAAAACTCGGATAAACCCTCACTATGCCATAGTAAAGACGTAAATTGAAATTCTTTCATTCCGTCCAAAAGTCTCTATAAAACAACTTCCTCTTCTGTATTAGAACTGTATCTACTTGTCTTTCCTCCTCGAACTCTATAAGCCGTAGACAACCTTTATACCTTGAACTCGAAGTGTCTCTCTCTCTCTCTCTCTCACACACACGCACACACGCACACACACACAGACACACACACACACACACTAGACGGACATACAATCAAAACTTCAGTGTTTTCACCTACTCTAGGAGTCCTTTCCTTCATACATCTTCTCTAGTCTCTCGTCTCGTTTCCTCTTAGGAGCCTCCATCTTCATCAACCTTTTTCTTTTTATAGATCCCTTGTTTCTTTCAGTTATCCTCTTTTCTTTTTAGCTCTTTCCTTTAAAAGTTTCTCCGTAGTGGTCCGTCGTAACTGTTTGACGACGTCTCGTACTCCTCTTTTTACCGAAATTTTCATTAATTTTTTTTTAAAAAAAAAGTCCTTAGTCCTCTAGACAGAGGACAAAATTTTCATTAATTTTAAAAAATTTAAAATTGAGATTTTAAAGAAAATTTTAGATAAGTTATTACCTTCAATAACTACTAAACCCTTGCAGACAGTTCATTCTCTTCGTTTTTTATATGCTGTCTTTATTACAACCAATACGAAAGTTTCAAAAGGTCAACCTTCTTCTCCAACTCTTAGACGATTGCCGAACTCTTCCGTTACCGTGGGGTGAGGTCATGAGAACAGACCTTTTAGGGTACCTACCTCCTCGGACCACCCGACATCAGGAATCCCAGCGATTCTCAACCTGTGTCGACTCGTCGAAGTGAAAGGGAAAAGTGAAAGTACGTAACCTCTTCCTTTACCGTTGGGTGAGGTCACAAGAACGGACCTCTTAGGGTCCCTGCCACCTCGGACCACCCGACGGCAGATACCCCAGCGTGTTTCAGTCTGTGTTGACTTCGCTGAATCGTCGTCGTCGTTGCCGAACTCTTCTGCTATCCAATTCGGTCCTAACCCCCACGTCACCAAATCTACACTCTTTTCACAGGTACAAATAACAGTCTCTTCTTATGACGTCAACTCGTCTTCCTTCCTCTACTCTCCCTTCCTACGACATCCTCGTCCTCCCGCTCTACTCTTCACTTCGGTGCCTTTCCTCCTCAACGAGTCTAGGTCCTCCCTTTCCTCTGTCTTCGTTACCGTTCTATCACCCGAAAATAAGACCGGTGCGACTACAAACCGTACGCCCTAGAATGAAGGGGTTGGTCCCTAACTTGCACGTGGGGACGTCACCTTCCCCCCTCAGGATTGGGGACCTGGTGTTCCCTTCAGGGGTCATAATCCAAAAAATAATCCCTTTTACCAGAGTGAAAGAGTCTTACCCCTAAAAGAAAGAGATGGTCTCAACAGCATCTCTAAAACTTTCACCGACCTAGTCGATAACCCCATATTGTCTGGTGTGGATTTAAAGTACGACTTTTGTTGTGATTTTCGCCAAAACTAAGGAGCGCCAAGACACACCAAACGTCTAGGTCCACCCGGACGACCAGAACCGACCCGAGTGAATCCACTGACGTCAATCTCCGACCACCCAGTGACGAGACGACTAGGACCGACCCAAGACAGGACAACCCAACCCGACGGGTACCCGACCAGACTCTACCGGAATCGTCCCGTCGAACCGAGACACCCTGCACCATAGCGTAGGAGGTCTGAACAAGCATACCACCGTCCCAAGGTTCTTTCACGCGGTTTTGTGTACTTTACGGAGTCCGAACCCGAGTCTCGAGTCGCCACAGTGAACGCGGTGTAAGAAATCGGACTCATACAAAGTTCCGACCGGGTATAAGAGTCCCACCTCCTTTTCTGGGGGAGGGAATTAGTGTCAGGACAAGTCCCACCCATCTAATATCTCTCTTGCCCTCTGCCCTGGTAAAAACATTAGACAGACGATGACCCTGTCCGACCTTTATTTACACAAGGTGGATGTCTCATCAACCCATACCACGAACACGATTTTGGTATACAAGATATACAACATTATATACACTCTACGTTTAGAATTTGTAAATGTATGACCTAAAATTACAGAAATAACAATCATATAAGAGAAAAAAGGAGAAACCTTCCAACCTATTGTGTGATCTCCTTTAATATAAATTCAACCAAGGACCTGATGCTCTTGCATTCAATGAGAAGCTTAAGAACGTCTAAAAAACAAAACATTTTAGTGGTAAAAACAATTGCTAAAACACTAACAAAGATAATAAAAATATGAAAAAAAGAAAATTTAATCTTCTTGAACTCGCACTCAGACTTAAAACCTTCTTTTTATTCGGAGTTCTTTTACCTGTTCCACTGAAAAAAAAAATGAAGATAGACAACCTTAAAGAATCGAAAAACATCGACACCACTTGAGTAGAGAGAGAGGTTCGAGTTTAAAGAGGACATGTTATTATAACACATGGGGAAATATAATACTTGAAAAGACACTAATACTTGAAAATTATATCTTAGTACTCTAAAACACATTTACGTACATTTTAGACCCAGTCAGGTTAACTTCCATTAACCTTTATCTCCTTTGACCCTTTTCTTTTTCCTCTATTCTGTCTTTTCACTGGTGACTAATATCGTCTTAATCGATTTCTCGATGTCCTTCGACTTCTTTATCGGTGTCGGACGTCGACTTGTCACTCCCCCAATACCAACAGAAATAAAATAAAACATATAAATTATCCTCTTCCCTGAACTTACATCGACTTTCGGTATATCTAGTCTCCTAGAACGATACGAGACTATTAGACCTTACTCGAAAAGTATCCATTTCAAGGTTATTATGTTTAAATATATAAGACTCTAAACTTTTTATAAAGATCCACAAAGACCCTTGAAAGGGGGAGTGTATACAATTCACAAGTCTAAACGGAAAATCCAGGGTCCTCTAAGTCGTCACTCATTAAAAATTATTAATTCCTTTGACCGTCTGTAATGACCCATCTCTTCTTTTCCGAAAATCATGCATATATTAAGTGTATTTTCCTTTTTTTCATGTTGTATATACTTTAATATTCCTTCTTCACAGGAAAGCAAAACAGTAAATAATACTCTAAACAAAGTCCTACCGGACTTATGGTGACTTTACAAAGTTCCTAACGTACACAAAAACATCCGAGTAAGAAGATATCTCGAGTCAAAAGGTCGAAACCAAAAGGGTATTCTAAGTATCCTAACAGTTAATGTATGCATATAAACTTTACCGAAAGAGAGAAGTATACTTTTTACCCCTAGTCTCCACCAAAAAAAACTCAAGTAGACTTGACACGTCCTGACCAAAGGATTTCGTCCCTTTCAAACTCTTATTAAAACTTACCTTATTCCATCGTTCCCTAATAAAAATTAGATATTAATTTTGTGACTTTACCCGTTTCTTCGGTTCGGACCGTTTTTTTCTGAATTAATTTCCGAATAAAATGGGTCTACATTTGACGTTAAATATGTCATCACGGTATCCTTTTGTATTTCCATTTTGACTGACTTACGAGGTCAAAAATTGATGCAAAAGTTCTGTCATCCTCGGTCCCGAACAGTAGTCTTCGACACACCAGTCCAATCAGGTACTGAGACGCCGAGTGTCTCCCTGATCACTTCCTGGTGTCGGACTCAACACAAAGAGAGGAAAGGGGGTATAAAGACAGAAAATTTTTATCAAAATAGTATAAACCAGAATTTAACCCATCTCCTAAACCTGGAAAAGAACCTCGACCTCGAACCAGGTATCTTCCGTCGAGGAAAGATCCATTAAAGGTATATTTTTCCGTCCTCTCTTGTGGGTGGAGGGGACACGTCGTGTAGACCCTACGAAAAGGTGTCAGCAATGTCTCTTCGATTGAGTAGAGAGAAAAAATTAGATTGACCAGACAAAAAAAGGACCCGAAAAGATATGACATTACGAACTGACCGAGCGAGAAAGTTCAAAGTCGAATGTAAAATAGACCTTTAGCGGGGACTTAGAAGCGAAGTGGTGTCTTAAACCCAAAGAATGGGGGAGACAATACACACGGGTGAACCGGGCAGAATGGAGAATGTAGTCTCAGATAGTCGAAGAGGCAGACAAAGGAAATGAACGGACATGGTGGAAGATATGGGACTGTGACATTCTCACTCCTACTGGAGTCTCAAAGTCACAACAAGGGAGTCCGAAGTAGATTGTCTTAATTTCCGAGAGTTATTTGTTTGCTTAGTAATTTATATACACGTAATATACATCGGACGACCGTAAAGTATCCAATTTATGTAGACTAATATTACACTTTACAAGAGTCCAAAGAAACTACCACAAAATGATACAATCAACGTACGTACAATTGTTTCGACTAAGTAAGATGAGCGATAAAGTGATCGATTAATTAAGACTTGAATTTATAAAGTCAAAATGATTTATAAATCAAATGAATCAAAATTTGAAACTTATTTACATCTTAAACCTTCGTAAAAAAAGAAACTAGTTTTTGTGAAATAATACAAATATGTTTGAACTTTAAGATTAATGTATGCAACTGACTTGACAAATTTGCTACATCAATTTTTTTTTGTAAAATATGTAGAGAAATTTGTTACATACAAGTTTTAATAATTAAATAGTTTATATATAACAACACAACAAATCACTGATTCAACACAGACTGAGAAGCACTGGGGGACCTGATATCGGGCGGTCCGAGGAGACAGGTACCTTAAATGTCCGTCCTAATGACCTCACCCAACGGTAAAAGAAGAACTCCCACCTTCATAAAAATATAGGACAGTTAAAGATTCACCAGATTAGTGATTACCGTCAGTAAAACACTGGTTTATATCAATCAGGACTTAGAAAGTAAACCTATAGGGCAACTCAGGTCTTAAACATTCGATACGATTACTCAGTGAATTACCAAAAAATTTTTATAAAGGTAATAACTCAACGAACCTTGTAAAATTTCCATGATTTTAAAAGCCAATAAGAAGTAGTTCTTGACAATTCTTTACAAAAAATTTAAACTAGAAACAAGAGTACCAACCACATAACAACGAATTGATATTTTAGTTGAAACTCAATATAGATTGAACCCAAACAAATTTAATATGTCTACTATACAGTTTTCGACTGTTTGGATTTCGTCTACTTCTTCCACTACTTTTGGTTCTACTATTTCTGATAGTGTCTTCACTGGGTGTTTAACGATATACAGATCTAACAAATGCTTTATTACCTGTTAGTCCCCTGTTGCATCACTTCCACTCACCTGTTGAAGTCAATAAAAAAAATATTAGTAAAATATCATTTAGAAGATATTGAACAACTATTTAAAAGGATCATAGAGTCTTACAAACGAAAGTTTCAAAAATAATTGTATTTGTTTATCTTGCCGGGAAAGACTAGGAAGGAACGGACGTTTAACGGTTCGTCAACGAAATGAATCAAGTCCGAGGAAGGACTACAGATTGGGAGTTTTGACTTGGCAGGACCCAGTTACGGCGGTGGATCACCGGTTGTACCTCTTAGTGTGGAGATAAAGAGGAAGGTGGAGGAAAATATGGAAACAACCCTCAAGTATGTGTATGTGGCAAAAAGGGAAAAATTCACATCAGTGGTTGAGTCTGAGCTCAGCAAAGTACTGTGTGTCGTGGAAGCTGGGAAAATAAGTAAGAGAAGAGCAAAAGAGAAAACAAAGAGATAAAAATAAACGTTGAGTTTTCGATAGGTGCAGTACCGATTATGTAAAATACTTGTCACATCAACCAAATCTACCTACAGTATTTCATGGACTCTTGAAAATGAATTGAAGGAGACACACTAGACATTCGGTCACTCAACTTAAGGAGTTACGACTAATTCAAAAGGGTTGTAGAACGTTTTTCTTTATGCATAATCGTATCACTAAGTCACTTATAATAGCTGATAGGGCACCTGCCTCCTCGGACCACCCGACGTCAGGTACCCCAGCGATTCTCAGCCTGTGCTGACTCGCTGAAGTGAAAGTGAAAAGTGAAAGTACGTAACCTCTGCCTTTACCGTTGGGTGAGGTCACAAGAACGGACCTCTTAGGGTCCCTGTCCCCTCGGACCACCCGACGGCAGATACCCTAGCGTGTCTCAGCCTGTGCTGGCTTCGCTGAACCGTCGTCGTCTCCGTCGTACCTGTACTCGTTTCTACATTTATCATTCAAAAAAGTGAGTCCCTAGAAACCAATCCAGAATGAGTACGTTTGTCCATATTATTTTATTCTACTATCTAAATCAATTCTCTCTAACCAACCTGTTCTGTACACTTTCTCGTGTCGTCCCCAATCTCGTCACCGGGGGCGAGGTGGGAAGTCCCGGACAGACAACCGTAGAGCACGAGACGACGTCGTGGGAAGGGACAAACAGTCGGAAGAAACGTATTCTTAAAAATTACTGGAATGGAAAGAGAGAATAAGAGTCAGTAAAGACATTAGGGGAAACCCCCTCCAAGAAGAATTACCTCTAATACGAGTAGGAAATCGAGAGATTATATATGTCAATAATAGAACATCACTCTTAACTCAGTTAGTTTTCCACCTCATAGAGAAGTATTTATTTACTCTTCAGACGAAGAGACGTCCTAAAGATCATACTTTCAATATTCAGTAACTGAAAGTCTAAGTAGACTTTTTAATTGATAGGGGACGGAACCATGACAAACCGTAGAAACTGTGGAGTGGTAAGGTCAACTCGAAAATAGACAAGGGAGAAAGGAAATATCTAAAAAGAAGTAAGAACACGGAAGGAAGGATTTTGTTGCAAATGTCGAACCGAACACGAACACGACACACGACTGAACTGAACCGGACACGACCGAACGCGACACGAAAGGACTCAGTGCGGGAGAGGGAGACCGGTGAGAATATGACAGAGATGACTGAACTGAGGAAGGACAGAAGACGAACCATACACTCACATCCGACTATAGAGCGGGGGGTGAGTCAATAAGAAAGAGACATCAGTAGGATCCTCCAGCGAAGATGAAAAACACTGAAGGCTGATACGTTTCTTTAAAAATTTAGGGGGAAAGGTTTGGACAGTAGTGAGGGTTCAACTTCATAATATAGAGGTTGATGAAAATCATAGGATTGATCCTCAAACTGATTATGTATTTTGAAGTGTATAATTTTCTGTTTAAGTGATATGACATGAAAGTGGATTGAAATGAGGTTTGTACGTCAAAGGGAACAGTGATGGTAGAAAATTGGTTAGTATCTTTAAGTTTAAGAATGTAAAAACTGGAAAAGAGGGAACGGAAGTTGGTCAGTATTCAGGACGTTTTAAAGGGAGTCAGATTCTTCACGACGACTGTAATATAGATCTAAAAATTTTCATCAGACTTCACAAAGGACATAAGAATTAAAGAAAACAATAGGTCCCGACTCCGACGTCGGAATCACACACGTTCGTCAATATCGGTGATAGTCCCAGTTCATCATTCATAAAGTCCAAGACACCCGATATACCCGAAACAACGTTGACGAGTTGACTGAATAAAATCGTGATTTCGTCGGTGTCTACTGTCACCTGTTTGGCGGGAACGACACAGGGTGATCTGCAGTGAACACTCTTTTGTCGGTCGGTCGGTTCAAACCGAACTCCCGGCACTGGCATCACGCGGTGGAAGATCTTAGTTCAGAACTGAGGAACACAATCGTAAGTTCCAGAAAGTAATTTTGGGGACACAAACATTCAAATAAAAGGTATTACGGACCGTCACTTAGTAGTTTTATACTAAGAACAGTAAATAGAGACTCGTGGTTGTATTTAAAACCGTGGGTACATAGACTGTTTCTTAAACGTAGGTCTCATATATTTCCGAATATAATTCTTATAAATTTTGGGGATTCTGAAACTTGTTAGGAAGGTAAAACCGTACAAGAAGAGAGAAGAGTGGTGACAGGTTCTTAAGACAGTTCTAAGTTCTCTGAGGATAAAAACACTAAAAAAAAAGGGGGTGGAACGACTTAGGGAAGACTTTAACCGAACGTACATAATGAGTTAATCCCGAATGAAACAATAACTAATTTAGTCGTAAACACAAGATTTCCATGGTCCGTGATTATGACGGAAAATAGAAAAAACCGTACACAGAATAGGAACTTTGACCTAATATATAACGTATTTCCGTCTTTTTAATGAGGATCCAAGGAAATATCGGAAGAGTTGATAGAGTAAGGAGACATTATCCTACTCTAAGAGTCATTACATAACAAATATATCATATGGATGACGTCAAGTTTGCAGTTCAGTCCTCGTTCTTGCGTCACTTTAATAATCTTATTCCTGGAAGTTTTTAAACGAGGACGTATTTTAGTCACTTTTTCGACCGTTTTCAAAAGTATTAGTTGAAAAAGTCTTTAGACTATCAATTGGTTTCCGATTTTGGGAACGTCTTTGGTTACCTCGTTTTTTTACAGACTGAGAACCATTTTTATTAAAATTGAACGGAATCAGGGTAGGAGATGAGAGTCGAGACTTTGTCGGACCATTTTTAGTGTCGGGTAATAGCATGACGTCGAACAGTTCGTGGTTTCCTGTCTTCCCTCCACCTAGAGAAAGTTTCGGATTAAAGGTTTATTAATATTAAACAGACTACCTAGGATCTTATGACATGAATTCTCCAACAGATATAATCTGGACTGAACTTCGAACGGATTACCTATTTGGAAGAGGTACCTGATCCCTCCTCGTCCTCCTCCTTTGATTTCTGTTTATTTGCAACAACACTGACGCACTGACGGACTTAATATTTATTGTAAACCCCGTTTTTCATCTGAATTGGTTTTTCGGATTTTCCTTTTTGATCTCTCCCTCTACAGATGTCTACAGTTCTACATATCGTCGAAACTCTTCGAGTTTTTATAAGTACCCTTAGATCTTCCTGTGCATATATGTGTCCTAACACATCTACGAGTCTTTTCTGGAAGTCTCCGGGATTTGAGAGTGGAAGGCGTCTGTAGTTCGGTCTTCACTTCTGGTTCCATCTCAACAGTTGTCGAACCAATTCACAATCTCCACACGGGGTTTTGAGTGTGTCTCAGGAAGTCGTTTCTGACCCTTTGACTGACCAAGGTTCCTTTAGAGACAAGTCAACAATCGACTGGTATGTACGACATCTCTTATGTCTGAAACGTCTTAATCAAAATTTTTCAGTAATTTAATACTGTCCTTAGGGACTCCTCGTCCGTCCTTAAACTAAAGGTCACAATGGTGTAATTTTACAAGTCAAAAGTTGTTTTTTAACACTCTACCTTTGTTTCATATCGGGTATATATCCTTTTCGTCGTTTACACCACATTTATATTGTAAAGATACCTCTCTTACGTATCAACAATATGAAAATAAAGGTTTCATGAATGTGTAGTTTATAATTTATTAGGTTCGACCTTAAAGCAATCGTTAACTACAGTCTGGAATAACCTAATTTTTAAGGTTTTTGTTCGAAAATGATGATGATGAAGACGATTCAGCGAAGTCAGCACAGGCTGAGACACGCTGGGGTATCTGCCGTCGGGTGGTCCGAGCCGGCAGGTGCCCTAAGAGGTCCGTTCTCATGACCTCACCCCACGGTAACGGACGGAGCAAAATTTTGGAAATGAGAAGACTCCAGAGATATGAATGATCATTAAAACTTTTCTACTACGTACTACTGTGGTCCAGTAAAGATGTCCAAGAAAATAGTAATCTGAAGGGACGTCTACTTTTATGTGAATTTCCCAGAAGATCATGGGAGTGTCATAAGAGACTGAGTTGACCCCGGATACTTTGTACGATTGTTCAGACGGGTTCGACAGACCTTTGGAACCACTCCGACGCGACCACACTCGTCTGTCGTCCTGCAGGCACACGCAGACAGTGACAAGAACGCGACAGACCTCCCAGTCAGAAGAGTAAGCTTTACCCAGTCCACGGAGAACGAAATCTACACTGAAAATTGAAGACGAAAGAAGCTTTACCTATGGAATGGTAGACTTAACACTAGTCCACAATAAACATTTATCTAAGCAAAGACAACCAGAAACGACCCTTTAAAAAAACTGACCTATCCAGGTGAAAGACTGAAGTACTTAATTCCTTGCAAAGGTTTAACAACTGGATTAAAGGATTCGTATTCATCGTCATTGTGAAATATAGAAAATTTCTAGGTTAACGAACCAAAACAAAAACAAAATTATAACTATTGAAAATTCTAATCCCCTATATTAAAAGAAAGTGTTTAACCCAGTCCACATAGTGCAGATGGTGGAGTAAACACCACAAGTAAGATCTCACCATGAATATAAAATAACTACAAATTACTCACCTAAGCACGACGATTCCTTTACTCTTTTGGTTTCGTATCATTTTATAAAAGTAATTATTAGAAATAAAGGAAATCCCAAATTACTTCTTTAAGTAAGCCACAAGATGTGCACATTGACACCCTTGATAATTTTTTAAAGATTCAAATTTTGATTTTGAAGGTTCAAGAATACTCCATTCAATTATTAGATTAGAACTAATAAAACTATTAAGATTAGACTTCCCATTAAGATTGTTTTCTTTCATTTTTCTTATGTAAATTAAAACACCTTTGAAACCAATAAAAGTACAGTTTTAAAATCAAAAACCTACATTATAAGATAAACACATTAGACATAAAAACTTAAATTACAGGACTGATCTTGTACTATGAATATTTAAATTGTAAAATATTAATCTCCTCTATAAATGGTAATTCATAAGAATTTTATTTATGGGGTCGATTTTACCTACAAAAAAAAAAAAAATTTACGGACGTACGAAATACCATACAAGAAAAAAAGTCAGACTCTGGAAAAGTCACGTAAAATCGTAAGAAATTTCTGAAGAGAAAGTCTTACATTTCGTAACTACAAAATACTTTTCCCTAAAACATTAACCATAAGTAAATCAAGACAGGATACGTTTTCGCTATGTAACAAATCGGGATCCATTGCGGTCGTATGACACAGATGTATTTACATTGTAGGATCAAAGACATGTTCTCTCCAGTCAACGGGACTACAACTCGTGTCGTGTCAAACATTACACACGTCACGAAGTTCCTACAAAAGGTAGGATTTCGACACCGACACTGTACTACTCCCTTGTACCGATGGTAAAGAGTGCGTGTGGCTACCGTCAGAACGTTGAACATAATTAAAGGAGAAGGAGGGAAGACTCTAGGTGACGACGATTCAGCGAAGTCAGCACAGGCTGAGACACGCTGGGGTATCTGTCGTCGGGTGGTCCGAGGGGTCAGGGACCCTAAGAGGTCCGTTCTTGTGACGTCACCCAACGGGAAAGGAAGAGGTTACGCACTTTCACTTTTCACTTTCCTTCAACGAGTCAGTACAGGCTGGGAGTCGCTGGGGTACCTGACGTCGGGTGGTCCGAGGAGGCAGGTACCCTAAGAGGTCCGTTCTCATGACCTCACCCCATCGTGGATTTTCTAGAAATTCTGGTTCCGATCTAAGGACATATTTGTTTCCGTAGTTTCCGTTGTATCAAAAAAGTTCGAATATATGTTATCATAAGTATACTTGTTAGTATCGTCTTTGTTTTATTCTAAATTTGTGTCCGTAACGGTCCGTAATTCAGACATAGAACTCCTTTGGAGACTTGGACTTAAATGAAATTTTACAGAATGTTCATTGATTAATTAAATACCCAATTCCTAATTAAGAATATACAAACCAGGATGTTTACATTTTGTTTAAAGGTCTCTCTCGTTGAAAATGTAACCCCTTTTTTAACACTTGTAATTGGTTTCGGTATACACGAACTATTTTTCATTTTCTATTTTTGTTGAATATCTATATTGGTGGCACTTTATCTTTTACTTCGAAGTATTCAACCAAAACGAGAAATGAGAGAAGAACGTCTTATGGTGAACGTCAAAATGAAGGAATGAAAGTCCACACTGAGTGACTCAATAAAAGATCGAAAGTCCTTCAATAATCCCGACTCTCTTGACAACGAGAGGACGTCAGGAGGACGACCGGGAATGATGTGAAGAAATATCTTTTCCTACCTTCCCCTTCTCTGACTGAGGTGTCTATCGAAAAAAAGGTAGGGTCACGATTCTTGTAATACATACTAAAATCACCATCAACGAGAAGGGGGATAATAAAACGACACGATGTTCGTCCGGTCATTAGATTACTTCATGGATTGTCGACCTCGAGGATATTGTCGCGACCGTTAAGTCCGTCCTGCCAAACAAACCAAAAGTTTACTGTTATTATCTCTGACACATGGACTAACATTAACATCGGATTCATTTGGGGAAATGGAGAAACGAATACCTAGAATGTCAGTTCTATTTCTTTTATATTAATAGACGGACAAGAAAATTTTTATTTCACCAAAGACCTTTTGTAATTACGCCCGGGTAAATACAGTGGTATTCAGTAGTTTTTTAACTATATTAAATCGTGGATGGATCACGTCAACCTTAATGTGAGTAAACTATGTATTTCAAATTTTGAGATCAAAGACAAATTTATTAAGAAATTTTGGGAATTTTTTAAGGAAACCCTTGAAAAGACATTGTAGAATGCCTTTTTGAGCTTGAAAAATCGGTTGGGTTTTAATACGTTCAGTGGTTGGTTCGTTTCGCCCTTCCCTCTCGGGACCCTCTAAGTCCGAACACCAGACCAGGAATGACAAGACGGGCGAACTCACGGAGCTTCCGGGGGGTCTGGTGTATAGGTGTCGGTAAGTGAAAGGGAGACGTCTACGTTTGACTACTTTCGTCGAGGAGGTGTACTCTCTCACTAAGTATTCCATTTGCACTGTCCTCCTTGACACTCCAAGGGTGTCAAAGAAGAGTCAGCCATTCTCCGTTAGTGTCCTCATTCAGATTTTGGAGTCTCCGACGTCTCCGATTCTTTCGAGTGTCACGTAAAGTCTTGACACACGACTCGACCTGCACCTCCATGCCCCGTTCTGTCTGTCACCGAGCACGATGAATATATACTGAACAATGATGAATTCTCCACTCGGAAACAAAAATTGTCTTTCTAGGCCACAAGAAAAGTTTATTACCTATGATGAAGATAAAACTATACTGATAAACTTAGAATAAACTTGAAACTTTTTTTAAACATTTTGAGAATGCTTAACTCTCAATGAATACAATTACCTAGACATTGATAAGAAAAATTTCAACCTACACGACACGTTACCACTTTAATACCCCTTCCTAGTATGATACCTCAAGTAGATGTACTGGTCTACCGCTGATTCTCCGCTTTTGCATTGGACGAAAATATAAAGGATACAGATATTAATCAAAAAAATAGTAACACAATTAGTTTAAATTGTCAATGACTCTGTGAAATTTTTTTTTTTTGATCCCTTTCTCTTCTTTGACCAAGGAGTCACTGACGTACTATCGACTAGGGTTCTGGTTCCAGACACAATTTACACCAAAACAATACAAATTCCACTCAAATTTTGTGACTAGACTTATACAAGTCTTGAGAATCTCACCTCCTCTACCGTTTAAAAAAAATTTGGGGTTATTTTATACCTTTGAAGATTCAAGACGGGACTGATCATACAAATTACCACGTCTATAAAAACAAACACCATCTCTCCTGTCCATCCCATCTTAGCTCTATGAGAAAAAAAAGTCCATGGAAGAAATGTGACTTTTATATTCTAACCTGGCTTCCCATTCACTCAAACGTCACCAAAGACTATGGTCTAAATCTAATAACACGGACTCCGGGGTCCTTTATACTCTCTTTACTAATTTTCTTCTTTGGATTCTTGTAAAAAAAAATTGGGGTTTCCTCAACCATAAAACTTTATATAGAAACTAATCCCAATTACACTCGCAAGATCACATAGAATGGACTCAATATACATTGCAGCTATCCTCCCTTTAGACTTCCCCATCCTTAACGTTCCGATTAAACATCGTCATTCTTTATGTCATCATTAATATTTTTGTGTTTTAATTCCTGACATCGGAGTGTGTTAATGTCACCAAGTTTTTATATAACTTACATTTGTAAACACCTCGACACAAAAGAGGTCTTCTTGACAGAACCATACTGTGTTATTATTTACTTCGTACATTGAAGAATTCGTCTTGAAAAAAGTCAAACGTAGGGTGACCCTACGACTGCGGAAGAAACACTCCGATTCAAGAGCACTGGTTCTCCTTATTTAATGCAAGATCAGGGCGGTGGTTGACCAACACACGGAACTCCTTGAGTGCTTTGGAGAGATCCCGAGGAAAAATAAAAAAAGGATTAACATAAACCATTTAATTACGAACGGAAAGATACTGTAAAATATATAAAAGTTTACCAACACGCATGTGGTGGGAGAAAGGTCGGTTTTAAAGGTCCCTGGGTCCCGTCTAACGTTCCCACCAGCCAAGAGAGAACGGGTCGGGAGGACCCCGGACATATAACACTATAATGTGTGTTGTTGTCATGGTATAACCACATTAAAATCGAGAGAAACTAGTACCCTGTGAAGTCACACACAGTCACGAACTTCAGTAGCAATATTTATCCAAACGGAAGTCCAATCTCTCTACATTGATCAGTAGGTACCGTCCTGGAGAGGACCGTGAGTGAGCAGGAAGAGCTCCAGGGAAGGGTTTCCAGTGGGTGTGACGGTCAATAAGTCTACCGTCTCGGGCTTTCTCGATTAAGTGTCTTTAACAGCAATTATTTCAGATAAGTCAGAAGTGATGTTCATACGTAGACTAATGTGTAAAGACTGATCAAATTTAGGGGACGAACACATTCCGTATAAAATAATTTTTAACCAAGGTTTTGTACCAAAATCATAGGATTCTAAAAAAAAGTCCATTTTTGATTTAGTTGTTTATCCTTTTTTTATGGTGTGAACTATAAACCATGTCGTCATTCATCGGGCAAAGTAAAAAAAATCGTACTGTTGAGACAAAAAACAAACAAGAGGAGATTTGGGCAAAGAGGGAGTCGAAGTCAGAGTCGTCGAGATTCTAATCATCAAGTAAAAAGACCAAAGTCTGGTTTTAGGGACTTCAGACAGGACTAATCAAAGAGGTAGGAATCGTTTAAGAAACTTGAGACGGTAGTTTTATGTTTGGGTCAACGTAGAATCGTCCAGGAGTAAGACCAGGCTCGGTGGTGGTGAGAAGAGACCTTAAAGACATTTTCAGAGAACGGCCCGAGGTCCGGAGAGGAGACCGACGGTGGGAACGGAGGAAGGTAGAAGTGGATCGTGTCGTCGTTTATTGTTGTACAAAGGTACGAGCTTTAAGAGGTCTTCGGAGATTACCGTAAATCCACGTTCAACGTCGGGAAGACTCCTGGACATGGTCCCGCCTGGGGTGGGTTCAAAAGGAGGCCGAAGGTGAAGTGGGAAACGAGGATGGGAGACCGAAGTCGCCGGAGACACAAAACAAAGGAGACTACACCGTCCGAACGGGAACGAAGGGGTACATAGATGGGTGGAACAAGGGAAATGGGGAAGTCTCTTGACACGAAGACGCAGTGGAAAAGTCACCCGGGTCAGACTGTGGGAATTAGGGGAAGGAACGGAGTGGCAAAAGGTATCATACGGAGAACCATACAAATAACAAACAAGGGTTCCGTCGACCTTAGACTCCCGTTCCACTACTAAACAAGTCAGACTCAGAGGTCGTGGATTTCGTCACGGAGCATGTCTATGAGTCATAAACGAACTTCTCATTTAACTTACTTTCAACACGGAAAATATTCCGTTATCAATACGTCTATGTCGGATTTCCAGTAAAACAAGACAAGGGGTAAGTAAAAGACAATTAAAAATTTAAAACGAGTACAAGGTCAATTAATAACTATTTAAGACCGTCAACCCCATTTACATGTTTAATCGTTATTTCGTTAAAAAAACGAACTAATTCGGGGAAGGTCGTATCAATAACGTCAGTGCAGCGAAGGGTAGAGACGGGAAGTGACGGTCGTTCTGTGGTCTAACAGACTTTTCGAGCGTAATGAGATGGATGACCGTAACGATTGACCGAGACAGAACCCGACCCTAACCACAATAAAGGATTTGATAACTGATTAAATACCAAGAAAGTGAAGAACATGAAAAAAGACAATTTGTAAATTAGATGGGTCCTAAACAAGTAAATGTGTGTGTAGATGTCACTCCGATTCTGAGAGCTAAATAAGATTCTTTAAAAAAACCGTCTTTATGTTAAATAACTTACTAAGTGTTAAACGCGGAGTAACAAAACTCTAGAGCGGTAACAGAGACGTATACACAGATCTGTGTGCACATGTGTACGTCTACACTATAGGTAAATACAAAGACCTGTAACAAAACAGGAAGACTCGTCCTGAATAGGATGGGGGTCGTAAAGTGTAATATTGAAATAAATATTTTTAGACTAGTGTACTGTAGAGATGGATTTTGAGAAGTCAACAGGTAAAAGAAACCCTATATAACTTTATTTCAAGTTTAATTCCTTTGATCAACCCGGAACATACAATGAAATACTACAGATAGTCATAAACAATCCAGTCCCAGAAATAAGAATAAAAGAATTAACATAGCCGATCAAAAGGGGCAAATAAACCCACCCGAACGCTTACCCTAACACTGACCACCACCTAATTCGATCCGACTGACCCGACCGTGAACGCCAGGAAATAAGTCAAACCACGACGCCCCACGAGCGATTTCAAGAGATCAGGAGAAGACAGACTCATTTCGGACACCAAAGAAGGGAAACGTACAACCTGTGGTGGAGACTGGAAGACCTGGAAACCGTTCCACTGGGGTATAAGTGTAGTGGAGAAGGGGTACAAGAGAACGATCTGAGGACCCCCTTAGAGACCGTCGGCTAAACGGAGGTGAGGAGTTCTCGTCCTGTAAAGACGGACAGGGTGTGCCGCAGACCCGGTGAGTGGCGGAAACAGGACCCCGGTCAGGTGAAGTCCGAGTCGGACAAACGACAGAAGAGACGAGAAAGACCTAGGAACAGAAGTAGTACAACGCAAAAACTTTCTGAAAATAGAAATCCTTAACGTATAGACCAGTCTGAATCGATTCAGGATCTTTAAAAAGTCAAGTATTGTTATAAACACGGAGTTCTAGTCACAAGGAGAAACCGAATAATCACCCTCTTGTACATGAAAAATTTTTGACAACGAAGAGTTTGAACCTACGTTTAGTGTTTTGTGGACCCCTAGAACCATTTTATGTCTAAGACTAAGTCATCAAGATCTCACTTCTGTTTTGAAGACGGAAAGATTTTCGAGGGTCCCCTACGGACACGTAGAGTAGAGACCTGGCAGGAAAGCCTTCACACAGGGTGAAGACTATGTAGAAAGTCCGAAGGGACCACCGAGTCTGTCATTTCTTAGATGGACGCTACACCCTCTGGGCCCAAGTTAGGGACCCAACCCTTCTAAGGGGACCTCTTCCCTGACCGATGGGTGAGGTTATGAGAACGGACCTTTTAAGGTACCTGCCTCCTCGGACCACCCGATGTCAGGTATCCCAGTGTGTCTCAGTCTGTGTTGACTCTCGCTGATTGTGAACTCATTATTCTAAAATCCTCTGCACTACCCACTGGCAACCAAAGGAGACACCAAAGGGGTAGACATGATTATGTACATAAGACGAATTGTACAGGTACGTCACAAAAGTAGTGTAAAAAATTTTGTTTACCCTAGTATACATAACAAAACGTCGAAGAAAAAGAGTACACGACTATACGGAACACCTCTTAGTCATTTAAAATTTCATTAAGAAACATTGTTTAAAAATCATAAGGTAAACACGTCGATATCGTATTAAACTAATCATGAGTAAACCACCTGTAAAAAGTTTAACTGTAATGTCTGTACGACATAAGGTCATGTATGTAGAAAAACGTGTACCCCCTTCGTATAAGCAACCGATGTAAGGTCCACACCTAAATGTCGTCTTACACGTACAAAATTTAAAACTATCTATGACTATTTAACAAGAGATTTTTCCAAAAGCGTCAAATATTATTGTGGTTATTGCACACTCACGGGTAAAAGACTGTGGGAGTGCTCGTGACGCACAAAAGTGAAAGCACAAAGACCACACTTCAAAGAAAGGTTTAGGTGACGGGGGAGAAAAAGGTAATACTCCAAACACACAAAGAACGACTGGAGATCCTCAAGGAAGCATAGACCTATAAGGAGAAGCAGTACAAACAACGTCGACAAAGGAGGGTCAACGTAACACGACGTATCAAACGGAGCCAGAAAACTAGGAATTTAAACCTCATTATTATGGCTAGAATTGTTTCAAAATCATTCTTGACTACTTTATAATAAATTATTCCATGAATCGTCCCCACGGACTGTATTATTTACGACATAATAATTATTGAGTGCATACAAACGAAAGTAATAATAATATTAAGACATGAGGATACAACGAGAGTACGGACGTTCGAATGAGAGGTATAGACAGAGAAGTCGGAGTCGAAAGGGGCACTTGAGTGCAAGAAGGACGGAGGGAAAGGAACCCATCCAACTCATGGATGAGAGTCCTGAGGGGGAAAGGGTCTATTGGGACCAACGCAAATACCGAAGGTCGTTGGCGACGGTCAGGGACGGATTTCAATAAGGTGGTACAAACAGAACGACACGAAAGAAACGCAAGTCAAATCAAGTCAAGTCAGCGAGTCAGTACAGGCTGAGACGCTGGGGTACTTAACGTCGTGCGGTCCGGAGGGACAGGTAGTGGTTAAGGGCCTCAAGTGAGTCTGAGTGCAGGTAGTTCAGTCACTACGGTAGGTCGGTGGAGTAGGAGACAGCAGGGGAAGAGGAGGACGGGGGTTAGGGAGGGTCGTAGTCTCAGAAAAGGTTACTCAGTTGAGAAGCGTACTCCACCGGTTTCATGACCTCGAAGTCAAGTCGTAGTAAGGAAGGTTTCTTTAGGGTCCTGACTAGAGGAAGTCTTACCTGACCAACCTGGAGGGACGTCAGGTTCCCTGAGAGTTCTCAGAAGAGGTTGTGGTGTTGACTATGGTTTATCTAATTATTTTTTTATGGTGAATCACTTAGAATTGAGAAAGGTGGGTTGAGGAAGGAACAATTTAGGACAGACCCTGAACAAACGTATCAATCCGTTTCGGACTACCCAGTCTCCTCCCCTCCTTCCAACAGTTCCTCTCGTCACGTCCCGCACAGAGTTGTCACACCTACTCGGGACAGGTCTTTAAGTCTCTGATTGAAGCTCTCCTTTATAACAATAGATATAAAAGTAAAACTTCTCAGACGTTACAACTTAAGTATATACATTTTAAAATTTCACATACAAAAATATAAAGTATTAAGGTAATATCAAGTTTATAAACACGAATTATTCACAAGTTGCATTATAACTTTTTAGTTCTAAACCGTTACTGAAAATTTTATACTTACCGATCAACGAGTCTACCAATTTCGTAGACGGACGTAACGTCCTCTGGGTCCAAGTTAGGGACCCACCCTTTCTAGGGGACCTCCTCCTTTCCCGTTGGGTGTAAGGTCATAGGAACGGACCTTTTAGGGTACCTGTCTCCTCGGACTACCCGATGTTGGATACCCCAGCGTTTCTCAGTCTGTGTTGACTGGCTGATCGTGTGTTTGACAATTTTCTGTCACCTAAATCTTAATTTAGATAAGTGATCAAATTTTTGTATAAGTAATAAACCAAATGAGTATTTGGAAAATAACTCACCGACGACACACGGTCAAGACGGGGAATCGATAATTCTAACGTCGATACTTACTCTAGTCTGAGCCCCTCGAGTGTCAGTTTACGATAATTTTATCAATACCTCTGGTTCTCAGATCACACTCCTTGTATTTCTTGGATTAGAATTCGTCTTTTACCTAGGGGATGTCCGACTCCGTTCAAGGGACGGGGGAACGTCTCGAGACTCTGAGAATTCGTCACCAACTTCTTCTCTAGATTCTCTCTAATTAGTGTCCGTTTCTACCTTCTTTCTTCCGCAGAGAGGACCTAACTCTTCCGTTCCCAAAAGAGTACTTAAATCATAAACTTCTTCTCTACCTATTCTATCCAGTGGTAAAACCATTTATAAATGTCTTACAATTGTTTTAAGTATAAATCTCTGATTTTAATAAAGTACAATTTTAAATGGTCAGTGAATTCAATAATTTCAGAAAAAGGTTTTTGTTGACGGTAGAAAACCTTTCACAAATGAATTTTAATTAGTACAACGGAGTACAAACTGTAATCTTATAAAATTTATACATAGGTCAACACCTACGGAGAATAGACTACTCAAGTAGAGGAGGCGTCAAAGCCACAGACTTGACGAGTCGAAGCGTTCAGACGGGAGTCCTACCGGGAAACATAGTCCATTCTCCGTGAGTGCTGACATGTATACTGGGATTGCTACGGACGGGTGGTGTCTCCACTGACGAAAGTGGGGTCTGCGTTCCAGGGTCTGTGCAGTGAACCGCTTTGAGTCTGGATAAACTCGATGTTTTGAAGTAGAAAAGTTGAATACAGGGGTTTCAAAGATGAATAAAATCAAGAGAACTTAATAGATAAATTAAAATAGTTTGATTTTTAATTCAATATTTACAATTTCGGTAATAAATACGTAGGCAGTCAAAATTATTGATGGTCGAAGTCGGACGTTCTTTAGAGACGAGGTATAACTTAGAGACGAAACATGAATTGTGAATAAACACACACCCAAAAAAAAAAAAAAAGTAACAAATAAGGGGGTGTTCACTTTCTTTTTTTACGGTCTAATCCATTCCGATTTATTGTCGTTATCGATTTGCGTCTACACTCGGACGAATGACTTGGACGGGATTCCTGACATCACTCGATGGAGAATCGTGTCTCGCTATGACTCGCCTATATCGTTGCGTGACTCTTTCACTTGTACGGAGACTCCTTTCAAATAGATTATTTTGACGTAGAATTTTTAAACCTTTTGTCTTCTCTGCCTCACACATTATATCATTCCTAATGACGACTCACGTCTCTACTCGATCCGAGTCGGAATTAGGTACAAAATCAGTATCATAAATAAATTTTTATATCTAAAAATTAATCAGAAGTAATAAAAGAACCACGGTTCTTCCCTCTTAATATTAATATATGTTGGAATTGATCGTTTAAGTGGAGACTACAACGATAAAATCCCAATCCTGTTTATTTATATACAATTGATAACTTTCTTGGTAAAGTTTAGTTTTCACAATTTAATCGTTAAATAGATCTTAAAGGGAGTCAGAGCAACAGTCAAGACACTATCACGTTTAGGGGTGTGAGTAATTTTACACACAAAGAATTATGTGTGACCAATTCAGGACCGACATACACACAAATCATTACCTCATTCGTTTAAATCGTCAATATTTCCGGTTCTCTTTTAGTAAATCTCTTTTTTTTCGTTAGTAGGAATAGAAATACATTAACTCCCACCCCCCACTCACTCATTAAATTGACTTGACAACTTTACACACATCTACGATATCGACTAAAATTGAAGTGTCGACTAAACCCCTACTTAACACCACAAGGACCGGAAGTCAATATTGAGCATGTATATACCGAAAAACGAAAATAAGAGCCGTGACTACAGACAAACAAAGGACTCTTTATTTCCATAATAATTTGAGACTAGATTACAAAATCCTTTGATCTCATTCTGGTTCAAAAGTTTTTAGGTGTGTGTAAATGGAAAAAAAGACGTCGTGAAATAATACCTCATATCAGAGCAGACGTTCAACTTGAACATCAATTATCCTTCGTAGAAATCGGTTTTTAGTTGATCTTTTAAAGTTCCTTTTTTAATAGTGACAAAATAATATTCTTTTATAACATACACATCGAAATATACTAATTTAGAAATTAAAACACTTTTAAACCACCTTAGTAAGACATCCTTTTTAAGATCACTTGGTTGTAAGTGGGTTCTTTTACATTTAGTGTTCATTACTTTCTGTATCTTGTCATAATTTCTCAATGAAGGAGTTTCCTATGGATTTATATTTTGATGAAACTTACCTGTGTAAGAGAGTTTAAAAGTCCTTTATCTAGGAAGGGTAGGATTGAACAATTAAAATTCATTAACTTTTTCTACCTTAAAATGGTTTAAGTAAAAAGTCTACATTGTATTAGTACTTCCGTTTTTGACTATCTCTTGGAGGTTAATCTTGTGTTATAGTTCAGAGTAAAACTTGTATTGTTTCTACTATTTACTATATATTTACATGATTTTATTATACGATCTTCTTATTTGGTTCTGGTTTATCACAAAAATAGTCTTTAGTTTCTTATCGAATTACGACCCCCCTCCTTAATATATATAATTCATTTTATTTACAGTCATCTATGATTTTCCCGTAAACCATTCTAAGTGCAAAAAGGATGTTCGAATAAAACTTTTAAAAAGTTCTGTTTCTTCAACTGTATTGTGTTTCTTTATAGGAATTGAAAATGTAAATAATCAATTGTAAAACGATGTAAAAACCGGGGAAGAAAGGGAAAGAAGGAGAAAAGGAGAGGAATAGAATAGTTAGAAAAATATTTATATAGAGAACAAAGAAATACCTCGGTAAACTTTAATTTGACGGGTATAGTACCGTTAACTGGTGTCTCGTGAAGTCGTATACACGAGGGATTCTGATTTCCGCGAGAGTATATATCGGTGTCGTGTAGTGCGCGTCGTCTAAACTTACATCACCAGTCAAGAAGGATACTAATACTTCAAACTATATTAACGTTTGTAAAAAAAAAAAGTGGTCTAAGAACAAATTGAACTGTTTCGGTCAGTAAGAGATCAAGTAGTCCTTTATATTAAACCGTGAAGACCAGTCAGTGTAAAAATTCACTCATTAGTGTCCCGCATACGTGCCGGTGTGTGACTTTACATAAAATTTCGACTTTATTAATTTTAACCCATGACTGAATTTGTATCTGTGTACCTATTTTTCGTCTCGAGTCCTTGAGCGAGATCACACATGCTTAGACATTTCTCATAAAGTCTAATTACCGTCCATGGTTCACAGTAATTGTTTACAAATGACTCGTGAATCAATACGTAACCCATTAGAACAGCCGGGACCCTTGTGTCTTCATTTTCACTTTTTTTACAAAGGAAGTACCTCGGATATGAGATTACTACCATTGTCTACCTTTTTGTTCACTCATTTTAAATAACACAATCTTCTTTTTAACTTCATCTATTTATCTTATAAAATCTACTCGATCGATTCTCTTCTGGTGAAACTCCACCACTAAAAACTGGTTTTTCTTCACCCTCATTATCGACACACAGAGAGACCCCATCTCGAAAAGTCCGACTCCTACCTGTCTCTATATCTCCGTTCCAGTACAGACCACCAAATTCCCGACGTTCCACCGGTTCCCCGGACCTCGTCTCTGTCGTCAACCGGCCCCTTAACCCTTTGGACCTCGCATCTACAACCCCATCCTACACTAGAACATCCCAAACAAAAGTCTATTGACAAGACTCTGATAATTACTACCACCCCTTAAGTCGGGTATGGAGTGTAACATACACAAAGAGTACCAACTTTACCACGTGTAATTTTTACTCTGGTAGTTTCTAGTTCTTCTTTTGTATCGATTTGTTGGTTAGAGTCTCATTTCTACTTGAAAGAGTTACACAAATGTACATTTTCCTTTTTTTTTTTTGTCTGTTTAGTTCAACTGATGATTACGACTTTTTATATACCGTCTACAGTGTGTGTAAAATTTTTCATGTACATTTTTATGGTATTTATTCCTTATAAACGTATATATGTTTGTCTTTGGTTTTTTTAAAGTTGGTGACTACTGGTTCGGTAAAATGAAGGGAGAAAAGGAAGTAGCATCATCTTGACCATTACTTAAGAAAATGTGTATTATTACCTAAAAACTGACTCACTGAATAAACGTCTTTCACATGTCCAAATTGTCTCAGTCCTTACCTTTCGTTTCGATCTTTCCAATAACATCTCTCTCTGTTCGACACCCTTCTCAACCCATCTCACCCTTCTTCAGTCCAATCCCACCATTCTAAGATCCATCGTCAGAGATGTAGACCGACTTAAAGTATTTTGGGTCCCTGAAAAGATTTTATCTAAAGTCACAGGTGAGTGTCTATAAGACTAAGTCTCCCCTGTCTTATTTCACATTGTATTTTTGTTCATTCGTCTTAAATTGGTTTTATCTAAATCTGGTATCTTAGAGTCAGGTGGGGAAAGTAGATATCCTTTCCTTTGGTAAAAGAGTGTCCTACAAACGTAAGTGGATGTTCCTCTGTTCCCCCTTTTTTCGGTCACCGGTAGAGTCGGAAAGAACCAAGGTATTTTCATCGAGGACCTTTAAAGTAAAATTTTTCCCCTCAGGCGTCGAAAGTCTTTTCCCTTTTGGTAGCCAAGAAGTCTGGGAAAGACTGAAACACTACAAACTTAAGATGTAAAACGTTTTGTCTCCCGTTTTTTCTGTGTTTTCACCACAACACCGAAAAGGGTGTCTTTCGACAGAGGAGAGGCCCCGATGTACAACTATCGAAGGGACACACCTCGTTCGACTTCCTATCAGACTCGGTGAGTCAAAGTACTATCAGTTCAGGTTTATAAATCATCCTAGCTAACAACTTTCCTCCGCCATTGGATTTACAAAGGAGATTGTTAATCACTGAACAAAAAGTCGTAAAAAATTTCCTGGTAATTTAAAATTTACGATTTTTATTTTTTCACAGTTTGAATGAATTTTACACACTAAACATTCGTCATGGGTCGAAGGATCTAAGTATCGTACACACACACAGTCAGCGAGTCAGCACAGGTTGAGAAGCACTGGGGCACCTGATGTCGGATGGTCCGAGGAGACAGGTACCCTAAGAGGTCCGTTCTTATGACCTCACCCATCGGCAAGGGAAGAGGTCTCCTAGAAGGGTTGGGTCCCTAGTTTGGGTCCAGAGGGCGTAACGACCGTATAAGAAATGGCAGTGTCGTCTTCCAGACAATTAAACACTAAGTCACCTGAGTGTCTCTCTTGTCGAGACTACCTCAGGTCGGACGTCCGACCAGAACATGTCGCGGTGTCCTTTTACTCACTTACGGGGGGTCGTCGCTCTCGCAAGACAGGAGTGATTGGGACCGAACGGGATTCATGATTGTCATCATGATAAGTGTATATGTTGGTGATACTGTAGGTGTCAGAAAGCTTGAACTGGAAACAACGTTTAATACCTTTTCAACTGACAGACATCTTGTATTATCAAATTTTTATATTACTATTAATCAGAATTGGCAGTATTAGTGATAAGGGTTCTTGACAACATTTGGTATTGACGTGAAAAAAAATTTCAGAAAATACATATTAGACATAACAAAAACATAGTTGTGTCAGAATAAGTAGTAGACAAAAATAAAATATCAGTATGGGGTACCACAACGTCATAGCTGGTTCTTAACTAAAGCCAATCTGGTTCCCCGGGTCTGGGGTGACTACTTGGGACGTGATACACAATGAGTAGCTGTCTGACGTGTCACTTTCCACACACCTGATCTCCCTGTGTCGGTCTAACAGTCGTACGCTTATTCCGGTGACAGACAGAGATTGAACAGTCAACGTAAATACAACAAAGATAATTCTCGTTTGGTTCACGGTAAGACGATGACTTGGTAGACGTATTCCATAGACACGGCAGAGGGTCACATGTTATGTTCAGTACCAACCTTAGTCATCCACACGCCGGCACTGGATCGGAAGACTTATAAAACGAACGGACAAGGTTCTAACAAGATTACAAACTAATGTGATCATTATACCGAGTTAGAAACACCACAACGTCAAAAGTGTATGAATGATAAACTAAGTAAGAACAAATCTCATGACATGTTCCTTGATTATTAATAATAGAGAACTTTAATAAAACATACCCCTTTATATAAATCTCTTTACCGGAAACTCGGTGACAGGACAAACGCCATTCGAAAAACACACGTTTTATCAAGTGAGAACTCACACGTTCAGGAAAACCCTTCTTAAGGTTAACAAGACATGTAATCTCGTGTAATACTGACATCCGTAAACCCCAGTAGACAGACACATCGGATGGTCAGTGTGTTCCTCCCGGACAAACGGAAGGTCTTTTACATGCACTGAGGAACCTCTCACTTCACTCTAAGTATTAGTAAACTTTACAACCGTCGACTAGTGTAAGTGAAGATTGTTTTGGGTACAAAGTCACTCCAATGAGAAAGTATTACGGAATACTACTCACCCACGACGAAGTACTCTGCAGTAACGGCGACACATCGGGTGCAATGACGCACGTAGTACTATAACACCAAGAATTAGATTGTTCATGTAGCAAAGGGAAAAAGTCAACCGGAATCCACACACAGTCACACCGTACGTCTTTCAATACTACTAAAATTTATGATCCCAAAAATCTCGTCTATTGTAATCGATAGAATACCTAAAGTTTTTAGAGTTTCGTTAACATCCAATTTTGACAATTATTGGACAGTGTAAAGGTTTGGTATACGTATTTGATCTTGTTTATGACACAGTATCTATTTATACGATTGGTCTTAATTACCAAACTGCTATAAAGTGAAATCTAGGACATCATTAATCCCCCCTGACCCTAATAACAAAATATTTATTCAAGAAATTCCAGTCTCGATATATTACAGGAACCAAAACGTCAAAACAATTCAGAAGGTAAGGAAAACTCTACTCAGACGTTCAGTTGTTTTCAGAACAATGGAATTTAATATACTTCTTGAAGTAAAATTTGGAGAATTTTAGATGTAACAAAGAGTATTTGAAACCTTTAATTCAAACTGATTAACGAAACTTTGTTCCAATTGGAGACTTTGAATCCTTTATTAGAATTGTCAATCCTTTTTATGAACAAAATCTTTAGGCTGTACTCGTGTTAGACACACAATGTGTGTATCGAAAATATGACGTAAAAGGTCATTTTACATAGTCTTCGATTACGGAAGATTTAGAGTCTTACGAAGAATCTTTATTTTCACATACTGAGATTCTTTGTGTTTTATGTCGATTTAGAAGTAAGTAAAGTGTTATATTTTCCGACTTTGTAGTATTAATAGAAAAGACATATAGAAACAAAGTTCAGTTTTTCAGATTTCAAAAGACAACAAAAACCGGACTGAACACACCTTTTCCAGTACCGTTATAAAAAAAATTAAAGTAAAACAATTTAACACAAACACGAACCTTCCCGAGTGTTTGTCTTAAATTTTCCGTCTAAAAAACAATTGAGAATTTTTTACCAACCTTGTCTGGTAATGTGATTTGGTTTTTGACTTAAATGAGAGGTCGATGTCTTTAATAAAACGACACGACACTTTAGGTCAAGGGACTGTAGAGATTCCGTAAACATCTAAAGAATATTTAATCAGTGTAGATCCAGTCACTACTGAATACCTTCAATTAAAAATTAATTGAGTTTTACTTAACTCTCACGTAAAATTTTTGGTGTTTACTCTGGACCTACAAAAACCCAGGGGTCGGCTTTGAATGTCGGAATTTACTCAAAATATATGTACTAGAGAAAGTTAAACCGGCCAACGGAGTAGAATACATTACAGAGATAAAAGGTTCCTTTATATATCCTTCATTAATACCCTAACTCTTATCAAAATATATCTTAAGGAAATAAATTACACTGACATAATTGCAAAAATAACTTTACGTCACCTTATACACGGTTTTGTACACTTTGGGAGCGCATTTTTCTTCGCGTAGACAATATACCCCTTTCCATGTGTGAAATACTACCAGGACTTATTACACCACAATGACAAACTCGGTGTCTGAAGAAGTATATAAGTTGATACCAAAAATTCATACCCTGATGAAAGTACAGATCATTATGTGATTAGGGATCAATTAATAGGGCTCAGTCCAACACTTTAAACATTCTTTGGTCTATATCTTTTTTATGTGTCCGTTTTTATGTATCCACCAGTCAAAATGTTTGAACCCCACGATTATTTTAAATAAGAAATATGTTTATCGGATATACTTATTAGTAGACTTAGAAGTTTTAACCTCTTATTTTGATTCAAAAAGAAATCAGAGAATAAACAATTCGTTGTTTGACTTTCTTGAAATGAAGGTGTTTTCTAAAACATTAGCCAATAGAGACGAAATCTATAGCATCCACAGGTTCCCAGTTCCCTGGAACCTAGATTTCTTCAGGACACGCAATATTCTGTAGTCAAATTGACTTCATTAGTGTAATCAATTATCTTTTTAGGTTTATACCGGGAATGAGGTCCAATTGTTTTACGAATATTCATAAAGATTTTTTTTATTTTTTTTCCAAGTGACTACTCCACTATAATCCAGTAAGTCAGACCCCAGGTCCGTGGAACCCACTACGAATATCTTTTTATGTAATAAAGAGATAAGTAATTTTCAGACAGGGTATAATCATACGATGTAAAATATTTACATTACTCAAACGAGCTGATATACATTGGATTTAATTTTACTAAGAAATTCCCCCTTTTTTCATACAATATATTATAACACTTGACAAATCGAAATAACTTGATAAATTCTCTTTCACGGAGTAACGATTTCACGTAAAGACAAAATCTAAATGACGAATTCAAAACTCAAAAGACAGGGACAGAGAATAGTTACCAAAATATAGATTTATCCGAGAACATTCAATCTCATTAGAGAAAAACTTTCTAAAAGTATTCTTTTATCTATAGTGGTTTCTGTAAAATCACAATTATTGGTACAATCTCTCTGTCAAAATTGACAAACCTCCAACCTTTAAAAATCTGACGTTAAATGAAAATATATTAATCCGTTATTGGAACTCATCAACGATTTTATAGTGGTTTCTTTCTGAAATTTGAATTAAAAGTACCATTCTAGTTAGTTTACGTCCAAAAAGAACGTTATTAGTCTTGTATGAAGCAAAGTCGGTACAAAGAACAAAAAGATCGTGGTAGACTGTCTAGAATCCTTTAAGAGTTTCCACTTTTAATCTAATTGTGTTGGTCATCGGAGGGAGACCTACTTTTTACCCTCTTTATGTATCAAACCTCTCTTTTAACTTTAACTCTATAATTTAAGATTAAACTCTTCTAAAAATAGGGTACCTCCGCTATACCTGATTTTAATACGAATAAATCAAGGACCCAAGAATCATCATACTCTTTAAAATAATTTCTGTCTGAAACGATTTTCACGACTGTACGAATGAACACATCTTTTGTCATGTAAGAGAAAAAGACATAGGTTTTTTTTTAAAAAGGTTTCCGGACACCCCACAAAAGAAAAGAAAAAAAAAAAAAAATTCATTGAGAAACAGAACAAAGAGTCATCAATAAAACAAAAATCTTAAATTGGTATGTCGGTTTAAGCCCGGGGTCGACTTCTCGTACATGCAGTCCAATTCGGGACTGGAGTGTGACTACAAGACCCCTCGGGCACGACACCCGGGTGTGATTACTGCAGAAGGACTGTCCGGTGATCCATTTGGAGGACCCGGTCCCATTTCTACCTACATGAGTAATGTATGAGACCACATGGTATCCTGAAAAGGTCGTCGGAGATGAAATATGGTCACTCTACATCTATGACAACACCCGTAATGTTTTTTTTCTCAAACGGTATCGAAATTAAAATACCCAACCTTTGTATTTTTATACTTTACGACAGTAAAATTCTATGTGGGGAAAGGGATGTTATTCCTTATATTGGACAGACTGTCTAGACCAAATATTTTTAACTTTTTGTACGATTTTGATTTTGGGAGACTTTCGTGTTTTATTGGTTGATTAAGACCTAAATGAACTATGTGAATCAAGTAATCATAAAACAACTTTTTTCAAGTCTAACTTTCAAGAAATTTTGATGAATTTATAATGTAGTGTCCCAAAAGTATCAAAAAAGAATTTCGTCATCGTAAAGGGGTTATTGAATTTTCACTAAGAGAAGGATGACATTATATCAAAAGTGTTCATCACACAAATAAACGATAGGACTGATATAAAAGTTTATGTTAATTTTACGAACTCGTGAAGGAAAAATCTTTCAATACTTTCATTTGTTTTTATTAAATTTTATACAGACATATGAACGATACGGGGAAAAAGATCCTAAGTCTTGAACTCTGTAATAAGTCTTTACACAAAATTAAAATTAACAGAAATCTTAGTTCACTTTGTAATTTATGACCCAGGTCAAAAGAAGGTAAAAAGTCTCGAAGTACCTTATTCTTTGCTTAGATCACATTTGACTTCTAATTCACAAAGACCCGTCACGTCTCTACCACCTATCTAATACACATACACCTGAGGTGTAGTCAGGTCGTGTCGTCCGCAAGACGTGTAATCTTTACCTTACCCTAGTCGGATTGTAACTAGCCCCCGTCAAAAGAAAACGATATAAAAAAACTTACCCCTATCCCCGGGTTCACAGGAATACTTCGACACCAGCCGCTGTTCTCGAACACCCCCCTCGTGGTCACAAGAAGCGAAGGACGAAGACCGTCGTGTCGTCGTTCGTGGTCAAGAATTGTCTCATCGGGAGTGTAATTTAATTTGGTAGTATCTGATATAACATGTCAAGACAACGATTAAAAGGAAACTTTATACTCTATAAAATTCGAAAGAAAAACAGTTTTCACCATTGTAGAATTATGTTTATTTTTGGAAAAACACCAACATTCTAAATCGAATACTTAGTAAGTTTAACTTCACTTTCTAATGGTCCAGTAACAATTACTGAATCAGATAATTCTTATATACATAAAAACATTTCCCTTTCGTGAACATCTATAAATTAGTCATGATATACAGACAAAACGTCTTTATTTTACGACGAATCTCTAAGAGAAATTTATAAAAAATAAAAACACGAGTTTACATAAAAGACAACTAGATACCTTACAAGACATGTTTCGACATACCAACATGACAACCCGATCTATGAAAACAAAAAATTTTAGACCTGAATCGGTTCATATAAACTGGTACAATTTTTATCATAGAAACAATAATTTTTGAACTAACGTATTAAACAACAGACAGTAGGAACTATAGTCATCAACGTCTAGCATTGGAAGTACATTTTCAAAGGTAATTCATAATAACAGCCTCTTCCGTTACCGTGGGCTGAGGTCGTGAGAACGGACCTTTTAGGGTACCTGCCTCCTCGGACCACCCGACGTCAGGTACCCCAGCGATTCTCAGCCTGTGTTGACTCGCTGAAGTGAAAGTGAAAAGTGAAAGTACGTAACCTCTTCCTTTCCCGTTGGGTGACGTCACAAGAACGGACCTCTTAGGGTCCCTGACCCCTCGGACCACCCGACGGCAGATACCCCAGTGTGTCTCAGCCGGTGCTGACTTCGCTGAATCGTCGTCATCGTCGTCGTTCATAATGACATCGTTTAAAATACTTGTAAACAACTTATAAACTCTATTTTTTAGAAACCCTTTACAAACAAATGAAATCTCTACCGTCTGACCGGGAGCTTATTATGATGTTAAAAGTATTGTCATCATACGTTTAAGATAAGTTCAAGGGTATTTGATGTCTGGTCCTCTGTGACCTTGTATAGGTTCCTGTATTTTATTCCACGTTTTGCAAGTACCAGGATTCCATAACTTTAGTATGTCTCAGACAAGAGTAGTGACACCTTAATACAATCTTTAGTTATGGTTTTCTATACACTTTTATTGGGTGTATAAAAGTTCACGTCACACTGTAAATGGTTCTCCAGAAACTGAATCGGTAACTTTCCGAATCATTTCAATTTTCTGACTTTTTCTTTTTTGTCCCAGTGATGTCTCTTCTTTTGTAAATTTACTCTTCAATTATAGTTTCTATGAAATTTTTGGGGCACATAAACCTTTAATTCACAGGTGATATCCTCGATATACTCCATATAATCTTTTATAAACATTTGTTATTTTTACTTTTCTCTTAAATAGTCTTAAACAACGTCAATTTCGACGAGTTACGTTGATTTATGTTACCTTAGAACTTATTCCATACTTTTGTTTATTACCTGCGATCGTATTTCAAAACACTTGAAACTTGTTTTAAACGTCAATAGTGCAATTAAAGAATAGAAAAAAAAAAATTGTTGTATTACAAAGAAATATATGAGTCTTAACCTAATCTTCAAAGTTTGGAGTAAGTCATAAAAAAATTAGTGTTTCTATTCAAAAGATCTGAAATCGTCATTATGATCTAATCTAATGATGACAAATCGTTATTATGCTTTTATTTACCTTGATATAATTTCAAAACTCACTCATATTTAATCTTTAGATCGTAAGCGACGTATCAGTTCACATTAGTTTTACAGATTTAAAAAATCAATCCGTTTTTTAAGTATTTAAAAGATTTTGTACATTATATGTATGATAAATATAATTTTTTACAATCAGCGAGTCAGCACAGGGCGAGAAGCATGGGGTGGTACGAGGCGACAGGTTCCTTAATAGGTTTGTTCTTTGGACCTCACCCATCGGTAAAGGAAGAGGTCCCCTAAAGGGCTGGGTCCCTAGTTTGGGCCAGAGGGAGTGACGTCCGTCTAAGAATTGGTAGGCTCGGTGGATAAAAATAAATCCATATGTTTTCGAAAAGATGATATGAACTATTTCCGGACTCTTCCTTGTTGTTTTTTCTCTACTTCAACCTTTTTTTTTATTTACTCTCGAGATGTATTACTTTATCTTTTTATCACTTTGGTTGGCCTATTTTCTAGTAGTGTGTCAGGTCAACAGAAATTTGTTTCGACGAGTGGTCTGTGTAGACCTCGAAACCTTCTTTTTTGTCATGGACCCTCAAGTATAAAAAGTTTTTTAAGGTCTACTTTTCATTAACTCATGGTTTCTTTTCAGGTTCACTAAACTTGTTGTCTGACGAGAGAAGTCGAGTAATCTATTTCGGAACAAAATAATAATTTTATGGAACGGACCCCTTAAGATCTACCCGATTTCAGTCTGTAATCAATCTTCCAACGTCACTAAGTATAGAGACGGGGTATACAGACGGGATTCTGTTTTCACGGACTTCGAAACAGAATCTAACCTCTACGGTACCGCCACAGTCCTCCGGGGTCCGTGAGTCAGCCCATCCTCTCGTCGTCGAAGACTCGTGTCGAGGAAGGTGATACAAGTCGTAGTGGGAGGAGCCTCGACCACGTCTTATGCTTTCGTAAACACTCCTGACACGCATCCTTCACGAGTTTCACATCGGGGATCGTGAAAATAGGGTCCAGTCCCCGGCCTTGTCCCCTTCCAGAGTCCCTTCCCTTCCGGTTTTCTGCACAGGCTTCCTTTCTCCTTTGGTAAGACACTGGACGATTGGTCAGACGGTGCGGAGGTGAACCCTTTTCCCAGTGAAATGGGGCAAAAATCACGAAACAGTTGTGTCCGAGTCGAGACTAGAAAAGTGGTCAAATTTTTCCATGCCTCCTCAGACGTGGGATCGACCCGGACTCTTCCACCCCTCGGTCTGGACACACAGACCTTTGACTCCTTAAACGTCTGTTATAAAACGACCTTCGGTACTTATGAAGACGAACTGTGACTTCGGGGACGACACGTTGAACCCACGGTCCTAATGGTAATTTACCTCTTCGTACGGGGTTTTCTTCTTTATCACTTACTAGTGGGGTGTTGAAGGTGGTGGTTTCGGGACGAGAATGGTTTCGGTTGAGTCTAGAGTTAAGGTCGTCCGACTCGACTTGAAAGAGGATGAAGACATGGTGAATCGTGAAAGTAACATCGGTGTCTTTAATACAAAATAACAGGAGGGTAATGCAATGCTCACAGTTCTTCCTACAACTGTCAGTAACACCATATAGGATTGGGAGTGTTGTGTAAACGTATCATTGACGGTGGGTATTTTGGTTACTTCACTTTGTCAAACCCAAAGTCTTCCGTCTTCGTTTCGACTATTCAGAGGTCGGTGAGGGGTTTCCAGAGGACCATAGTAAAGAGAAGAATATTTCTCTTGTCAGTATAACCCAATCCTGGGGTGAGAATACTGGAGTAGTTGAAATTAGTGGAGAAACTTCCGTGGTGGTGCAAGATTCCAGGGATGGGGTGTCTAAACACCTCCTTGTTCTCCGGTGTCCTTCACAGTGGCGTTACGGTTGCCTTCGTTGTTTCTTGTTTCGCATCGGTGGACGGCAGAGGGAGACTAGTAGGCGCCTAGCGTCGGGTCCAATGGGTCACAAGAGGGACTGAACGACCCTCGATTTTACGGCTGTTCATTGAGTTTAGACCGAACCGATCTCGGTCAGGTTAGTGCACCAGTGAGTATTTTGAATGAGGGTGGCTTACATGATTATGCATTTGGTACGTTGTCTCCCAGACGGTGCACTGTCCATGAAATGTTTCTAGAGGGAAGAGACTGAGAGTGGGTAAATTGGTAGTCTTGTTAGACTCTATTTTCGTTTTAGTTCGTGTACCCTGGACCAGTTTGAATGTTCGAAAAAGTGGTGTTTCCTTTGGTTTTTGTTTTACTTTTCTGTTGGATGTCCACCCCTCTTTTATCAACGTTTACTACGGTGGCTACTCCAGAATTAAAAGTTTTATACGTTTGTCGAGTACGTTATTGTTGTTGTTGTTTTATGGTTGGGTCACCTTTTCACCCGTCTTCTGGATTTGTCTGTAAAGAGGTTTCTTCTATGTATCTACCGGTAAGTCACGTCAAGTGAGTGAGTCAACACAGGCTGAGAAATGCTGGGGTACTTAACGTCGTGTGGTCCGGAGGGACAGGTAGTGGTTGAGGACCTCAAGTGAGTTTGAGTACAGGTAGCTCAGCCACTACGGTAGGTCGGTAGAGTAGGAGACAGTAGGGGAAGAAGAGGACGGGGGTTAGGGAGGGTCGTAGTCCCAGAAAAGGTCACTCAGTTGAGAAACGTACTCCACCGGTTTCATAACCTCAAAGCCGAAGTCGTAGTCAGGAAGGTCACTTGTGGGTCCTGACTAGAAGAAATCCTACCTGACCAACCTAGAGGAACGTCAAGTTCCCTGAGTGTTCTCACAAGAGGTTGTGGTGTCAAGTTTTCGTAGTTAAGAAACCGTGAGTGAATCCGTGTACGTTTCTACGAGTTGGATTGAGTTACTTTGATTCGGCACGGTACACCCCGGTGGGTTCTCCCCTCCCAGTACCACCTCTCCAGACTGTCTTACACCAGGTGACCTCTTCCCTTACCGTTTGGTGAAGTCATAAGAACGGAACTCTTGGGGTACTTGTCATACTTTTCCGTTTTACTGTCCTATGACTTTTCCCTTGAGGGGCCCATCCATCCACGGGTTATACGATGATCTCTAGTTACCTCTTTATTGAGGTCTTTCTTACTTCTCTACCTCGGTTTCGTTTTTGTTATGGGTCAACACTTACACTGATCATTATCTTCGTTCCAGGCTACGACATTTCTCGTTATAACGTATCCTTGGACCTTACAGTCCAGGTACTTAGATCCGTTTAACCTTCACCAGTTTGTCTCTACCGTTCTCACTTGCAGTTGTAAGATCCTTAGTCTCTTGATTTTACCTGACCTTTCCCACTTAAATTTAGTCTACTGGTAATGTAGATGATGACACCCGTCCTTAGGGAGTCTTCTTTACCTCATCGGTAGTACCAGTTGTTTTCTCAGGCTTTACGTCATGAACCTACGTTAGAGTTTTTGCTGTCTTACTAGAGACAAGCAAAGGTTCCGTTTGGTAAGTTATAATGCCATTAGGTTCGGATACGGGGTTGGTCATTGTGACTTCTTCGACTTCAACTTACCAAGATACTTCTGGATGTTCTGGAAAATCTTGATTGTGGGTTTTTTCTACAGGAAAAGTAATATCCCCTGACCTTACGTTTTCATCCTTCAATTCTTTGTGGACCCCATTGTCCGTTTAAACCGGAACCTTACACCTTACTTCGTCCTGTTTCTGATTATCTCAAAACGGTTCTTTTACGTGACCAGTATCGTTTGTGGGAGAAGGTTGTTGTGTTCTCTTCTGAGATGTGTACCTGTAGTGGTCTACCAGTTGTGGCTTTAGTCTAACTAATATAAGAAACGTCGGTTTCTACCTCTTCGAGATATGTCAGTTGTTTTTGTTCTGATCCTCGACTGACACCGAGTCTAGTACTTGAGGAATAA